>CAXAMN010025217.1:122965-167628 GCA_963970005.1 Durusdinium trenchii
TTTGGACCGGCTTCAAAAGCCTCTCGGCAGCCGGCAGGCCTCTTGCGGCCTCTCTGTGGCCTGTCCGAAGCCTGCCTCCTCTCATCTTAAGGCAACGTTAGGCATTTTGGACCGGCTTCAAAAGCCTCTCGGCAGCCGGCAGGCCTCTTGCGGCCTCTCTGTGGCCTGTCCGAAGCCTGCCTCCTCTCTTCTTATGGGCTTCCGAAGGCAACGTTAGGCATTTCGGCCCGGCTTCAAACGCTCCCCAGAGCCTCACCGCAGCCTTGCCCTCTTCTCGGCAGCTGGCAGGCCTGCCTCTTCTTCTTATGGGCTTCCGAAAGCGACGTTCGGCATTTTGGCCCGGCTTCAAACGCTCCCCAGCGCCTTTGGCCTACTCCTGCATCGCAGCCTCACCGCAGCCTTGCCCTCTTCTCGGCAGCTGGCAGGCCTGCCTCTTCTCTTCTTCTGGGCTTCCGAAAGCGACGTTAGGCATTTTGGTCCGGCTTCAAACGCTCCCCAGAGCCTCACCGCAGCCTTGCCCTCTTCTCGGCAGCTGGCAGGCCTGCCTCTTCTCTTCTTATGGGCTTCCGATAGCGACGTTAGGCATTTTGGCCCGGCTTCAAACGCTCCCCAGCGCCTTTGGCCTACACCGCAGCCTTGCCCTCTTCTCGGCAGCTGGCAGGCGTGCCTCTTCTCTTCTTATGGGCTTCCGACAGCAACGTTAGGCATTTTGGCCCGGCTTCAAACCCTTCCCAGCGCCTTTGGCCTACTCCTGCATCGCAGCCTTGCCTGCGTCAGGCGGGAGCCTGGGGAGAGAGCCTCTGGAACATGCAGCCCGTGCACTGCAGCCTTAGAACTGAGCCTCTGGAACCCCCACCTCGGCAGCCCTCAAACCCTCAAACTCTTCTCGGCAGCTGGTCTTCTCGGCCTGCGGCTTCTCTTCTTGTGGGCTTCCGAAAGCGAGATTCGGCGCATTTTGGACCGCCCTCAAACTCTTCTCGGCAGCTGGCAGGCCTGCCTCTTCTCTTCCTATGGGCTTCCGACAGCGACGTTAGGCATTTTGGCCCGGCTTCAAACCCTTCCCAGCGCCTTTGGCCTACTCCTGCATCGCAGCCTTGCCTGCGTCAGGCGGGAGCCTGGGGAGGGAGCCTCTGGCACCGTGCAGCCTTAGAACTGACCTCTGGAACCTGCCACCTCTGGAACTGACCTCTGCAACCTCTTCTGTTGAATCCCAGGAAGTTGTCAAGGTTCAACCGCCAAACCCTCGAGATGAAAAGGGGTCGGCGGCACCCGGGCGGAGCCCTTACAATTTGTATAGCCCATTGGCCAGTCCTGCTTTCACATCTGACAAAAACTTCTGATCTTGTGCATGTTGCTCAGCCAAAGCATCTGGAACCTTCTGTCCACAATGCTCCAGCAAAGCAATTAATTCACCTGCACCACCAGCGAAGCCAAAATTTTGGGGGTGTGGGCAGGAAGTGGTGAAATGGCGCCCCAAAAAAGGAAGCAAAGTCTAGGCAAAATGCCGGACAAGGTTGGACATGCGAAAATCAATGCAGGTTGTCTTGAATTGGGGATGCCCCTGGTTTGGGGGTCAAAATGCAGGTGATTTGGGGAGCAGTTAGCTCCAACTCGTCACTAGCGTCTCCTATCTCGATGAAGCTGCTGAAGCTGAAGGTTGCTGGTTAGCTCCTTCACTCTTTCACTCTAACTCTCTCCTGTCTCCTTGAACATCTCGCCTTCGCTTTACTCGCTTTTGGCACCACCTACTCCACCTCTAGACTCGGCCAAGCCCCTTGCTCCCCACCTGCAATCCAGAACCGCCCCTCGGGCAAAAAGGCATAGACCCGGCCGCCCCGCTGCCCAGGGCGGCTCGTGCGGCCGATGCAGTTGGCATATTCTCCGATGCTGCTGGGGAAGTCGAAGAGGATCACCGCCAGAGAGAGGGGCATGGAGTCCTTTCCCGCCGGCCATGCAGCAAGTTCGGGCGTCACGTACTTGTCAAGCTGCAAAGGTGATGAGAATCTACGGCTAGTATGATCATGTATTCTCAAATGATCTAGGATGAAAATCTCTGTGCACCATCACCCCACCAAGAACTGCTTTTTGCGATCGGAATCCACCCATCACCCCGGGCCAAGGGGCTGGATCATGGAAGTCCAAGCCTCGGCCGGCCAAGGAGAAGGTCGAGATCAACATCTTGACCTTGCCCTGCAAGAAGTTCATGTACTGCGCCTTGGCCAGCAATCACGACGGCTTTGTACATGGAGACTAAGCACGTCTCTTGACAGAAAGAGACTAAGCACGGCTCAGCAGATCACGACAGAAGTAGGCCAAAGTGCCAAATAGATAGGGCAAACTCCTTAAACCACCTGACCACAGCACTTTTGCACCGGAAAATCCTGCCAAGGGTTTAACTTTAAACCGACACACTTGGGTTCGGAAGTACTGGACACAACTGCATTCGGCCACCTGCCCGCATAAGTCATAAGTCATCCACCCAGCCATCCAAGACTCCAAAGGTTCATCGACTTGTAGACGCCCTCTCAAATCCCTTCAAACCTACCCGCAAACAACCATCACTCCACTCCCAACGGTCATCACCCCACTCATTCCACTCGGCCTGCTGCTCCTCGTGCTTCTGCGCATGGTCCAGCACCGCCACTCGATCGTGCCAGTGTGAGTTTGGCACGTGCTTGCTCAGCGCCTCTAAGACCGGCGGGTGATGGGCGATCTGGGGCGGCAAGCGGTAGTGGTGGCAGAAGACCAAGAGCGACTCACTCGGCTCCATCTCCTCCTGCGACGGAAGAGTGAGGTGATTCTGGGAGGGAGGTTGAAAGAGATGAGGAAAATTGTCTTGTCTAGACTCTGCGACTCAAGGTTTGTTTCAGAACTGTTTAGCTGGCCTCTGCATCATGCATCATGCGACATCATGCATGTTGGTGTCCGGATGGATCGTTCGATGGACTTCGACATGGGCGAACCGTGTGTTGCGCGGACCGACGATTGATGATCAGGCGAAGCGACACCAATTCGATGGGTTTCATTCACCACACCTAGTCACTCTCGGTGAGTGCCAGTCACTGGTTCTGTGATATGTCAATGTTGTGTGGTGTCTCTTGATGAGCCCTTAGCTTTCAGGCGCTGCTTCAAGAATGCACGGCCTCCTTAGAGGCAGTGCACCTTCCCACAAGCGTTCTTGGCCAACATGAATACAAAAAGAACTTTAATTGCGCTGATTTTGGGTCACGTCATGTAGATGTAGGAAGTGCGCTGAATGGCCCACTTCAATGTTCATAATTTTGCATGGCGCACTCATCCATTGGTCTTTCTTGGTACAAAACATCAAGATTCCAACGTCTCAGCTCGTGTCTGAAATCAAATCGATGATCATCCTACTGTATTTCGCGCAGCAGGTTCACACCTGCTTGAATCTGCGACCTCAACTTCTCATTCCGATCTCATTCCAGCAACCCCGGCTGCGCATGTCTAGATCTCCTAAAGTTGTCTTGCTTTCTCCAAGACTACTAGTAGATCCGCTTCATATGCCTGGCGCAACGAACTTGTATCATACACGTCCACATATGAATGATGAGTATCCGTGATGGTCAAATCCTACATACTCTTTCATGTGCCACTCTTCTTCCCCAGCCAGATCATCATCGTCGTGGCTCCTGTCAACCATGCCCGCCACAACCAAACCTCGGAAAACGTGCTTTTCCCTCCCGGCACCGTCAGACCAACAACCACTCAGCCATATCAGGTCTACAGGATCCCGGCTCTCCCTCATTATGACAAGGGACGGCGCACAAGCGCAGAGGTTGGGCGAAAACTCCCTGCGCAGTGGACTCTACCCTGAACAGTTTTTATCATGATTCCATGAAGAAAAAAACAAAAACACTTTGCGTGCGCAGTAGAGGGACCGAACATGTTCGCACCGAGTTCTGCCTACCAACTTGGGCAAATCAACTCCTTGTCGGACTGGCCTGGCCAGTAAACTCCTCTTCTTCTCTTGTATCTTGAGAATCTTGATTAACAAGCTTTGGATCATCGTAGGAACTCCGCTCTGATCGGTCCTGTCCGCTTTGACTTTTGTGGATGACAGTCCTGTGACCAACCCTGGTGAGGACATGGCCTTGAAACAGAATACCATAGTTGGTTGATTTACTACACATCAAAAGTCCGATTTGTTTTCTTGCAAGGCAAAATAAATGCCAACTCTTTGTGGACCTTCCAGCCCTACTTATATGCCTCTTCACTATCTTTCACTCTTCTTGTTCTTCTTGGCACTGAACTACTCATCCTGCTTGCGTGGTCATTTCAGTCAGCACACAGCACTTTGGAAGCACCGATCCTTGACATATCGCTGTTCCACTCACACAGAAAAGTTTAAAAAAAACGTCTGAAACGGCACCCCGAATTCAGACGGTTGGCGATGGCAGGTGCAATTCACATGTGCTCCTGTGCTCTTGCTGCCAAGAAGTTTTTGATAAGTCTGCTCCAATCATCCCTCTCACTGTGGTCTCCACATCTGCTCTCAGTGTACCGAAATAAGCGCCTTTGCTGCGTTTAAACATGCTTCGCAGGTGGGATACCTCTCAAGTGGTCTTCTCTGAGCGGGTTCTTTCGCTCACCACGATGCCTGAACTCACATACTCCCAAATCACTGCGCCAGTCATCCGCCCCCAAGGTTTTCGTCTGGGCCGGCTCAAATGAAATGTCTGTCCAATCTGCCTTTCCGGGCCTTGCAACGGGCTTGATATGGTCAACTTGATGTTTGGGCACTGGGCACGGTTTTTTTTTGCAGGGCGTGGTGTGAGTGTGTGTGTGTGTGTGTCTGTATGTACGTGTGCGTGCGTGGGTGTGTGTGTGTGTGTCAACCCCTGTGCCTAAGGGTTTCCACCTCACGGTTGCTTTTCGAATTTCATTTTCAGCAGGGGGCTCACGGGTTTGTTCCTGGCGTGAGCCAACGAAGCTCCAGATTCAGACTAGGATATCGAAAGAGGACGCTCTTTCGACGTACCTGCAACCTGAACTTTTGACCACGCTATCTAATTTGCTCTGTTTGATTCCATGGTTCTTCATGCTACCACCCCCAAAACCTTGGTTTCTGCAGCTGCACCGCGCCGCTCGTTTCGCCACCGCTGAGTTCTGCAGACACGAGAAACAACTTTTGTTCAAACACCTACAATTTCTTGGACCTTTCGCCATGCGGTTCTCTCACCTTCCTTCCACCTGGGAATTGCATAACTGCAAACCAATGTCAGAGTGTGACTCGCTCAGTCGTCCCACTTGGGTGCTGAGTGTGATCCCGGTCACTGGGGCACTGAATTCATGCCGGACTTTCACTAACAGCTTCTTTCGTTTCCACCGTTCGTTGGTTTCTCCTAACCGACTTGGCTTCACTACTGAATTATATAACTGCCACTACGCCGCCGGGCATCACGGAATTTCCACTTGAATTGATCGAATTCACTTCCACGTTTTTGCAGCTTGTTTTCACGTTCAAGCATGTACAGTTTCACGCATTCCACTATGACCACTTTGAGATCGGACAAGCGTTCATGTCAGGACTTAGCAGCTGCTGCAGCCGAAGAGCTTATAAGATTGTATGTCCTAAAGGGACACAATGCCAAAGAGTGCGAGCGCTTTTTGCGGAAAAATCACACGTGCGCCGACGACGGCCACGTGTGTGTGTGTGTCAAAACCTGTGCCTAAGGGTTTTCCACCTCACGGTCGCTTTTCGAACCTCACTTGCTCACGGGTCTGTTCCTGGCGTGAGCCACCGAAGCTCCAGGTTTAGACTAGGATATCGAAAGAGGACGCTCTTTCGACGTGCCTGCAACCTGAAATTTTGACCACGCTGTCTAATTTGCTCTGTTTGATTCCATGGTTCTTCATGCTACCACCCCCAAAACCTTGGTTTCTGCAGCTGCACCGCGCCGCTCGTTTCGCCACCGCTGAGTTCTGCAGACACGAGAAACAACTTTTGTTCAAACACCTACAATTTCTTGGACCTTTCGCCATGCGGTTCTCTACCTTCCTTCCACCTGGGAATTGCATAACTGTAAACCAATGTCAGAGTGTGCACTTTCTCCTGAAAGTCATTTGTCGCAGATGTATCATTGAATCGAAAGTGGATCCAATTGCAACTCGTCTGGCATTTGGAGGATGTGAGATGTTGCGCCGTTAAGAAGTTGAAAGGATCTATTTGATGCCCCGAGTGGCAGCTTGACAGGGTCAGATTTCATGGCAGGTGTTCGCAAGCATGAATTTCCTGCAGTCAGTGCACCATTTCTCTGGTTTCTCATTGCGCTCATGATGCCTCTCTCTCCACCACGTCACCTTTTCTCCGCGTGAAAGACCTACTCTCCTACAGAACCACGCACTCTCTCGCGAAGTCTGGTCTCCATGGCCGAAAATATGCACCTGGTGAGGATCATGGTTGGATTGTTCCACTATGTTCCACTGGACCCCTTTTCGTAGGGTCCAGCATAGCACCTGCCTGCGGCGCCGGACTAGACTAGACTCCCAAAACAACGGCACAGTGTCCGAGATCCGACACGTCCACACACCGGTCCCGCCAATGCGTCGATCCCACTCCGGACGCCCTTATCAAGTCGGCGATCCACGCGGCGTATCGAACATCGGAATCGACCCCCCTCCAAAGAACTGACGGGTGTTCCGTTCGGGGCATCCAGGGTGCCTCTCTTTGGGGCGATCCGATGAGTTCGATCCACCGTCCGACCGTCGGTGTCACCTGGATCCAGCGCACCAGCTCTGCCATCTTCTTGTTGTAGCCGCCTGGCGCCATCTGGGGGAGCGTCTTTGTTTTCTGAAACACCTGGAGATTTGATCAAGGACTGGTGGAAGCAGCAGTCAGGATCATGTACACTGAAATGACTATGACAATGAACCTCAAAGTACGCAGACTTCGGCTGAGATTTTTCAGCGGGAAGAAAACTGCGTGTCTTCACAGTCAGAAACTCTACCGTACCCCCGCTGCGCCTCCGCGCGTTTCGTAACCGTGTTTCCCCATGTTCCCAGCCAAGGATCCATCGAACTGGCCAGGGAAGAGCTTCACTTCTTGGGGGATGTTGGGCACCACAGGGTTCACCCGGATCTTGATCAACTCCTCTCCACACCTGAGTCCACACACGACAGGGGCACCGTGGGCCCCCTGTCGCACGAAGAGCTTAAGAAGTGCCATGGTTCAGGTGCGGGGAGACATGCAAAGGGTGTTGGATCTTCAAGTGGTCTTCACATGTTCATTCTGAGTCTCCTGGGCATTGATGAGGCAGGGATGAGCCGCAGCATGCGTGTCAAAGTCCTCTGACTCAGGTCGATGGACCAAAAAACACACACTACTTGGAAAACCAAAGCACCTTTTGTGTTCACAGGTGTAAGAAATGTGCACGCGCGCTGTAGCCTATCTGAAGGAAGGAAATCAAAGGATGATTGATCAAGGGCAGGTGGGCCGATTGGCGCCGCTGGCCCCTCATCGCCCCCCCCGTCCCTCCACCAAAAGCATACATGCAAAAAAAAGAAACGCTCCACCTAAAGCAGGAAAGGTGAACCTCTCCTCTTTCGCGCCCCAAACCCCAAACCCCAAGTGTACTCCACTCGACCTTCACCCCCGTGTCGTACGAGTCTTTCACTCCTCCGACCGGGGCACAGGTCGGAGGCCACGCGGTCGGCGTCCAAAGGCCAGGTGGCGCTGAGGAGCAAGAGCTGCCGGTCGGGGCGCATGAGATACAGCAGCTGCTTGATGTGGACGAGCCTCGGGAGGTGCGTGTGTCTACACCGTGGACCGGCACGGCACGCCCACGGAAAGGCTGGTGGTGGAGTCGGGTGCGAGAAAACAGAAGCATGTCTAATGATGTTTCATGGTGTGGTTCTTTCGCTTTCTGAAAAAAGAACCCAGCCTTTTTTGAGAATGTAAAGGAGAGGCACATTGGGTGGGGTCGTTGGTCGCGGACCATCGACCAGAGGACAGACTTTAGCCCAGTCAGACGACACCTCGAGGTGTTTCGGTTCGATGTCAGTGGTCCAAGCAGAGTGCAATGATGCTGTTGACGCCACTAGTGGCTTTCCATTTCTTTGGAGTTCTAGAGATCTCTAGATGAAGTATCTCTTTCCTCTTGACCTCTAGAACACTTCTAGAACCCAAGTGAAGCCAACTTCTCCCAATCGAATTCCTTGACCAAGACAGAGCTGGAGTGAGCATTGGCACATCAGATCATCAGACGCACCTAAAGTCATCTTTCAATTCAACGCCCGACACCATGGAAAAAAAACGATGGTCAAAAGGGGAGGACTCAAGACGAGACGGCGATAGCCTATAGGGCAAGGAGCCAATTGCCCGTCAAGAGCATGTGATCCGCCTCATCCAGAACCACGTAGCTCATCCGCTTGGCGCTGATCCATTTCTTCACGCTGATCCTGAGGTCAGGAGTGGGGCAATGCCTCCCCAGGTCTTGGTGGTGCAAATGCCTGATTCCCATGCCGTCAATATTGGGATGGGCTCAGCGAAACGCTATCCGTGGCAAAGCAAACTTAAAAATCAAACACTTTTACAGATTTCTCCTACCCTACACCCCTTGTCACAACAGGGTGGTGTCACCAACTAGCGCTTCCCCACAGCCCAAAATCTCAGATCACTTACCTTGATCCTGGCATCCCTTCTATCTCCCGAAAACCACCATTCCACGCACCTGCAACCTACTTATATAAACCCAGCAAAACCCTGGTCCTTTCCGGGAAAAAAATAAACCGAGAAATTCCTTCATCCACGTCTCAATTCCAAGAGCCTCCCCGGCGTAGCCACCAGGATCTCGGGCCACCGCCCGAAGTCCGGCGCCTCGACCAGCGGCGTCTGCTGCTGCGCCGCCACGCCGCCGAAGCAGAGCCCTGCGCGGATCAGGTCCTCGCCGGAGGTGCGCGTGCAGAACCTGGAGGCGAGCCAGGTGAAGGTGGGAGACGTAGAGACCAAGGTGAACCAGAAAAATACATCTTGTCAGTGTGTTATAGAACTTAAGGTCATTTTAAAAAAACTGCAAATGAAATATGAATGCCTGGAGAGGTTCTTTTTTACAAAGACCACAAAACTCCTCGTTGAAGATGCCAGGTCACTGCTGGGCCACCTTGTAGGTTTGCACCGCCAGCTCACGCGTGGGCTCCAGGATCAGCACAATGGGTCCTGCGGACGGTTAGAACCAGGTGGAACCGGCATTGTCTCGCTTGCTGCAAAGAGGCCCCTGAAATGAACGAAACGCCACGTATTTCTTTGGATTGACACCTTCTGGCGTTTAGAACTCGCTTCTTCCCTCCGACCCCACACGCGGAAGACAACCGGTTTCAGCACCCGTTTTCAACCTTGCCTTCTCCTTCTTGAACGTGGGGCTGGGCCATGATGTGCACCAAGGCCGGCAACAAAAACGCCAACGTCTTGCCTGAGGGACGGAGGGCCGATCGTGAAAACCAGGAGAAACAGAAAAACAAGTAGTTGAAGTCTTCTTGCTATTAAGCCTTGTTGGTGGTCTGACCTCGCATCACCTATTCTGGTGGTGTGGTGATATATCGATAATATAACACATATTAGGTATTATATATATATTGCGAGTGGATCTTAATCAGCGAAGTTTGAAGCTATCACTGACGATCCATAAGCGGCGTAGCGTCGGAACGGAAACCGCACCTTTTCTAGTCGCTTGATCCTTGAGCCAAAGTACATATGGTACATATATATGTACAAGTTGCACTGTACGTGTCGCTGCACTTCCATTCGCACCCCCCATGTGAACGGCAACAATATGTTCCGATCACACACGAAAATTTAGGGATGTAAGTGCTACAAAAGAAATTGTATGATTTGCCGCGAGACTCATATGAGGCTCATACTACGAAACATGCTGGACTAAAGCGGACTTTTACATATAAAGTGTGCAACTATGGCTCAGAACCTATGAAAATCGAATTGAACAAGTGAGACAGTCACGAGGCCTCGCTCAGTATCCACTCAAAGGAGCATCGCTTTGATGTAGATCCGAACTGGTGACTTCCACGTAGATGTCACATCGGCAACTGACTTCACACTTCTCAAAAGATGTAGGTTTTGGTTTGGATACACTTACAGAACGGCAAGTCGGAGAGACAGTCGGTGACTGTCTGCCTTCCATTATGCTCATGGTATCAAATCGTCAATCCGATGATTTGCAATGATACACTTACAGCGTTTCAGATCAGATAGACATCCGGTGAATGACTTCCTCCCTGGTTTGCATGGTATCCTCATAGTCGTTCAAAGAATTCACCACTGGCGATAACCTCTCCATCCACGATGATCCCAGCTGCCCTGAGCATCCCGCCGATCATCTTCTCCCTTCTTGGACTTTCCCTTGGACTTGCTCTTTCCCTTCCCCTTTTCAGAAGGTTGAGGTACTTCGCGACGTTCTTGCGTTAGCGCCGGCCTCCAAGATGTTCCAGATTGGCCTCCTCCTTTGGAATGTCCTCGGGATGATGAAGAAGTTGTACCTTCTGCTGCATGTGCGTTGGCGGCAAGATCTTCCTGCAAAGCTTGCTCAAACACATCGGTAGCACTGGATGGTGATTTATCATGTGGTCTGGCTTTTGGAGCAGCCTTCGCCTTGCTCTCCTCTGCTGATGAGGGCCCGAAACTCTTAGGTGCTGTTGAAGGTTTTGGCTCCTCACTTGGTGCTGACGACGGCTTGGCCTCGGTTCTGGATGTAGATGCTGGCTTTGCCTCAGCTCTTGACGAAGATGCTGCTTTCGCTTCAGACTTAGTCGTTGATGTTGACTTAGCTGTTGCCTTGGCTGCCTGCTTCTTCTTGCCCTGAATCTCCTTGGCCCTATCTCCAAAGCCTAGACGATCGGTAAGAGCTTGAACATGCTTCTGTTCTACCACGCTCATCCATCTCTCTGTATGTCCAATGTTGGGATTTCTGGCCATTGACTCTACGACATTCTGAGCGTGTGGGGGCAACCTGATCTCATGTTGATCAATGATCAGCAGAATAGACTTCTCCCATTTGCTCTTCATTCTCGAGTACATGATGTCCAGAGGATCGATCACCTTGTGGTTGGGTGATATAACGTCGGTTCTAAAGTAAGAATATGTCCGACAACCATAAATCGCATGGATGCACTTCTGTACCAATTCAGTCATTGCGCTGGCTTTCTTCGCTTTCAACTCCTCAAGCTGGACGTCAGTCAAGTTGGTGGAGTATTCGAAGTTGCCATATTCCTTCTTGAAGGAGTACGGAGTATGACCAAATGATAGGATCACGAGTGCCACCTTGCAAATGAATTGCTCTCCTCTGAATCGGTGCCAGGCCTCCTCAATCGTAATCTTGTTTTCGTTGGCAAAGATTCTCATCATGTCATCTGTTGGATCCAATGGTCTCCCATCGTCATCGATTTCAGTGAAATCCTCTGTACCGAACTTGCTTATCACATCCAGACGCTTCCTTTTCCAATTTGCTTTGAAGTCGGTAAGGCTGGTGCAATAGTAGCTCTTGTACATCAGGGAGATCATGTTCAGCACACATTTGACCACATACCTATCCATCAAACCCGATGCATTCATGGAGACGTCCTGACAGTAGGCTCTCTCTTGATGCGCATAGATTCGAGGTTCCGGTACTCGACAATAGATGGGGAGATCTTCGTTGTCTCTTCCTTCTTCGGGATTGAACTCGGTCGCTCCATGCTGTGCATAGTATCCCGGTTCATCACGATCTGTCGGTCGATTCGCCTCCGGATGTAAGTCGTCGGTGACGTCTTCATCCTCGGGCTCACCATCTTGACGTTTCTTCCCCTCATATTGTTGTGTGCTCCTCTGGATCTCGATGATCACGTTTCGTTCGTCTTCATCTTCTAGATCAGAATCACGACCGTAGTCGATCTCGTCCTCATTGAAAGATGGGGTCTCGACATTGTCACCCTTGAAGTTTTCTGCACCATCAGACGGTTTGGAAGGATCTAGATTGGCCATGTCCTCGTCGTCGTCAGCTGCTTCAGTTTGAGCGATGTCTTCTTCCCAAGCCTTTCTGATCTCGTCCATAGTGGCCTGGTCCAAGATATCTTGATCATCATCTTCAGGCTCCTTCTCTTCCTTCTTTTCCTCTTCATCGTCGCTCACAAGATCAACGGGTGAATCGGAAATGACAGTGTTGCGAATACCACACGAGAGTAGCCTGCCTTGACAAGATAGACACACGGACAAAGATGAAGAAGTCAAATGCATACATGATGGACACAAAATATTGCCATCCACGTTGCGATACCCTTCACATGTTCTGGAGATGATTTCGTCCCAAGTTTCCTCACTGATGGAATCCTCGATCAGCTCTCCATTGTCATCGAATTGTACTTCATCGATAAGGGACACGAGCTTTTGGACGTTGTCATCTGTCGCCGAGGCTGACTTCGTGACTTCGTCGGCTCTCTCGAGGATGGTATGCTTCTGAGCGACCCAAAGTCCATGACGTGCCGCTAGAACAACTTGCTCTCCAGTGCTTCCCAGCAGGAGTCTCCTCCATGCCTGAACGTAGTCGTCCCAATACCAAGCACCTCGTACACATCTCCATGGAACTTCTCTAAAAACAACAGTGTAGGAATTCTCCGAAATTCTTCCCCCAAGCTTCCTCAAAGTCATGATTGGAACATAAAGGCAAACGGGCATTCCCACTCTTGGCCATCTTGATCTCAGAATCTTTGATGATCGATCATCCCACGGCGCAAAGTGGTTGAAGAAAACACTACCTCTATATCCCTCCGTTCCACCAGGGACAATTCCTAGTTTCATGATTGACTCAATATTGGAAAGCGATGTCATGTGAAAGCTTCCTCCAAGCTGCATTGCCACATTCTCTGGAATGAGATGTGAAGTCCACACAGGGTATATTGACACATCCTCTTCAAGAACAGTCTCTCTTCCAGAATTGTGAGAGGCAACAGCTCGAATTGCACAAGGAACGATCCAACGTTCATGCTTCAGAAATGACGGTGCATCTGTGCTGTAATACATGAGGTTTGCCCAGTATTGCCTTTCCTCTTCGAGTGAGACATCCTCCCTTGAGATACGAATGGCGGCAATCTGATAGCGTACTCTGTTCTGCAACTTCTTTGCATGCCACATCGCCTTGCATAAATACTGGTATCGCTCTGTCTTGACATCTTGCTCACGTTGATCATCTGAGATAGTACTGATATCGACACCATCGTTGAAGACATGGTCATATTCCAGGATCTCATCGATGTTCACCCATCCACCCTCATTGCACTTCGGGGACACATGAGGTTTTCGACCGCGGTGCGATTGAATCCCATTATGCTTTCCCACTCCATGCCTGAGTAGTCTATTGAGTCTATGGCTAACCTCGTTGACCCGCTGACTCTCCTCGCTGAACTTGTCGATGCGAGTTGCTGGGTTCATCTTTGGTGGATCCGTGAAAGTTGCATCTCTCTTCGGTCCATTCCAGTACTCCACATAGAATGTAACTCCATACTGTGGAATTATCTCGATGCTTCCTCTATCGCAAGTCACCTCAATCTGCCGATATCCAACCTTTTGAACTTGTTGTGGGTCAGGAGCAAGGTCCTTCACTTTGGGCATCTTTATTCCGAGTGCTGCAGCCTCCTGAATAAGTGCATCAAGTTCCCACTTTCCATTAGGACCTGATCTATCAACCCTGTGATTTGCGACCCTGTACTCTCCTCCTTCTTTGTCATCGGCAATGTCAAAGAGGTCGACGGGCTCTTTGAATCTGGTGACGAAACTGGCGTTCCCAAAGGCCTTCTTGGTTGCCTCGACCGCTTTCGCGTATTCCTCTTTTGCAGAGTCTGACGAGTGTGGTCTACCTTTGGCTCTCGGAGAGTGAGGTGGTACCTTACCTCCTAGTTCCGGTTCTTCTTCGGGAAGTTCAATATCTTCATCATCCACATCCATGTAGTCCTCGTCTTCGACGTCTTTGGATGACTTTGCTTTCCTCTTTCGGCTTTCAACATCACGTCGGATGATTGCCTTGTCGTCCTCGGTGAAGCACTTACGCATAGTGTCCTCCATGTGAGAGAATGAGTTCATCAACTCGTCCTTCTTCTCAGTGTTGGGACAAATAGCCAGGTGATGTTGGTTTGAACCACAACAATAGCACACCTTTTGGCTCACTGCGCGTGCTCTGACCCTTCTGAGGTTGTCATAGGCGGTTTTCCAGTTGGAAGCGGTTGCTGTACCTTGCCCACTGCGCTTGGCAGCTCTTTTCCGTTCTTCAGTATCTGGGTTCGATGTCGGGTAGTGCGACCATGTTTTCGTCGGGGATACTGAACGACCTTCCCCATCCTTGTAGTCTTGCGGATCAAGCTCAGGCGTAGGTGGTTCAGGCTCCTCGACTCCTGGAGTGGTACTCGCAGGGTCGGCTTCGCCATCCTTCATCTCTACATCAGGCTCTTCCGTAGACGTTCTTTTGGGCTCTGGGGCTGTGGCCAGTCGTACCATTCTCCTGAACTCTGGTCTGGTAGCATACCTGGACATGACGGCATCGATACAGGCTTGTTCTTCAGCTGTAACATGGAGCCCTGAAGGTTTATTCCTCTTGGTGTTGTCATTGATTGATTTTCGGCTCGCTGCATAGAAGTGAAGAAAAGACATTTCTATACCTCTTCTGCATTCATTGATCTGAGCCCAATCCTCGAACAGCGTGTCTTTGAAGACGCCGGCCAGTTCGAGAACACCAGTCCAAAACTCCATGATATCGCCCGCAAGCTCAGAATTTGTAACAGTCCTATATTCATTCAACGAGAAGACGTCCTGGTACTCTTTGTGCGTGAAGAAATATTGGATGTAGTCGTGGTACGCCACATTCCCATAGTCCATATACGCTCGGAAGCCATAGTCTTCACTGTCTGGATCATAGTCTCGGTGGATGAAAAGAGTGGATCCCTTCCCTTGGGTACAGTACTGTTCCACAAGTTCCGACGGGGCTCTGATTCCACCGTGATGCGAAATAGCTTTCAATGCTCCTTGAATCCAAGGCGGATTCTTCCTGGATAGCATCATCGCACCCTCGACCATGAATTCACGGAGATTCTGCGCTGGATACAAACGGTTCCATTCAGCATTCTTCTCCCAAAGGACTCTAACTCTCACTGCAGTTTCCCAAATGCTTTCTCTTTCTTGTTGAATCGTGGGAGTGCCGCTCTGAACACACCAAAAGTTGAAGTTGCAATTCACACAATGGCTTCTATTGTCTTTGTGTGTGTTCCAATCCTCGGATGCATCATGTTTGTTGCAATCTTCACAAAGATATGGTGCGGCATCTGCAGTGGCTTTGTAATTCTCAACTCTCCGATTTCCCGTCATCCAATATTCCATCCTGTCCTCCTCAGGCTCCGGATCTTTCAGAACGAATCTGATGTCCCTCCATTCGGTACCTTGACTGAAGCTCCCACCAACAGTATGCTTCGTGCTGGTCTTCTTCGGTTGCCCATCACTTGCCGACATAGCAACGTTCAAGTACCTGTCGAAGTTGTCCTGAGAAATTGGGACCTGGATCTCGTCCTCTGCCATGTTGTTCAAAGCAGTGACATGAACTTTATTCATTGAACACAATAGGATGACCCTTTCTCTCGTGAGTTGTTTCTCCATCACAGCCCAAATCTTGTTCTTGTCGCCGCCTGTGATATAGTTCGCACTGGGAGCACCTGCAACTGAGTACATAGCTTTCCAGGCGCGTGACGATTTGGTGGCCAAGGCACCACTTCGTCTCACTTGGTCTACAATGTCGGTGACAATGTGACTGTGATCATATCTTGCTGGCCCGAAGAACTTTGAATCTGGCTGGATGTTCACTAATACTGGAGTAGTTAGGAGCTGTCCGATCGAATGGACCTTCTCAGCCAACTTCCTTGAGAACTCTTTGAATGTCGCCTCGGTCAACCTCAGTGTGCTGCCGTTTGGAAACATACAATGAAGACACAGCCAGATGTGGACGGTTGTACCGTCCCCCTGATCTTGTCCATGTTCTTCCAAGAAAACGACTACTCTATCAAGAGTATCCAGGATGTCTTGATGCCTTTCTCCCTGAACTTGGAATACACAGCAATTTTCGAATGCCATCTCAGTTCGGATACCGTACTGCATCGTCGTGATTTTCTTTGACGAAATTGCTCTAGTCGCATAGTCAAGGTCTGTCACAAGAATGGTGTGTCCGGTACCGACTCCTCTAATCTGGCCACTCAAATGATCAACATCCATGACTCCTGTATCCCCGTCAATCATCACCTTGTCCTTCTCCTCGGTGTGGCACCCAACTTTGGATGAAAGGAACTTGATGTGATATGCGGCCTCCTCTGGCACATCGTTCAACTTCAAGATAAGTACCATGGCCCTTGCTGAGGGATACTGAAAACAACTTGTCAGATCGAACTCTTCAACCATCTCAACATAGAGCTTTGTCCAAAAACCATCGCTCTCGTTCACTTTTGTCCTCAAATGAGAATCGGTGAGAGGTTGAAGCCCCATTGATGAACTCGATCTATAATTTCCACCCAAAGTCACCCCGACATAATACGTGAGCCTTCTCACATACTGTCTCCAATCTCTTCCTGGCTCGGCTGTACGAGGACCAGCAAACGGAGCTGTAGCGTAAGCAGTGGTACTGCTTCGATAAGTCCAGAGATTGAATATGATGGGTTTGCCAAGGTAGTCCATACCGTTGCACCCGATAGTCGTCACACCTTCAGGAGGAAGCGCGACAAACCATTCTTTTGGCTGTGCAGGCTGTTTCGGCTTCGGCATGGGTTTGCACTTTGGCGGAGCTTTCGGTGGAGGTCGTGGAACATCATACGCTCCATGAGGTACATCGGATGACCAAGGATCCCATTGTTCATTGTTCCTTTCCCAAGGTGGCCTAGGACCTGAACTAGGTGAAGTGTAAGGACCGCCCGGCGGTACCGAACTTCCTTTTCCTCCAAAAGTCTGGGTATAGTCATCACGATTCTTTGGTGCTCCACTTTGATCTCTTGCCCTTCTTGCTTCCTCCCTCATCTGTTTGGTGATTTCATCCTGACTAAGCCCTTTGTTCTTGGCATGATGGATCCGAAATTGACACAACCATTGAGGTTCCACCGCACTGAAATCTTTCAGATTGGGTGGTCCGATTGAGGGATTCTCGAAGGTTAAGTAGATCTTCTCCTTTGGCTTGCCCAAGGTCTCCAGATCTGGATCTTCATCCAGGTTGGCTTCGGATAAATGGAGCTCTGCAATGTACTGATTCAAGATACTGATCGATGTGTCCCTTGCGAGAAGGTCTCGATGGACTCCTAGTTCAGCACCAAGAACATTGTAACCTGCTGTCCACACATCCGGTTTCACCTCTGGAAACCATTCTTTCAAATGCTGGAATGCAGCGAGCATCTGCGCATTCGTTTCAGATCTGAGGGAAATGGCAGAGTGCTCAATGACATGCCTATGAATGCATTGATACAACGCTTGGATGCATTGGAAATTGTTGATTGCGGCACATCTTTCCAAGGTTCCTCCCGATTGCCCTTTCGCAATGATCTGAATGAGGTCAGTCAAAGATGTGAAATCTTCGGGATGATTCTTGTTGTGAAACCTCAATGCAAATCCCAATGACGCACCCGCCAAGCTGATGTATCTGCAGCTGCGTTCCCAATGTTCGCCGGTCATTGCCATGTAGTTGCTGCTACGACCTTCAATGGGTATCCTGTGATGCAGATCATTCATGGAATCATAGAAGTACCCGTCCCTCGTGATGTCTAGAAGTGAATCTTTTGACATCGCAGTGGAATTGATACCTTTCATGCCTCGTTTGGCGACCTTCTCATTCAGGTCTGCCAACATCCCTTTGACTGGCGCTTCTTGGTTGAAGGGTTCCGGCATGAATAAAGCCAAGAGATTGTCTGCAAATAATTCCAACCTGTCCCAAACATCATTGGATGCAAACGCCTCATAGGGAAAGTGCTCCGGATTAGGAGGAGGTGGCGGCCCAAGAGGTTTGTGTTCTGGTCGTACCTGTCGCTCTTGACTCTTGACGATGCCGATCACCCTCTTTATTCCAGCAAAGAATGCCCTTGTTACCTCCTTGCCGTCGTCCGTCTCTGGGTCATACTTGCTGAGCAACACTCTGAGGGATCTCACGAGGCGCTCTTGGATGGTTCCACCCTTGGCTTCAACGGCACAATAACAAGCGCTGATAGAGTAGACGGGTGGTACCCCTCTCTCCATCCACTTCTCTGCCAGTTGCAGAGCTTGTCCTGGGTCCATGTCTTCGACGAACTGTCTAGGAACAAGTGTAGGACTCTCCCCTCGTCTGCTATCCAATTTCTGGAGGTGTTCTTTCAGCTTCTTGGCTGAGGCCATGCTCCTCCCTGTGGCCCCATAAACAGTAGAACGGAACATGTTGACTACACAATCTCCACGATGTAGGGATGTTGTCAATCTCCAGGAATGGCTCACGAATGCTAATGAGTTCCCCCTTTGTGGTAGGGTTGCCGGTGACAGCCCAACAGTGATTGGATGGAACTCAGCGAACTTCTTCTTGGCAAATTGCTGGATCACGCCGGCACCAAAATGGCTAGCTTGGTTGATCTCAAAATCTTGCTCAAGATGATTGTGAAAGGTAATGACACTGGCGCATGAATCATGAGTGTCATGGTTGTTTTCACAAGTGAATTTCTTCTTCTTAGAATCGTGAACCGACTGAATGATCTTGTCAAATCTTTTATTGATATTGACTTCTGAACATGGGTTACCGTTTGACATGGAGGGATGCGGCGATCGCGACCAATCGTAAAGCACAGGAGCACGGCTGGTCACATGCTGCTTCTTCCACAATGACAATGCACGTTTGTTCAAAGTCTCTATCATATGCTGCGCAATTCTAAGAGTATACAATTGAGTTACTCTCGTTTCTCTTCCGGCACAAGGTGCATGCTGATGTTTATGATCACACTTCTTCATCAAACTTTGAAACTGCACCCCCCACGACACAATCCTCCACGGCTTCTTGATGGGTATATTTCTATGACCATAATGAGTTGCGAGGCCATACATACATCCGTCGAAGTCATGTACGTGTGATTCCGTGCCTTCTATCAGAGTTGTCATTCTATCATCTCTCCAATACTCGCAACTTCTAGGTAGCTCAGTAAGCGCACATGCTCCTATTGCGAATACATGGTCAAGTGCATGGGCAAAGCAATTCCACAACGACCAATACAACTCTTGATGTTTCTCAATCTGCATTTCGGCCTTTATACTTACAGTCCTATTCAAGCGATTCCATGCAGAACCACCAGTGCAAGGACCCGCAAAGAAGACACAATCAAGACTGGACCGGACACATGCTTTCACTTTATTGATGCCATAAGCAGAGCAGGCATCGTCGTCCTCTGTGATTGTCACGATGTTCATGAACTGCTTCTTCAAACAAGTCTGGAGAAAGGTAAACCAATTCTGTTCTTCAGCACACATGAGGACTAGACATGGGACATTTCTTTCGAGCTCTTGTAGCATGATGCATCTATCAAAGATATCTTGAGGACCCTTGACGTCTTGCTGATGGAGTTCGAACTGATATTTGTGTGACCGTCCTGATCTCCTTTGTAAGACCAAATGCAACACGGGTTTTCTTCCCGGAGGTGTGTCACTTGCAACATATTTTGCTGTTTGTGCAATGAACATGCGCTCGTGGGCAATGGTGTTCATCCCCCACGCTTGTATGCCTGTTGCAATCGCCGTGACATCGCCCTTTTGCTTGTTATTGCTGTTGTCTGTCGTTTCATGTTGTGGGCTGTGTCCGTGACCGTTGGAAACGATCAGGAATGTTGTATTTCCTATCCATGGATCGTCCTTACCTACGGAATTACCCTTGAAACGCCAGGTATCAACTTTTGTGTCCTTACCGCTCTTGTAGTACTTCTCAGTCCTACGATAATCAGACAGATCCGACAGCCGGACAGGACAGTGTGAGTCTTCACTAGGGACAAACTCTTGTGTTCTCGGCACATTATGCACTCGGGTGAGTGTGTCGCCATCGCGTCGCCATTCATCTCGGTAATTTTTTTTGTTTTTGGGTTTTTCTCCTTCGAATCCAGGCGCACAAAATGGTCTTGCACCGCACCGAAAGCGCGAATTGATGCACCGTCCTGCCCCCCACTCCCCCCATGAACAAGACGTAAAAGCGTGTTGATCACACGAAGGGTGGCAGGATGACAAGTGTTGAGAGGAACCTCTTGTGACTGGAGCAAAGCTGTATCAGTCGACAAGGAGGCAATAGAAAACTGTAGCACAGCGTCTGGAGCCCAAGGAACATTGGCTAAGGCCAGGAACGGGGATTGAGATAAGCAGGCGCCCGCCTCTGGAGATGAGGATGCCTTGGAGGCATGATACAGGAAGCATGCACGTTCGACCCAATGATCAAAGCGCAAGGCTTGCTGCAGTGGCGTAGCTTCTCGTTCCACACAATTCCAGGAACCATTAACAAGGACCCATGTACTCCGACACGTGTCTGACGGTATGTAGCGACCCGGTGGGAAGCGACGATAATAGACTGGGACTTTGACGACATAGATGCAATCTCCATTGGGGAGATCCTGGACACCTTCTTTTCCTGTCATTCCTTTTACAAAGACTGCACGAGGCAAGACCGGAGTCTGAGTGTATGGGAAATTAGGAATGTCATCCGTCTTAGTCTGAAAGATTTGATGATCGATTTTCTTATGATCGACTGATGGAGAGACCATGTCAGCCAACTCTTTGGAGCTCAAATCCTCTGGGTCAAGAAGGTTGATCAACATACAAGCCCGGCGCCACGCAAGTGGAGTCCGAAAGGCCTTTGTATGAATATCAGCACACATCTTGTGGGAGATCTCGTAGAGCAGCACGAAATGGTCCTGTTGAAAATGTTCATGCAATGAGACAATGGATATCCCATGAGTGCGTTCAAGATGACGCATGGTGGGATTCTTCCCGGTTCTGGCAACTCCAATCATACCTTGATTATCATCATGGAACAATATTTCAGGAGCTTTGCCCGAGAGCGTTTGCCAGAGGCCGATGGAGGGTATCCCAAAGTTGCGGAGAGTGGAATCCGCCGCGACTATTTCTGCTTCAGGTGTTGAATGGCTGATACATCCCTGACGTTTGCTCCCTCCAGCAATGGGAAATCGTGTACGCTTACCTTGTACGTGCATGTGAGAGCCCGACGTGGAACGAAGGGTCTCACCGCAACCAGCAAAATCAGCATCAGCGAAGATTCCGACTGAGAGAGTTGCGATCGGATCGCCAACCCATCCAATCATGCGCTTGTCTAGAGTGCTGTTGACATAGCACATGAGATGATGCAAACGAGCATCATCATTGCTGGTCCATTTATTCACATTCCTGGCCAGCGTGTTGATTGATCTCAATAGATCGAATCGAGCAATTCTGGCAGCGTACAACAACTTCATGAGTATACTCGCTGCATGTGGCGCCAAAGAACCACGGTTTCCATCGTCCGGAGTGACGTCAGATTCGGACTTGGAATGCAACTTACCAGAATACTTGGGGTCAAAGGTGTTAGCACACCATGGACACGTAACGGCCTCTTTCCCTGGAGCGGGTGCTCGTGCGGGATGAGATTTGGTTTCTTCTGGGACGCTTGGTGTCGTGACCTTCTTCAATTTTGTATCATGACCGACAATATCTAAATACTTCTCGACGGACAGTTTCAACAATCCTTCCATGTTGTATGAGACGGTGTTGACTACTGTTCCATCGTGGAGTTTGGACTCTCCTCGTGTGAGCATGCAGCCGAGATAAAGTCCAAGATCAGTCTCGGGCTCAATCCTGAGTTTCGTTCGTAGCATAGACCATCCTTTGGTCATGTTCTCGGTTGGTCCGGCAAGTTTCAGGTCGTCCACATATATAACGAGAAGAAGTTTCAGGCCTTCATGAAAATACATTGATGGCCATTCATCACCAATTGGCTTGATGCCAAGTTGGCGCACCTGCGTATCGCAGTGCTTCTCCCACATTGTACCTGCGTCCGGATGTCCATACAAGGCTTTGAGGAGGCGTACCACTGGTCGATGATACTTTGATACATCAACATCATCTGGCCACGCGTCTGACGGTAACTCGACCCAACAGGGCGGTCCCGTAAGAGAAGCCTGAATGTATGCCTGAATCGCATCAGCGAGCTTGACCGAATGTCCGGGAACACATCCATAGAAATCTGCCCGTCTAGAAGATTCAAAGGACGCTGGTGAATTGCCCAAGTCCTGAAAGAAAGCTGCTTCCCAATTCTGATTCTTTGTTTCCTAGCAATACTCCTCTTCCCTTAAATTTTCGTCTCTCATCACTCATTGGCAACTGGTAGTTCTTTTCCACAATGATGCCATGGACCCTTGCAAAGTGCACGACCTGCTTCAGAGTGAGCGCTTCTTGTTTTACGTCGTGATACTCCCGAATCACAGAGAAGTCGAACACTCCTTGCTCATGAAGTCCCAACCATTCTTTTCTCATTGAGGCTTTGGCCTTGGGATTCTTCAGCATTTCTGCTCGACTAACAGGTCTGGAGACTGCTGCATTGAACAGGTTCCGATAAGCACTCATCGGGTTCGTTGTGTCGGCATATGTGTATCTTTCTCGATGTTTGGAGATCGAGTTGATGCAGGGCATTGACGGAAATGACAAGCGATGATCTTTCAAGTTCTTTGTGGAATCTTCGGTTGTGCATCTATTGGATTCCGTTGGCATTGCATATGCTACTGCCATATCATTGAGGATTTCTCCACTGTTGACATCAATGATATTGAGTGGATCCCAAGTAGCACGTGGGCCGAACCCATTCTCCACACTCGTCCATTCCTCCCGTTCGACTAAGTAATCGTCGTCGCTTGGGAGTTCTGTGGAAAGTGTAGATGCCGAAGATGGGCTATAGCCCCCCATGTCATCGTCATCGGTGATCAGCGTCCGATCTTTCTTCAGATCGATGAAGATGTTGGGCGATACGTCCTTAGGATCATCATCCTTGTCCTCCTTCTTTTTCTTCTTCCTTTTGTCCTTGCTGGATCCCGCACCTTTACTCTCTCTCTCTTTCATCTTTTCTTTCTCGAGAGCTTCTTTCTTCTCAGCGATAGCTCTATCAGATAGAGACAACGCTTTCCATTCTTCTGGAGTATATTTTGATCTTGGTCTCGGTGATGACCTGAAGAACCTTCTTCCGTCTGATCCAACCTTATATGGATTCCCTTTTCTGTCCAGTTTCACGGTCTCACCATCATCATTCAAGTAGATGATACCATCACTTGCCTTTCCCACGGACATGTGTTCCATTGAAGGATCTCCAACTGGCGGGTGATCTTCCCTGCCGGTCGAAGGTGGTACCTTCGCCTTGGCAGGTTTGGACAATATTTTGGAGTGACCGCCATCAGGTTTTGGATCATCATCACCACCGGGATCATTTCGTTCTTCATCATCTGCTTCATGATCTTCAATGGCGTCTTCGTCGTCCTCATCCCTAATCTCCCTTTCCGCAAGCTCCTCAAAATCCATACTGCGCTCACTTGGTTCGTGATCTCCATAGTCAACCATTCGACTAGGATCTCCGACCTCTGGCTCTCCATCTCTCCTGTCACGGATCTTCATGCCTTCCAACGTGTTGTTGATCTTCTCATATCCTTCCTTCAACGGGAATTCGATGGGAGCGAGGAATACCAGGGTCTCCGTGAGCTGTGGTGTGAGTAGCTTTCTGATAGGACGATTGACATCAAATGCAAGGCTTTGATGCGCAAAAGTTTCAAGACTCCACACTCTATATTGTCTCGACCAGTTCATCCCGGGCTTGATCTCATATCCGGCGAAAATACCTGGGATTCCCTTGGGATCAAACTTGTGCTTCTGCTCAATCCTTCCTTGACTGCTCGGCATGAAGAAGACCTTTGCACCAAAGGGGATCTTCTCTCCATGGAACTCTTTTCCATGTAGCTTGTACCAAGGGCTCACTCCGTCCTCTCCTTCCTCAATGTTCAAAAGATGGCTGACGCATTCTACTGCATAGCTCCAGAAACATGGTGGTAATCCCGCTTCCAAGAGGCAAGTTGCGGTTGTCATCATAATGAACTGATTGTTCCTCTCCGCCAGAGAATTGTTCTGAGGATGATTCGGTAGAGAATGATCGAATGGGATCTTCAGCTGCTTCATAGCCGTCTCAAACTCTGGGGCTTTGTCGGCATAAGCAATCTTGATCTTCTTCAATCCTTTGAAGTGGTTTATTGCATTGACCACGTCCTTGGCAAACCTCTCTTTCGACGGATAGGCCCATATGACGCCTGTGTACCTGTCACGAATGACGAAGATCTCTCGATCAGTACTGATCCCTTGATCAAGGATGTTCCTCGTATCGACAAAATCAAAGGTAACCAGATCCCCAAAAGCTTTGAGCTTTCTCTTGAACGCTCCTCGATGCGTCTTGAAGTGTTTCATCTTTGCTCTGATGCATGACTCACAGTAGGGATTCTTGTAACGGTGTGTGAGTAGATGTTCGATTTTCCTGGCATCTGCTTTCAGAGTTCCTCTTCTCACCATTCTGCTTGCACCGTCAACAATATCCACCTCGATGTCATCTGCATCATCATCGTCAGCTTCTGGTTCACTGTCTCCGGCGACATCTGATCCTACCTCATCTTCTTCTCCAGGAGATGCCTTGAACTTCTTATTCCTCTTTCGTCTTTTGACTTTTGGAGGCTTAATCACAGGGAGGTCGTCATCATCACACATGACGCCTTGAGGATCCACATCACAGTTGATGAAAGCCGATTGGTAATCAGCTTCACCTTCTCCTAGGGTGAACCTTGCGATCATCTCCGCCCTTACATCGTCGGTGGGGTTACAGAAGTCACTGCCCTTGACAATATATGGGATGTTTCCCTCTACTTCTAACATGATTTTCTTGTAGTTCGGGGAAACCATGTACGGGTTGCCGCAGGCTGGCCATATGAATGTGTAACCTTCCTCCATGCATTTCTTTCCAACAGACAGTACTGAAGGAGACTCATCTAAGACGAATGGGGAGTAGGTAGAGTCAAATTCGTCGAAATGAATATCGGCGACTCCCTTTGTGGATGTCACTCCATTTGCGGTATAGAATGACATTGATTGGTCGCTTTCTCTCACTTCCAGACCTAATTTCTTGGCTCTGCCTTTCGATATCAAATCATACCCACATCCTGTGTCCATGATGAACTTTGTTCTTGACCCTTTGGCTGGAATAGACAATGTCTTTGTGTCTGCATGATCTTTCTTTCCCTCGCATACATGAGGAATGACTTTATGATGGAAAACTAGGCCGTCATCTTCGTCAAAAGACATAGTGACCGCTAGGTCACCCTTTGGTCCAACTGGTATTCGGACCCTCTTGATCTCAGTGTAGGGGACCATCAATATGCCTCTTGCCTCTGCGACCTTTTCTTCAAATCTGATTTGTTCTTTCCTCGTGTAGCAGGTGAGCTCTTTCTCATCGTATCGTTTGATGTCTGGACGTAGAGGTTTCCTTTCTACTACCTTCCATTTGTTCCTGACTGAGTAGATCGCTTCGTTCAACATGATCTCACAAGTCTCTTCATCAAAGGATACTTTTGCACCTCCTTCTCTTGCCTTGGCGGATGCAGCAATCCCTTCATCTTCGGATTCGTCCATGAAGAGTTCACCGTCAATGGCTGGGGCTCCAGGCTTCGCCTTAGGCTTCGGTTTGGGTTTTGCCTTGGGCTTTGGCCTATCGTCTCCTGAGTCAGCTGGTGCAGATATCCCTTTCTTAGGAGAGGCTTTCGGGTCATGGTAGAACTTGCAATCCTTCCCTTTGTCACAAGTTCCTCGAATCCACATCCAACATACTGGCTTGTCATTCTTTCCGACAGAAGATCCTCTGGATGGTGATCTGGGTTTCTTGTGACTGAATGGGCAATCTTTCCCCATAGTGCAGTTACCTTTCACGAAGTATTTGCATGGTATCTTCTTCTTGTCTGTACTCGGACTTCGGCTGCGATCCTTTCCATCACCTTTACCTTTCCCCTTTCCCTTTTTGTTCTTGTCTTCAGGATGCTTCTTGGGATTGGGTTTCGGCTTCACTGCAGCAGCGTCTTCTGAGACAACCTGTTCTTGTTGCCCTTTTGGTTTCTTCTTCGGATCAGCTGGTGCAGCTTTCAGTTTTGGAGCAGGTCCGCCTGGTTTGAGATTCTGAAAGATATTGGCCACATTCTTCACTGCCTTCTCCTTTTCCAGGATCATCCTGTCTTCAGTTTGCCGTTCGATGTGCCTTCTGATCATATCACGTAGATGTTTGTATGTCTTCTTGGCATCATCGTCGTTCATGCTGTTGTAGGCGCTGATGTCGTATGCCATGAGGTTTGAGTTCCTGATCTTTCTCCATAGGAGATCCCGAAGAGTTTCGTCGCTCGGGACGTCAACGGGCTTCATTCCTGCCAGAATCTCATCCCAAGTGTGGAAGAACAACGATAAGTTCTTGTCTCCTTGATATTCTAGTTGGTAGAGGTGCATTGAAGTATATAAGACTTCCACATTTGATGTTGTCTTGAAATTCATAAGGATCAGGGCTAGGACCTCTCTTCCCTTTATGAGGCTTGATGTTCTCCCTTTTGCATTGATCCTCGTCCTCAACTTCATAGCTACACCTGAACCATCATCTTTCGCATCCATGACGACCTTGGTAAGAGCTAGGCCGAGTTTGGCATCGATTGAATGGAATCTTTGGTCTCCTGAGTCGACAAACTTGTCCGGATCAGGATCGTCCATGGCTTCTTTGATCCAGTCGATCCAGGGCTCTTGATCTGAATCATTGGCCGCAATGATGATCGATTGAATGAGATTTGCCTTCCATAGTCCAAGATCATTGATCCTGGGCCATGACGGAACGTTTATCTTTGATTCTTCCTTCCTCGATACTTTCATGATTGTAGAGGTTGCCGGTGCAAGATGAGATGAAGAGGATGCTTCTGCTTCTGAAATCTTGTCCCTCAATGATTTGTTCGCCTCGGATAGCTCAATTGATTTCTCCCTTTCCTCGGCGTACTCATTGTGGGTTTCGGCATACCATTCATACATCTCATCTCGGCTCTCTGTCATTTCATTGTACCCGTCCTTGTAGTGCTTCGCCTCCTCTTTTGCGTTCCGAATCTCATCTTCCTCGGACGCGTGGGTTGGTAACCCGCGGTCTCTGGAACTAGGACGCTTGCTGTACCGAGAGATTATGGGTGCCATTCGTGCTTCTGCTTTTAATTTCGCATTTTCCATAATGACATTCTTTGTCTCCTTCTGGCTTTCCAATAGTGCATTCTCCAGTTCTCTGATCTTCTGTTGAATTTCAGCACCATCATCGCCGAACATAGGAGCTCTCATCATATTCTCTCTTTTCAGCTGTGCGTTGGCTTCGGATAGAGCGAGGTTGGCGTCTTTCAACTGTTGTCGTTCACGGATGGAACCTTCTAGGACTTCGTTGTTGAATATTTCTCCTTTTGCGATAACCTCCTTTGCGACGTTTGCTTCGTATTCATGGTGGCTCGCCTTCATTTCTGCCATTTCTTTAGCAGAGACTTCAGTCTGGCATACAAATATCTCCATCCTCATGCCCACTTCCATCTCTTCTATCTCCGCTCTCGCGTTGAGTTCAGCTCCACGTGCCATAGCTAGTTGACCTCGTAGATGATCAATAACCATAGCTTCCTGATTGCTCTGATCTTGAGATGAGTGAACACAGTGTTGAAGACGTCTTTCCCTGACCTCACTGTTCCATTGTTCTTCTCTCTGGTGTTGGATCACCTCGTGCATGTTGACATTCTCATTCTGTAGCGCAATCATTCTAGCTTGTATCTGGTCAGCTATTCCGACGAAGGCTGTGTTCTCATCCTGAATGGCTTTTGATCTTCTATTGATCGCCAATGAAGATTCATTCTGTTCTTGGATGTGTCCAATTGCTGCTTGAAGCTCTTGGGACATTCTGTCCTTCGTTGCTTTCACAGATTCAAGCTCTGAATGTTCTTGATGAGTTTCTTGTGCAAGCTCTTGATATCTCATGTAGATATGTTCAGCTGTCGATTCCGCCAAGCGTAGCTTGTGTTCGAGCTCTTCAATTCTTATTGTCGCTCCTTCATCTTCCTGTGTCATCTCTTGTAGATG
The DNA here is from genome assembly GCA_963970005.1 of Durusdinium trenchii. Classification (NCBI taxonomy): domain Eukaryota; class Dinophyceae; order Suessiales; family Symbiodiniaceae; genus Durusdinium; species Durusdinium trenchii. The sequence continues at coordinate 151,164 of CAXAMN010025217.1, forward strand.
TTCCTGCATCTTCCTGTTGTAGTCAGACATTTGCCTGAACTCCACTTCAGCCTCGTGGTGTAGTCGTGAGTATCCGGCTTGGATGCATTCATATTCTTCATGAAGAAAATTGTATGCGTTTCTCGCCGATCTCAATTCTTCACCCAGCTGAATCTCTCTTCTTTGCTCTTTTGTTCCTCTATCATCGTCACGTCTCTTCTCTATACTCCTTCTTGGGGATCTCGCGGTAGACGTTATAGGCGATGTAGATCTTGTTGTAGCTCTCATCGATCTTCTTGGTCCTACGGGTGCAAGATCGGTCAGATTCCGAGCCGGTGGCACGGATCTTTCCGAGATTTGTGATCCAGTAGGCATAGTGATAACGTCAGCATTTGCTGATGAATCAGTACCCATTGTAGAGTCTGGTGACGAAATGGTGTTGGGACCACCAGGAGCAGCGAATGAATAGGGTTCGCTTCCATTTCCTCCTGAGCTTGACATTGCAGGTTTCTGTAATGACTAGTCTTGTTCTTGGTCTCGTGTAGCTCGTACGGCTATAAAGAGCGCGTACGGCTGATAACCTGCGAGTGGATCTTAATCAGCGAAGTTTGAAGCTATCACTGACGATCCATAAGCGGCGTAGCGTCGGAACGGAAACCGCACCTTTTCTAGTCGCTTGATCCTTGAGCCAAAGTACATATGGTACATATATATGTACAAGTTGCACTGTACGTGTCGCTGCACTTCCATTCGCATATATATATATATGTGTGTGTGTGTATTATATGTGTGTATGTACAGATAGTCAAACAAAAAAGGGAGAGTACAAGTCGTCTGAGAAAGGGTTATCCAAAAGAGGGCTGCCATTAGTACAGACTTTGCACTTCTAGACCGCTGCTCCCGATTTAGCATTGCAGTTGCTGCTGTAGGTGTGCAAGCGCCGCGTGTCGAGTGCTCAAACGTGAGGTGAGGTGTTAATTTGGTTTGGTGCCGGTGAACCCTTTGCGAAGATCGTGCACGCTTGGTGCTGCCTGTGGCACGAAATTATATGTCGCTACGCCATGCGGTTTTGCGCGGCCTCGGTGGAAAGTGTGTTTGCATGGCTCCGTGCCATTGGGAAACAAAAAGCACGCGTGCGTAAACGCGGCGTCGCTGGTGAGCGGTACAAGTGGCTGTTGCCCAAAAGAGCAACAAGGAAAAAGATGTGTGATCCACATGCGTTGATACAATATAGAGTACATACTGAACAACAACAGACCTTATGCATGATGGTTAACAACAGGCAGCGACCATCTTCGGGTCCAGGTCACCATAGCTCAAGCGACGCCCCCCCACAACCAGCACCGAACGAACAGGTTCTTTTGGTGGGGAAGTGCCCTCCACTGAGCCGAAACTCCGTGTGGGTTAAAAAGCAATAATATACAGTATGTATATAGCATATATCCCAAAAAGCGGCTTTGCCGTTTGCCCGATTCGACTCAAACAACTTTGGACATTCATCGCCTCGGAACGGCTGGGGGACCACGTTTTGCTCCAAAGCTCTTGAGGGCATTTAACTATCAAAAAAACACGGTCCGCGCTGGTGGTGTCCAATCGAGTGTCCACTCCCGGTCGGCGCCACCGCAATCAAGTCCATGCCAGAGAGGGCGCAGGGCCAGGCTTGCGCTTGCACCGCGAAAGGCAAAGCTCCTCGTCATCAGGTGGCGACCAAGCCCTGAAGCTTGCTGTGGGTGTGCCACGTACTTGCAAAGGCACCCCCCAAAAAAAGGGGTGTATTCCACTCAACCCGTCAAATGACTGAATTCTGTGTCGCACCAAGCACCCAGTCTGTGTCGATTCGGGCAGTGTTTCGTTTCGGCCCAATGCGGGAGGAGGTGATCGATCAGCACCCAGCTCAGTGTGAAACCCCTATAAGCAGGACGTCAATCCTCGAGCGCATCGTCTAGTCGCAAGTGCGAATCAAGTCAACTTCGGCTCAACGTCCTCAAGTGGACGAAGCATTGGGCTCGTGCTAGTTGCGCCGTTGTCCCAATATCGAAAGAGCATCTTCACTGGTCCCCTTGACCCCCCCCCCACAGCGCCCCACCCCACACTGCCTCCACCCCCTCTCCTTGCGATTCGGTGCTGAAGAGTTCCATCGCCAACTCCTCCACGAAACTGGGGAAGGCGGTCTCTTGGAAGGTCTGGAAAGGCTTCGGCGCAGGTCTCCCTGGCGCAGGGTCTCGCAGCTCGGCATTCCCCCGATTCCCCCGATTCGACCTGCGAGAGGTGCGACATGACCGGTGCGGCAAGCGACGGCAGCACCCACCATGATCAACCTGCCGGGAAACCAACCAAATCCTCGACTTCCGAGAGATTTGGACCTGACGCACTCGCAGGAAAACCCAGGTGGTGGCGAATCCAACGAATCCAACGAACCAGCCAAACGCCCCAACGCGGAATCGACCTGCCTCGCACCACTTGCACCACGATGCCATTCGCCTTCCGATATTCCTCCGCCTCCTCCTGAGACCTCTGTCCCAGGACCGGATGGGCCGCTTCCAAGTTCCCCCAGCAAAAGCGCTCGCACTGCAGGGACAAATCCGGATGGTTCAGGTAGAAGTCCTTGTGAATCTTCGCCAGATCACCCTGAGGCACGCGAACAGTGGCTCCCGTGCCTACTCCGGATGAACTCCGGTCGCTCTTGTCTGGGTCGTCTCGGGTCGTCCGACAGAAACGGCCAAATCCAAGGCGCCCCAAAAAAGCGCACGGTTTTTTCCATGTTCACCAGCAGCCAGTGGCCCTCCTCGATTCTGTCCCCCACCCAGGCCTTGAGCCAGTCGCCATCCTTCACAGGTTTTGGGATGATCCTTTCTCCTTCGAAGGGTTGCGGTGTCTGCTCGACCTCAGCAGGTCCGGTGCGAACGGGCGGCGCGGACCAAAGCGAGGAGACCGAAGCAGTTCTCATGCCATCTGAAGAACACTCGGAGGCGAGAAAGGACTCGGACTCGTCATGCTTTCAAGACTGAAAGGGCGGATTGACATGGATTGTTTTTTGCTGCAATTCTCCACAAGCATAGCCAGGTTAGGTGGATTGGACAGCCCACCCCACTCATTCTCGTGCTCACACCGTCGGACCTGGAAAAATCTCAGTCCAAGACGTCCATGAAAAGTTCCTTTCTTAGCAGCCCTAGCACTCTTGACCGCCGGAACGGTCCTCTGGTCCTCAAAAAAAGATCCCTCTATCCGGCCTCGGCCTCTTCAGCCATCTGGACACGCAGGAGGCCAGCTCCACATCCAAAAGCATGCACTCAATCTATGTAAAGAAGAAAGCTCAAGGTAGTCTAATGCAGCAGTTGTGCCCATCACATGTTTCTCATGACCACAGTCGATGACAACCTAGTGAGATTTCTTTTCGCAACCCTCAACCTTCTGCTGTGACTAAGAGGTATTTTGACATTGGTGTAGAGCCACCTCTCACATGACATGAGCTCCATGGCCTCTTGCCACTCCTTGACTCATCCATTTAAGAACTGCCAGCACACAAAGCTGAGAAACTGACCAAGCTGAGAAACTGGATCCTCCAAGTGAGCCACGTCGATCAAATAGTCTGACACACTTTCGTTGGGACACTCTACCCAGGGCTCCCGATGAAAACCTGCCAAATCCAAAAAGGTATCTGACTTGTCACGGACACCTGGTGCACACCTGGTGCAAACGAATGCAGCGACTCCGCACATCTTTTGAGAGGATTGGCGTGGAACGTTGGTGATCATTGACAAGAGAACGCAGCAGCGCAGCAGCGCAGCCCTTCAGCATGGGTCCAACTCAATGGCCCTCCGACTCCGCTGAAGGGGGGAATGTCTAATCTCGAAGAGTACCCTTAAATCGCAAGGCCCATGTCGAAACCACAGAGGGTGGGTGTTTTTCTCCTTCTTCACAGTCCAGTCCTACTCTTGAACATATGGGTCCAAACTTCAACCGACAAGGGAACAAGAGGGCGGGGCTATCTTCAGACCAACATGCTCGTCAGCTGAGTCCACTGCAACTGGGCTCGACTGGCCCGGCTTGAAACCACACGGTCACAGTATGGTGATCGGGTGGTCGCTGTTGTTTCAATCAGAAATTCTACAGTTTGATTAGTGGAGTTTGTCAAGGATTAGTGGAGTTTAGTTTGAACTCCTGGATTCAAGGAAACAAATTTGTGGAGTCTGCATCCTGTAGATTTGGAGACATGTTATGACATGTTCGTCCACCCATAAAAAACATCACTGACCGCATCACAGCCTGTCGGCTGCGCCGCCCATCCACTCAGAAGACGGCCTTCAAGACCTATTGATGGAAAGACACGGTGTTCTTTTCATTGCTGGATGAGGTGGGCGTGATCTCCAGCCCCTTCCAAAGCCATATCCAGCATCTCAAATCCTTGAACTCAGCATAACTGGCCCCTCCCGAAAACCTCTCAAACCCTCCAACGATGCAGGACGTCCGGTCACGTCCTTTCGCAGGGTCCGAGTCGGGGAGATCCGAGAGTCCGAACAAAAGAACAAGTACCAGGGCCCTGCATGGGGTGTCTAAGTATAGCTCCTTAGTAGGTGATTCGGGGTATCCATGAACCACCCCAAACAGGAAGCCCTGGTACACGTCCTCTAAGGAACACAAGGTCCTGCTTCTCTACCAAGGCTCAAGGCGTCGAAACCGCGAGTATACTGAATATACCGAGTGTGCTTCGGTTACTTGCTACACCCCGTCAGGACGTCGTCGGACATTGGCAGAACAACTAGGAGAAACCGAAACCCTTTCTGTCCCCTCGGCCGACCAAGTTCGAGTCATGCAGTGCTTCGCTTTCGTCGATTGAACCATCACCTTTGCCAGCTGTCCACCCAGGCAGCTGTCCAGCCGGACCAAGACGAGAGGTTTCCGCACGAGGGCGAAACCCCCAGGGCCCCAAAGACCCGGCCGCGCCGAAGACCGCACCGAAGAACCCGGTCGGCATCCTGTGGCGCCTCGTCCACCGCCTGGCGCCGCAGTTCCGGCACATCGTCGGGGCCTCGGTTGCGGCGCGGCACCGGTGGATGGGGAGCGCCACAGCGGTGAGGCGACCGGGCCCACCAGGAGGGCCGGAGCACCAGGACCTTTCCACTCGTGAACTCTTCAGGATTGGTCAGTGAGGATTGGTCAAGACGCATTGGCAGCTAGCCTGAAAAGAATTACAGTACTTCAAGAGTAGATGGCAATGAGAGAGGGGCTATAGATGGCGTTTTAGCCAAGTGGGTTCCAAATGTGCGCGGGTAAAAGTAGATGAAACCGGTGACTAAAAAGCCACCGCTCTCAGAGCCATCTACTAGACATTTTCCCGGTTCCCAAAAACAGCATTGAACATGTCTTTGTCGCACAAGGTATGAAACCTACATGTGTCAATGCCAAGCACCCTCAGAATAGTGTACAGTAAAACAATAGTCACAAACCCCTTTTTCCTTGACATGTGAATGTAATATGACTGCGGCAATCAAATGGAGCTTGAACATGTGGACTTGGCTGCACCTCAGGCAGGTGCCATCTACTTTTTCCTGTCTGACCCCCGAAAAAAAAGTGCAGCAGAACGAGGAAAAGTAGATGGCATCTCGACGTCGATTTTTGGACCACTCACCGCCATGTACTCTCAACCTAGAGTACAGTAGCTGAATGTACTGACGCACACGGTTTACGGGTTTCATTGCTCCAGGAGCAGGCTCTTCTTCCCCTTTCGCTGCCCCTTCCAAGGCACTCATCAAATGCCAGTCAGCAGCCGCCTGTCCCGCAGAGCCAAGTGGAACACAAAGGCATCATTATAGCTCTCTTGTGTGTTTGAGCTTTCGTAAGCCTCCTTTGACTCCTCACTTAACCCCGGCTTTTCCTTGAAAGGGCAACCTTTCACGGGCCTTCAGACTCAGCTGATGTGGGCTGTGTGGAACACAGACCATCGGAACTTCAAACAAACTGCTTGGTGGTGCCGGACTCCAGTTGTTCATCTACCTGGCTCTATGGTGACCCGCAGAACCCAAGCACTACCTGGCTCTATGTCTTTTTGAGAATGATAGAGGGGTCGATCTGGTACCGTATGCAAAACATCCATTGGTTGTTCACTTGGAGGTATCCCCTCAAGTGATATCAACCAACCATGGGCAAAAAGCCCATCGATGAGCACAAGCGTTGTGCCGCGCCTTCAAAGCCATGACCGCATCATCCGTTCGCAGTCTTCGCGACACCGCGGCCTGTGACTTGGGGCCTGAAGCGCGTTGGGCGGGTGGGCAGTGGCGGAGAGAACTCTTTTCAGCTGGGATGCTTGATCAAAATCGGCGCAGTGGGATTTCCTGGCGTGTCCGGCCTCCAATTGAGCTAGTTGCTTGCTTTTCTAGGCTGTTTGGTTGGCTGACTTGAGGAGGGAGAGAGAGAGAGAGAAAAAAAAAAAAAGAAAGAAAGAAAGAAAGAGAGAGAGAGAGAGACCTCACAGGATCTCCAAATAAGACATAAGGAGCACGTACAGAAAATGGATGGTCACAGCCGTGAGATTTTGGAAGGAAAAGAAGCAACAGCAAGTGTTCATCGACGCAAAATAATATGTTTGCTGCTTAGGATGGATGGAGGGCCCAGGCGAACAAGTTCTGTCTCTCTACCGATCTGAGTTTCAGCATCAGCTTCTTTGCTTCCAAACAGCTCCCTACGTTCTCTCAAGAAAGCCATCTTTCCCGATTTTGCTAGCATGGGAACGCATGGGAACACATGAGATGATGTTCCTATACGATCCATGTCGAGCCGCCCACCGCCCGAGCCCGCACCGAGCCCCCAAGCCATGCTGCTGCAGGACTGCCCGGCACGTCGCCGCATCCCCTGACTTTTGACCCGAGGAAAGAGTACGACACGTATTGTAATATATACCAGGACCCCCTTGGGGTGGTTAATACATACCCCTTAACCTCTAAGGAGCTATAATTGGACACCCTTAGGGGGCCCTGGTATAAATATAAAAGCTATATAATATTATGTGTTGTTGTTGTATATGTCCAAGTTGTGTTAAGTTAATTATTGGTGTTTTCTGATTTTCTTCTGTTGGCCATTCTACTACCAAGGACAAAGGTCTTCGAAGGGAAAAACCAGGCTCTTTCGTTTGGGTTCGCAGTTTCCTTTGGGTTTGCTTCGGTTCCCTGGTCCCGGGGCTGGGTTGCACAAACACACCAGTCGCACGACGGTCGTGGGGCCCAGCGTCCCAGAGGAAAACGCATCACTCGTGACACATCCCCTACCACGACTCGCTGACACATCAAAGCCATGAAGGCTTTGATGCAGTTTTTTCGTGGAGAATCAAACCAGCCCCACAAAGACATCCACGGGGAAAGTCACACACAGATTGAACCTGACGTAAATCCACTAATCAAGTGAAGTGCCGATTATGTTAATTAATGTAGACTCTTGATTGATAACCCCCCCCGTGAAGAGGATGTCCAATTCAGTTGGGAGTTGGAGAGTCTACATTACATTATTGTTATTTGATGTTGGGGTCCTTAGCAGTATACCCATGTAGCCCACATGGTACCCAGGATTAATTTTCTAAGGACCCAAGCATGTTACTCGACTCCCAAAGCTTGTAACCATCCCTCCAAACCCTCCACGCGGCCATACGTGGCCCGCGTTGCGCGGTGGAATACGCCTGCCACTGCTGCTTGCACAAGGGCCTGGCCCCGTTGAAGAATTGGAAAAGGTCTGGACAGCCCGGTCTGTAGGGATGGGCCGAACATGGGACCGAAAACCGATGGCATCATGGCCATCCCAGCATCGGTTGGGTGTTAAGCCCAAGTGTAGGCTGCTTGGATTCTTCCTCCTTTCCGGCTCTGACCCATCCCTGCACAAACCCCTTTAGAAGCCAGACTGGTGCAAGGTCACACCTTTCTGCACCCAATGCACCCCCCTCCAACCAGCCCTGGACAGCCATCTTCCAAGCCCTACAACCCTACAAAAGCCCCCATCGTTCCCCTCTCACGGAAATGGACATGCCAACCCGGAACAAACACCACCAAACACCAAACACCAGGCACCAATAAATGAACAAACACCCAAACACCCAAACACCCACACCACCCACGCTGCCCCGCACACCCAGGAGATCGCCTCTCGAATCACTCCCCGAGCAAAGGCGCCACGCGCCTCGTACAGTCATAGCGGGCACCGTCGTTTTTTTCTAAGGAATGTGTTTTCACAAGCTGATAAACAAATGACATGAGCCTTTCGTTTGGTTTACAGTTAGACATGTGACATGTAGATATCCTTTCTCAAGGTTTTTACAGTTAGAGTTAGACCATACCATGATGCCGAAAAACGCCGTAGGTCTACAGATCATCTAATTTGGGAGAATCATCTCGGTCAATTTGGATTGTGAGGCTAGCATGCGTGCTCTAGCGTCCTATTACATAAGAACCCATGAACCTATACCTATACCCCACCCCTTCTCTTGGCTTCCAGCAAAGGACTCCGCTGCTAAGGGTCGCAAAAGCTGCTGCAGGGGGCCTGTCAAACGTAAAATGCTGACGGTGGTAGTGTTGCCCAACCCAGTCAGTGACTTGCATGCAACCTTGGATCAGGTATCTTCTCCAGCTCGCAACCCCGTGCAAGATCCTGCTTGCACCAGTCTAGTCGGTGCAGTAAGCCCTGAATCAAGAGGTAAGAGGTATGAGTTCCCTACGGATCAGTGGCCAGACCTCTTCACACTCCTAAAGTACCTAGTCACAGTCTAGTCTTTAAGTCTCCTTGGCTGCAGGCACCTGTGCTGCCAAAGTGCACCGCTCTGTACACGCAACCTGCAGCACGGTGCAAATGCCCAGTCGACGAGCCATCTGCAAGGCCAAGGCTCGATGATCAGGACGGCCAAATATGGCCCTACATGACCTGTTGTTCCATTTTCTGGGTGAATCACATGTCAAAAAGGTCCCCAAGATGTTCACCTGGCAGGCTGCACCTGCTGTGTGCGGAAAAAAGAAAAAAGAAAACACCTGCCAGTTCGGTACATGGATACATCCTGCTGTACCTGGTCGTCCAAACGAGGGATGTGTAAACCAAAAGGTTTGGGCGACGTCCTTGATCTCAAAATCATCTCAAAACACACTTCAAATCTTCGGAGAACTGGAGGTTCTTGCGTGACCCCGTCATCCTTACAGTAGCGACATCCAGCATTGGGTGGCCGCTTGGGTGGTCGTTTGGGTTTTTGCAAGTTTACATGCATTGGTTCCAGTTAGGCTTGACGAGCAAAACAGCCAAGTCAAACCACACGTCTAAACCACAACCTTGCCCCACCCACCCTTCCCCTTCCAACCCTCCCCTTCTTCCCCCACCCAACCCTCCCCTTCTTCGCCTGCAAAGTCCACTTCTTCGTTCGCCGTCCGCAAGGGTCCCACCGCCTCGTCCCCGCCACGGGGGTCGGGTTCGGTCGACCCGGTGTCAAGCGGCGGAACCGGCGAACCGAGGGCTTCGGTCGAAGCCGAAGGAGGTCGAACCGGCGCTTGGTGGAACTGTTGTCGGGAAGCTCCGGGACTTCCATCAATAGAAGAAGAAACAAAAACGAAGAAATTGGTCTATACTATAGTCTATAGAGTTCTACAGAGATATCCAGAGATCTAGAGCTAGAGATAGTCTCTTAGGTTTTCTCGAAGCAGCAAGCCTCGCCTCCACCAGCAGCTTCACGAGTCCGAAGCATTCCCGGTCCAACCCCTCGGGACGCGTGGAGCCGGCGAAGCGGGGCTGACCGGGGCCCGGCGGGTCACGGTGGATGGCTTTGGAAGCCGCGACCTTTGATGGGCCAGGTGGGTACTTGGCGGCGCCCTACTAAACCCAGCAAGGTGAGACGCCAAGTGTCCACCCGAACTTTGCTCCAGCTTGCGAGGCCCAGAACGAGCTGGCCGGGTCTGCTCCGCGAAGCCGGACGATCCAACTCTTGTCCCGCACAGATTGGGACGTGACCTTGACATCAACTTGTGGCAAGACACACCTCATCCCTTCCAGCACATCAAGGTCCCAAGAAGGGCCCTGTTAGCCACATCAAGGTTTGAAGAAGGGCCTTGGCCATGCCCAAAAATCCCACTCAAATCACCTGGACTATAAAGTGTTCATCTTGCATGGCCGCATGGCCCATGGAGTGCTGTGCCTCTCTGGGTGTTGGGGTCATAACTTTCCGTTCAATCGCCCACATCAAAACGGGTGGAACGCCGCCCACATGTAGAGGACCTCAGTTTTACAACTTTTTACATTCCTCCAATGTATGACAGTTTTGGCTACATTGGGGTGGTTTCAGTGATTCAATGTAGGTGAATATGCCGTACCATATATACATGAGTATACCTGGAGTTGTTAGCATTCCTGAAACCCTTCGTCACCGACCGAACGACCCGAACGCGAAACGAAGAATTCTGCGTCCAAGCCCGCGACGGCCAGATCGGAGGGTGGCCTGAAGGCCAGGTGAGGAAACGAGAAGGTCGAAATCTGCTGTTTCATCGCTGCGCAGGTCTTGAGAAGTGCCTAACTTTGCATCTGGAGGGAAGACGATTCGATGGAATCGAGTCCATTCATGTCCCCGATTCGATCGCACACCTAGATTCCAACCTGACGAAGGCGCTGGAAAGCTGAAAAAAATCTCCTCTGTCATTTAGTAGACATTTGTCCCTTCCTGGGGGAGAAACCATGAACAATGTGCCCTTGGTGGTGCTGATCATGTTCTTTCTGCTCAGCACCCGAAACACTCAGGGTCCTTCGGCGCGCCGAACACATCCCGCAGCACCAGCCTTTCTTCGATGCAGCCAGCATGATCCTGATGGCCCGTTACCAACGGCAGTGCGCATGACTCAACCGGAGTGCTCGTTGGAACGGTGGAAACCTCTCAAACTATGACGAACATGCACACGAGCAGGAAGCAGGGCTAAGTAGCGCATTCATGCGTTTCTTACCATGCATCCTCACGAGGTGAGACGTCTCGAGACATCTCGTTGGATCCCATCTGTCCAACCCTCCAAATGCCGAAAAGCATGACAGCTTCACGCACCTCACGTGGCAGCTCAACCCCCGAACCGTTCCACCGTCCCCCCTTCCACAGGCGCGCCCCATCTCCGCATCTCTGCTCTGGGCACCCCGAACGTCTAAGAGCTGCCGCCACTCTTTGGACAGCGCGCGCAGTTGCCACCAGGTCTGCACGTTCCCGCCACGGTCCCACGTCCGATGTAACCGAACGTCCGGATCGACCGGGATCGGATCCGAGGAGGGCGACGAGGCGGCGATCGAGCGCAACGGGTGGACCTTTTTGTTGCCAAGAACAAAGGGGCTCGGGCTTGAGGGAGAGAACCGAACTCGTGGCAAAGGGAAGAGGGCAGGACAAGATGGACCTTGCAGATCCTGCATACCACCCGCGAGCAAGGTGCAAATCATCATGCCAAGGAGTGTACAAGTTCCATCCTTTTTGCGAATCAAGCTGCCATTTTCCCATGCGCAGCTCGGCCAGCCAGACACGGTCACACGGTCACACATGTCTGTGGCTGGGATTCCGCACGCGGGGTGGCAAAAGCCGCAGGATCAAGAACCTCCAGTGGGAAGTCCGTGAGGGTGGCAGAAACGTTCATGGGAAGTTAATGAGAAAGGAAGATCGATTTTTTGTTCTGCTGCAAAAAACGGAAGATCCTGGAAATCAGTTCATCAGCTTCAAACTATTGCAGTCTTCCAACATCTTGCCCACCGCATTTCCCCACAGCTGGTAGGGTCCGCAGGCAGTTGTTGAGGTCTCATCTGTATGTAGCAATCCCCCCAAACCACCTGGGTTATCCTCGTCATGCAAACCTCCGTTTTCTCCTGCTTCCTCTCGCCCAACGATGCAGGTCGCATCGATCACGCTCCCTGGACACCCCAACGCAGCGGTCGCGTCATGCAAGGCCAAGTGCAGCAAGGGAGTCTGGCGAAGGGCGTTTCGCAGCGAAGCGTTGGGCGCCGTGGCGCGACGAGGGGCCCTTGAGATACACCAGGGGTGGGAGGCACGACGCTTCGCAAGACGGGACCCAGAAGCCAAGCTATAGCTGCCTAGAGCCCATTCGACCTCCGTCTATTTTGATAGGAACAAATATGAGAAGACATATTTTGAGCGTTTGTGGTCCAAAATCGAGGTCACTCAGATTCTAGGTGGAGACAGCTGGTACCTTCCGAATTGCTCAGGGCTCCTTCCTTCTTTGGTCGACCGCGGGGCAAAACAGCTCGGGCCTGATCCATGCGCATGCAAATCCTCTGGGGGGGCCGCGAAAGTTTCTCCACAGCCCCCTCCACGGCTTTTCGGCCTTTCACTGAAACACCTGATGTCCTCAATCGTGAATCCTCTGGCGGAACCGTGTAAGGACCGAGCCTTGCTGCTCTGATTATTCGCTTCTCTTTGATACTCAGCGAGGGGACATCAAGTGCAGAATCTACATGGCAAACAGTCTTTGGGCCACACACAGACCGTGCATTCAAGTCAAGTTCTTTCCGGCACAAACGCCTTCAGCAACCTGATCCTTCAATGACAGTTTGGAACAAGGTGCACAAGCTCGAGAACACATGTGTTTGTTATCAAAAGACCGATTGTGGCCATGTAAACCTGCACGAACTCATGACAATCACGTCAAAATGCGTCGTGTTGAAGACAAACGTCACCAGGACGAACAAAGGAAATCCACTGCTGGAGGAATAAACCACCGCCATATCAGATCACATCAATCACATCCCTGCAGGCCCTGCGCAGTTTCTTTTTCCTTTGCCAGGACTCACATCTCGTGCCAGCTCTTTGACTGCACCACGATTCAGGCCTGAACGCTGGCCGCGCGGGTGAGGCGGTCGCGAGTGCACCATGATCCGAACGGGGCGCCCAGGTCACCGCGGGGAGCTGTTCGACACGCGGTCACGCGCGCCTTGCGCCTCCTTGTAGTTTCTCCAGAGCTGGTCGACATAGGCCTGCTATGGCAGTCGCTGGGTCCGAGAGTTGGGGAGTGGGTCTGCGCTCCGCCTGGCGCGCGGCATCCCGTCGCACCGGGATCCACTCGAGACCGGCGGCCTGGGCTGCCAACATCGACCTCAGTCCAAGTCCCGCATGGGCCGCCATCGTCTCCCCCGTTCAGTCCCAATCGAATCACAGGGGCCAGAGTTTGGAAACCAACCAAGATCTACCTAAAGTCAGCAGAATCCGGGTGAATCTCCGAAGTTCCGATGATCAGATCCATCCGTTTGATGCTGTGAACAACTGGATTCAAGGGACCTTTTGGGGTCTGGAAAGCTGCTTATTGAAAGCGGAAACAACGCCACCATGTTCAAGCAGAGAAATAAGGCTTTAGCTGGACCCCTCTTTGTGCCGAGTGAGTTCCGCATGAGCTCCGCGTGAAACCGTCTCTTGTGGACGAGCGCTTTGCATTCAAGCAATTGAATGGGTCTGCAGGCATTTTTGCTGCTCCCCCCTTTCCCCAACAAAAGACGGGAAAAGCAAATAGGGCTTCTTTTGCTACTAAGTTACTATATATACATTGCTATACTACTATCTGAAAAGTTGTTTAGGTCTGGAAACCGATTTGGTCTGGCGGCACACTCCTTTGCACATGTTCAGTTGCTGTGACCCTTCCATCTCTATCCACCAGGCGGTGCAGAAACCCTTCCACCGTTTCTCTCACCCAGGGCGGCACTCCGTGCTACGCTCCGCACCTTCCCCAAGTTCGCAAGCCCTGCATCTCATTCGGGACCTACGGGGAAAGCTGTTGGTCACACGGGCAAACAAGTATCTTCCAACTATGCCAAATTTTTGCCTTTGGGCTGTTGCTCATGGATACATGGAGATCCAAACGAACAATCCAGTTTTGCGGTTTGTGCCTACTCTGACGTTCAAGCACTGCTGGCTTTACTGGCTCTATGATGATAGACGCGGCATCCAGATTGATTCTGATCAAAAGCTGGAAGGCCAGACCCATATGGGTACACGTTCAATTGCCGATGTTTGGCGTTCTGCTTCTGTAACCAGAGGAGGTTGGGGACCAAGACCTAAGGCTGTACTTGCCAGAACCGACCTAGCCAATCCAAGCCGTGCGTTCCGATGCGGTGAGCTGGCGTAGCACTGGGGTCTTGCTCACCCGCAGTAGGTTTTCAAGCTTATCGAACACATAAACCAAACCACATGGTGGGACCATTCTACAGTAAGTAGCTGGACTTTCGGGTGGCACAGCCGCATGGAGGACCCACCGGCGCGGACTGGGTGGTGGCGACAGACTCAGACTCAGACTGAGCTACTCAGTGCACGGCCTAAATGACCCAGGTTGACAACGGGTGGAGGGCCTACTCCCAGGCTGACCCCTGTGTTTTTTGGATATGATGTTGCATTGGTGATTCAGTTCCTATGCAACACATGAGGTCAAGCCCCGCAAATAGCAACCAAAAATACAACCTTGAACTTGAACTATATAGTAATACACATCATTGGACCTACTAGGTCAACGAGATCACCCAGGCCAACAAGGCCAGCATTCTTTTTTCATCGTTCGGGTGTTCGCCCTATTGATTATGCGTCCATGCCTTACTGTTCATGTATACCACCTGACTGTGAATCCACCTGCCCAACCACCTTCCGCCCTCTCTGCCTCGTTGGGACACTCAAAAACTACTCGCGTGATGCCAGCCGCCAGCATGGCCTCCAACGCAAAATAACTCCAACCCGACTCTCAAAAACACACACGAAAAAGTCGATCGTTGCAGGGCGGCGGCAGACGGGATCCCGCTTTTGACCTTGACGCTGCAGCCACATTATGGCGCCACTTTCCTAGTAATGCGACGTTACATTCCCTGACGCCACATTCCCCCCTGACGCCGCATTACCCCCTGACGCCGCATTCTGGCGCCGCATTCCCTGACGCCACATTACCCCCTGACGCCGCATTCTTCCCTGACGCCACATTCCTCCCCTGACGCCACATTACTCCCTGACGCCACATTTGATGCCACATTCCCTGACGCCGCATCCCCCCCTGACGCCGCATTCCCCCCTGACACCGCATTCTGGCGCCGCATTCCCTGACGCCACATTGCCCCTCTGACGCCGCATTACCTCCTGACGCCACATTGTGGCGCCACATTCCCGGACGCCGCATTTGCCCGTGACGCCACATTACTCCCTGACGCCGCATTCTGGCGCCGCATTCCCTGACGCCACATGCCCCCTTTGACGCCGCATTACCCCCTGACGCCACATTGTGACGCCGCATTCCCTGACGTGACAGGACCCCGTCTGATGCTCCAAACTGCACGAAACGGTTCTTCGTAGCAGGGGCCGTTTTGACACTGTTGAAGCAGCAGGCAACCCCAACACATGTCCAAGATATGGCAGAACACACAGCGCAACAATTGGACATTGTGTTGTATTAAAAGGTAAGAAGCCCCCGTACCGCGCACGGTATGATTGAACATAGCCTTCCTACTTAGCTCAACGTACCACTGAAACGGGACTGGGCACCCTTAAGAGTAAACTTGTGCGTTGAAGCTCTTGTTCGTGCAAATCTGCACTAAACTCTGCCACTCCCATCACCCTGACATAGGCTTCAGATGATACAAAACGCCAGGCATCCTTGAGTCTGGGTTGAAATGAGGCCCAACATGGGCCCACAATTCACTCAACATAGCTTCAACTTAGCCTCCAAATGGGTCCAGCGCGTCCAACAGAAGTTTTTCGAATATTCGGGTAAGTCACGTCATGGGGACACATGCGCAAAACCTTCAAGATAAGTATGAATGGTCTGCTCTCAGAATGCAATCCCCCCATGACAAAGGCTGGTTTTTTCTCGAAACCATGTGTATATCACGCTGCGCCGGCAGCTGCCATCACTTCCATTGGGGATGGTACCTGATATAACATGATGAGAGTCAGGGAAGAAAAGCAACAATACAATACAACTTATCTATTTGATCATGTCTGTCATGACCCTTGCATTTTTCATCAATGGATTTGGGTCCAATTCATTGGACCTTGCAAACCACAAAATCCTTACAAACAAGGCCATCACCGGCACAACAGCGTCGAAATGATTATTTTCGGCGCTGCCACGATAACGCTACTTTTTTCGATGCGGCCAGGACCACTGCGGGAATGCGACCTTGGATTTCCGGTCAGAAGGTCCTGGTGGTACCTATTTCAGTCTATCCTTTGTCATGTTCACCATCCACCAGCTAACAAACCCGGACACACACTCCACAGCTGTGCGTGTCTTCTGTAATATGTATGTTGTAGCAATGGCAGTCGTTAGTCAGGGGCCGTCTGGGAGGCAAACCACAAATCTATGGTCCAGCTTTCATGTTTGACAAACAAAAGTTGATGTTTCAACGTTCCAGTGTGTTCAGGAGGAAAAGCTAGCAAACAAAAACCACCCCGAGATATCCCAAGATATCGCAGCACAAACTCCATGAATGGATGTAACATGATGTAACAACTGTACCTTCTCTCTTGAAG
>CAXAMN010025217.1:182628-248937 GCA_963970005.1 Durusdinium trenchii
GTCTTCAGGGTCTAATTCGTCTTCGGGGTCTAATTCGTCTTCGGAGAATTCGTCTGCGGAAATCGTCTTCACATTGCGGGAGGAGAGGTGGCTGTGCTTGAATGTGTCTTCGTAATGTGTCTTCGTCTGCGGGTGGAAAAGTGGGACCCCCACAGCGGCTGCAATGGATCGTTGGTCGATTCATGGCGATTCTATAGGAAAACTAGAACCAGTTGTTTCAGTTGGGCTCCAGGTAGTGTAGCTTAGTAGGCAAACATTCGAGATTGGACTCCGAGGGTTTGACTCCTCCCCATTTGAAGAATCATCCACATACGGGTCTACTGCCATCACCGCCCCTGCCTGAGTGACCAAAGGTTCCTTTCTCCGACACCTGCCCAGATCGAAGTCGGTCCCTCCTTCACACCCCCGCCCGTCCGCGGGACCGCGGCGCCTTGCAGCACTCCCAGCACGGAAACCTCTGGATGCACATCCAACAACCGTTGGTCGAAATGCCAAACCTGTCAGGAGAACGGCCGCTCCGGTGCCACGTGAGACCCACGAGAACCGAGACCAAGAGCGGTAATTAAAAGCACCGTGAAACCGTCGGAGATAGAGCTACAAGCCATCAGGAAGCACTTCAAAAACACTCATGACTCAAGACATGTTTTTGTTGCGGGCTGCAATGAAATAATTCACAGTTGGCTATGGTCATCTCGAAGCCTTCCCCCAAAAGAATGGCTAAGCGGCTATGCCCAGTGTCACCCATGCCACCAAAATCACACAGGTACTGCCTGGCACACCGGGACAAGATCTGCATTTCTGCATGAACCTCTGCACGGCGCCTCGTGCGTCGAAGCGCTTGGCAGCGTGGTGTTCCACAGCCAAGTGACAGGCACCGTTTCGGTGCAGGCCATTCAGCCGCGGTGCCAAACATCGCAACATGAAACTGGTCAAGTGGAAATATCTCAAGCTGTGGCCTTCTTCATGCCTATGCTGTTGAATGTTGTCTTCACCCAAAAAACAAAGAGCCCAAGCAAAAAAAAAATGCTAGATATGAGCTAAAGGCCATAAGGATCAGTAGACCTGCCCCAAGAATAAAGCCTAGAGCGATTCGTGTGAGGTCATAATGGTGACATTCCGGCGAAGAAAGTGTCAATCGATATCCACGACCATGCAAAACGTGTTTCAAGCAAACAAGACTTTGCCGCGGGCGGCGCATTCCGCATCATCCACCGCGTAAACCCTTCAAAATCTTGTGGAGATCAGCGAGCGTCATGCAAATTATTTTCAGCTTTCAGTATCACGCGCGATCAGCACAGAAAGGTACATCGTGGATCGAACGCCGGGCGCAACTTGAGTTACACGGGAAGTGTCAACAATCTTGGTCAATCACGTCACTCACGTGTTGGCATGCGCGGATGCGATTAGAGTTCCGACTGTTCCCTCTGTATATAATTAGCAAAACCCTGCCTAGAGCGAAGAAGTCCAACACTTGTAGCTGAACTTAATCCAGCTTCATCCTTCGAAGCATGATCGGCCGGAGCATGCTCAAGTGTTCCTGCAAATGTGGCTTCAAAGTATCTATTGGCTGACAAGCGTCGACATCGATCAGCTTCACCTGTTGCTGGCTTTTGGAAATAGCACAGCTACTGGCACAAAGGAAATTGAAGGCAATGGCGTGTGGACGGGTGGACGCACTTCAACCATTTTCCAGTAGCTCCCTCTCGCGGTGGCTCCTTGACTTTGAGCAGCTTTGTCCAGTCGGAGATTGTTGCCACTTGATCTTCTTTCGCTTTGTCGCCAAGCTCAGGCGTGGCCCTGCTGCCAGCGCGCAAAGGGTCGGCAAAGTAGCTTGCTTCTCGATTTGCTTTGTCATATCTCTGCCTTCCTTTGAGACGCTTGATGGTGCAGGGACCGCCGGGCCCACCAGAAAGCGAAGGCGCGAGCGTCGCAAAGGCCACTGCTAGGAAGGCCAAGCTTGTTGAACAGTGGCCTTCCTTCCGAGCATGTTTCCATACACAATACACTTCAAACCCTTGAATTTGGTATCTACCAACCATGATCGACATATCTACAAACTGATCACCTGTTTTAATGAGAAAACCCGGCCGTATTTCAGACCCTGGTTCGCTTTGAGCACCAAAAACCTTCACCTCCATCTTTCTCTCCCGCTTGAGCTGAAGGTGAACTCCATCCACTCTCTTGGGGATTCACCCACCAGGAAAATTACCCAACAATCACCCTGAGCAGAATCAGGTTTGGGGGACCCTTGTGTTGTGCTGCTGTGATAAGCGCAAGCCCCGGCTAGTCTGCACCCCGTCAGACTGTTTCTGGCCTAGATTCCTCGTTGCTGGCAAACGCCTGCGGCTTTTTCCAGCTCAACTTGGAGGCAATTTCTTTGGGACCAAGCTGGGTCAGGCCGTGATTGGCCGCAATTTCTGAAGTCCTTCTTAGACAAAAGAATGTTCCTTCGACCCCAGTAAGACTACACCCTCTTCAGGGGCCGCAAGGCAGTCTCGGTGGCCCGTCGCAAGTGTGGAGTAACGACTATAGTCAAAGCCAACCGATTTCCGACTGGATCCAACTTTTCACAAGCAAATCATTTCAGGTGATGGAGAGGTCTTCCGTCCCTCACCCAGGGACGAACAAGGGAGGTAGACCACTCCCATCCTGGCCTGTGGCATTGGCACATTGATGCCGAGGCCAACGACCTGGACCAGTTACAAAGGTTGGCAGGCATCCAGGCATCTCTTCCGTTCGAAAAGTCATGTCACCATGCCGTTCTAATGTGTCCCCATGTGTCCCCATTGGGTCTGCCGTTCGAAAAACATGGTAACATGACCAGGCTCAACTCAATCTGGCAACCACCTGGCACCATAACGATCGTGGTCTGCATGCCCAGATGAAAACAAGAGCTGGAAACCTGTTGCTGATGTCCATTCTCTTCCAAACCTCTTCGGCGGTATAGTACAGTACGATCCTCACAGCTCAATTGCTCCCTAAAAAGAAATAGTGCACCAGATGTGCAGCTGAATGAAGTGTAGCTAGCCCTTTGGCTCATATTTCGCCCACCAGTCTTCGTCCCAGCCCTCGCCTCCAAGCCATCTTCGATCGGCCTTTTCAAAGCAGCATCCCGGTGAGGAAAGACCAGCACATGCTGTGTCTGTCACGTTCAAGAACCCAAATTGCATGCCAAATCTCCATGCTTTTGCTTCCTGGATTAATTCGCCATAATGATTGAATACGGTGCTGGCTGTGTGACAAGGAATCTTCAACTATTATTGAAGGAATTGGCGGTGATGCTAGTAATGCGGACAGACTGGGTAGGATCATTTGCATCAAACAACTCTTGTTTGAAAGCCCTGATCCTTTTACTTGAACAAATCAGCAAAGTGTCAACTGGACTTTGCCTAACTGGGCCATTTACAGTAATACTTGCACCAGTCGCCTGCATAGCACCGCACTGCAATGGCCTCCGATGTATCCTTTGAACCTGGGTTTGGCATACTCACAAAAGCTCATCTCTTTCCTCTTTAAACATCTTGCAACCAAAACATTCCTGGAATCGCCTACAACAGCTCACTCGCGTAGACAGATGTCTTCTTTTCTTCGAACCCTCCGCAAGCGAAAGACCCTCGCCGTCCGCCGGGCGGCTTGATGCAATTCAAGCCCGTCGCTCGGACCAAACTCATGAGATTCCTCGAACGTCGGACGGGGCTGGTTGGGAAGAGGTTGAAGTACAGAGGTTGGGCGGGTTGGAAGCTCTCAGACTGGACAAGTCCTGGTTCTTGCCTCATCTTGGACAGAACCCAATGAAAGGTGTCGCGCGAACGAACACCACCCAATCTTGCTGCCAGAAGAATTTGGACAAACGCTGGCCGCGCGACAAAAAAAACCATAGAATCCAACAGAGTCACAAACTCTCCTGTATTCCTCTCGTTGTCATGGTCGTCACCAAGTAGTCCGGGGGCATCATTCAAAACCTTCGCTGGGAGGCGGAAGAATCACTGCTAGGTTTTTGTCCTGGATAGCAAATGTGGTGTAACTCGGTGTAACAGCATGGAACAGCTACTGGTAGTACTTCGCAGACTTTTCACCAACCTAGAAAATCTCAGGCGACAATTTTCCCAGAATCTCCCCATCTGAAGGCTTGACTCGCTTCAGCCTTCGCTACCGACCTTCCCGCATGTCGGTATCCGAGAATCTCCTCCACACTCCAGCGCTCTTGCCATTCCCAGCCTCAGCAATACAGGCCTACTTGCTAGACTTGACTCAACCAGAAGAATTAATGGTCCCCAAAACTGTGGACTGGTCAAGAAATCAAGCTGGCATTTGAGGCTCACAGGAAGTGTGTGTTCTATCGAACTTGCAAAGGGGTGATAATCGAAAGTTGAGTGCCTTGGGATGAAGCGTCAGACTAACCTTCGTGATGATAGACCAAAGGACTGGCAAGCCGCAAACTGAATGCCACCAACAAACCTTTGGTCATCCGGTCATCCAAACAGAACCCTCCAGCAACAAGTCCACCTTCCCCTGGCTTTCGGTGCTTTGATCCAACCTGAGCCTTCAACACCACCTACGCCTGCAGCCGCCAGAAATCACACGGGGCGCCGTACCGTAGCGGGTGAAGTTGAAGAAGTGCTCTTCGTCTTCCTCGGGCCATCTCACCGATGGCCAAGCACTCATCAGCCCTGCACACGGGCATCGTGCGGCCGGGAGGAAGAAGCACTTCGAGCCACACGAGGGCTAATTACGTGTTCGTCATTGGACGCCGTGTAGGCTACCTGCGGCAGCCAAGAGAGCAAAACTGCTTGAACTTGAGCAATCTTGAATGTTTCCAGCTGCCCCTTCCACCACCCCTTCCAACCCTACCGCGCCTGTCACCCCCTGCCGCGCAGGGCACGCAGGGCCCCACGCCCTCGCGAGGGAGAGCCCTGCGAAGGCATCGCCGGCACCTGCGGTGGCACCAAGGCCTTGGAAATGATAGAGGAAAGGCCTGCGGAGGATAGAAGCCCCATCAACGAATCCCCCTGCCACGCTCTGTGAAGGCAAATTTAAGGCAAATGGCCATCCTGGGCCAAAAATTGGGATGGGTGCTGTTGGATGCTCTTTCAATGACTGAGCAAGAGCAAACATGAGTTGCTCAGAGGCGTGAGGTCCGGTGCTTCCTTCGGAGTGGCCTTCTGGCCTTCTCCAACGTTCCAAGCTGGCTGTGGGACTCCATCACCTTTGCCAGTAAAAACCAGGTCCCAGAAAGAGTCCACAAGTCACTGCTTTGAACATCCTCCTCCTCCACCTCCGACGCGGGGCTCCGGGCCAATGGCCCAGCGCAGCTGCACCCCGCGCTTGGTTCGCCGCACGGAGCCTTTCTGCGGCGTTGAGTCGTGCATGGAGGCTGGACCAAGTCCGCTGGAATGTGTCAAACCCGAAAATGACGCAACCCGTTCCCGTCTCTGTTGAGGTTTAGCTGGGATACAAGTCAGACATGTACCACAAGCTCTCAGCAACCCGTCTTTGGAGTCTCCAGAGCCTTCATGTTGCAGCAAAACGGACGAATTATTCAAGGTGCTGAGCTCTGATCTGAGATCAACGACATCCATCTACCGATTCTTCGAAAAAGGGAAAAAGGAAGGGAAAAAGGATCTCTTTTCCCGAGCCCTTCAAGCTGTCTGAGCCGTCCTCACTCAGAGCAGCGCTTTGTACAGGTCAGCTCAGAAGTGCAGGATGGAGCCATTACGAAGAGACGGCCATCTCGCTTGACATACACCAGAAGTCGGCATCTTTTCGCTCTTTGAGCAAAAATATCCATGAAATGCCATGCCAACTGCCCCAAGGAAAACCGCCTGGTTATCCCCCTGCACCTCCGAGCCGGATCTCTGTCCCTGTCCGGGGGTGAAACTGATCTCGCTTCCGATCTGGTGAGCTCGTTGGGTCGCCCGGAAGTCACTTGCTCCGCCGTCACCGGCGCCTGGGGCGTCGAACGGCGCTCCGCCGCGTCTGGACGTCTGGACGTCTCGTGGGCTGCGCGCGACGCGGGCGGAAGCCGCGGGGAAGGTCCACTCGGGAGTCGCGAAGGATCGGGATCCAAACTCAGCGGTCGACTCTCCAAGTAACAACAGATGTGCCCTGAACATAAGATGTTCAAGACTTGGAGGGCCCGGCTTTCTGCTAACAAACCACTCATTCGGAACCTGCGGCGGACAGCGGCTGTTATAGAAACATATGGAAACTCACTACGATTCCTCCGAGGTCCCCGGCGGCACGCAAATGCCGTTCACGCAGCCCATGACTGGCCAAGCGGCACGCATGGGCACCAAAACGCTGCTTCTGGTCCATATCCACCACCAGTCACTACCCTCCCTGAAAAGAATCAAGGGAGTGGAAAGTGGATGAAAATGGTCCCTTTGAAGAAACAGAAAAATGTTGGAGGTCTCAGAATCGCTCCCGGAGTTGGGTGAGAATCAGGCGAAAACTCATCCGTTTTTTGGAGGGAAGACTCATTCAGGGGGGTCCATGATGGTCCATGCGTCCTCTGCTGATGCTTCCGTGGCGCTTCTCAGCGCCCATCTTCCATCGAACACCCAGCCACCACTGGGGGCCAAAAGCAGGCCAGGTGCGCCACAGTGGACTTGCCGGCAAGGCTTCACACGGCCATGACTGGAACAACACCTGCGACGGCAGGAATCGCAAAAACGTGTTCAAAAAGAAGAAACGTGGACATGAACGGAGCACAACATCAGGAGGCTCTCATCTTGTTTAGCCAGCTTTGGCAGGTTCTTCATGGTTCAGCAAAGGGTAGAGTGATGTAAAGTGGTAAGTGGGCACCCAGGAAAAACCGATCCGCTTGGGCAGCGGATCGGTTAAAGGCCTAGCGGCGCCTAGCGGCGGGGCCTGGTCCCGGCTGCTTGGTCTCAGTTCATTGGGACCTGAAAAATGCGCGGACCACACCAGTTTGGGAACAAAAAAAATGGCAGGTAGCAGTCGGTAGCAGCTAGTGCCTGCTGGGAAATTGTGGGTCCATCTCAGAAATGGCCTTCGCAAAACTCCGCCCTTCCTTCAAACGAACGGTCCAGGCCAAACCGTTCGCCGAAACACCACCACCGAGCGGCCGGCGCGACCACACAAGTGGCCGTCGGTCTGCACGCCTGGTCTGCATATTTCGATGGCAAAACCACTGCTCCAGCACTTGACCTTAGAGTCACGAAATCGCAGTCTGTCCCGCGGATCGCCGTTGTCCCGCGGATCGTTGTTTTTTTTCTTTTCCCTCCACGGTGGCGTGCGGCGTTCCGAAAGTAAGCTTGAAGAAGCCAAGATCTAACAAGCTCTTGCATCCAGGTGTATGCACTCAGACTCGAACCAGTGCAAATGTCTGAGCTCAAACCGCTGACCTGGCTGCTCTCGCCACGGCTCGGACAAAAGTCCATACAACATGGGAAAGTGGATGGAAGAAGGATCACTGTTTGCCATTGTCGCTTCAAGTGATCCTTTTTTGGGAGAAGGATTCGGAAAGGATCCTTGCAATTCAAGCGTCCCCTCGCGATCCCTTGCGTCCTCGCTCCGCCGGCGCGTCTCGCTCCGCCGGCGCCGCGTCTCGGGGTCCGCCCTGCATCGCTCCGCCCTTCCTTCGGTGAACTGCGGGCTCCGTGGGGAGGGACCGCGGTCGGGCCCGTCGACGCGAGACGGAGGGTCGTCGCCACCTCGAAAGGCACAATGGTCTCTTTGGTCTCTGTCACCTCAACAGGGCGCCGAACGAAAGGCCACAGCGGGTTTCAGGACCTCTGTAAAAATGATGATCTTTGAGGCTGAAGAGGTCCAAGTGAAGAGATTCCAGTTTTCTGGCTGAGAAACCAGGTGTATGTCTTGCGAGTCTTGCTTGAGCAACACTTTCGCACTTGTGCATCAAGATGGAATATATAGCCATTTATATGAGCAGTGCCCAGGGCTGAGCTGTTTCAATCAAGTTTGGTGTCCATCACTGCGAACAGGTGGCTGAAACAGAAATGTCTACGCAGCTCCTAGGGTGTCGTGGTGCTCGAATTTGGAGATACCCTCCCTCCAACAAACATGGAAGTAGAACATGGCCGTTTTCCTCCACAAAACCGATGGTTTTCCACCCCACCATGATTCCTTCAGGGAGGCTTAGCGCATCAACACATCCACCCACCCCCACCGGATCCTGCCTCCGGATCGGCCCAGACACCCAGCGCCAGTAGAGCACCCAGCGCCGTTCTGACGGGTCCCGACCCCAGGCCCCGGTCACCCACTGCTCCCGGCGGGCTTCAGACACCCAGCACCGTTGGGGGGCGCCCAGGAGGTGCGAAAAGACCATGGCACCCCGATGGGGTGAGTTGCCAAATGCCTTTGAATGGGAGTTCAACTAGGGAGGAACCCCATAAACCAGTGCCATATAGGAGACTCTCCGAAGGAGCTTGTGTAGTCTGGGCAATCCAATCTATGAATCAATGATTGTGACAGCACACTATTTAGGTCCTGTCTCTATCCAGAGAACTCGTCACCAAATATCACCCACACACACACACACACTTACTTATAGAAATGCGCACTGATGTGAATGCGGTGCCACACGCCGGCCTAGGTTACCAGTTCCTGGGTACCAGGACGAATAGTAGGTTAAAGGCCATCGCTTTTAGGTTGGAGGTCATCGCAAGGCCGTTGGGGGTCAACGCCTAAGGTTGGAGGCCGTCGCTAGTAGGTGGTAGGTAGTATGCACAAACCAACAAAAGCGACAAATAGTAGGTTGGAAGGCCATCACTTTTTGGTCGGAGGCCATTGCAAGGCCGTTGGGGGCCAAGACCTAAGGTTGGAGGCCGTCGCTAGTAGGTGGTGGGACAGACAAAAAGTGTGTGTGGTTGCCGATGAAGAAGAACCAAGTGAAAAGTGACAACCGATGAGCCAAACCTCATTGTAACAAACCTGGGCCACCTGAACCTAGTTGTAAGTAGAATACGCGCGCGTGTATGTGTACAAGCTAAGGTCCGGACGAAAGGAAAGGACGACGATGAAGAGACACGAAGACAGAAGGACATGAAAGAAAAGAAGGGAAGACGTCTGTGGGGGCGAAAGGGGACAAACCGATGACAGACCAAACCTCATTGAGAAACCTGTTGCAAAGCCTGGTTTGCTTATAAGCACGCCGCGCGCGAGAGAAGAGGGGAAAAAACAGGAAGAGAAGAAAGGGGGAGAAAGGAAGAAACGAAGGTGCTCCCAGCTACGACACAAACGTCCAGGGACACACCAAAAAGGAAGGGCTGAAGGAAAGAGAGAGGGAGAGAGGGAAGGAAGAAGACAGGTGTTCCCAGCTATTCCATTCAGGAACACCCCACAAAACAAAGACGGAAGGGGTGGTTCCAACAAACCTCAAAAATACTTTGACCGCTGCGGTCACCCTGCGCCCTGTCAAAGTGGCTGGCTGCTTAGACCGCTGCGGCC
This sequence comes from Durusdinium trenchii, assembly GCA_963970005.1. Lineage (NCBI taxonomy): Eukaryota > Dinophyceae > Suessiales > Symbiodiniaceae > Durusdinium > Durusdinium trenchii. The sequence goes on from CAXAMN010025217.1 coordinate 192,058, forward strand.
ACGTAAAGGCATGAGCCAGCTTGGAATTCATTAGGTCAGCAAATCTGAGTACTTTCGGCCTAGGCCACCACCTATGCTCGCAGCTGCGAGCCGCTCTGTATCCGGGCAGGCCGTCGCTAGTAGGTGGTAGGTAGTATGCACAAACCAACAAGTGACAAACAGTAGGTTAAGGCCACCACTTTTTGGTTGGAGGCCATTGCAAGGCCGTCAGGGTCAAGACCTAAGGTTGGAGGCCGTCGCTAGTAGGTGGTGGGTAGTATGCACAAGCAAAACAAAAGTGACAAATAGTAGATTAAAGGCCATCGCTTTTTGGTCACAGGCCATCGCAAGGCCGTTGGGGGCCAAGACCTTAGGTTGGAGGCCGTCGCTAGTAGGTGGTGGGTAGTATGCACAAGCAAAACAAAAGTGAATGCAAGCAGCAAAGTTGGAGGTCGTCGCTAGTGTGGGTTGGAGGCCATAGTACCAGGTTGGAGGCGAGCGCTACCAGGCTACAAGAAACACAAGACACACAAGACAGCCAAAGTTAGGGGCCAAGCTAGTGGGTAGAGGCCGAAAAGTTCGGGTTGGGTTGGGGGCCTACCTGCAAACCTATAGAGTAGACTAGAGAAAAACAGAAGGAAAGGCGCCGACACAGGGTTTCGGTATGAGGAAACGAGGGTGTTTGCCATCCTTCGTCACTAAGCAATTCTGTCCGGGTCAACTCCCAAGTGGCTGCGCTTCTTCACGTAAAGGGCGACTGTTTCATAACACAACCAAGCGGTCGTCAGAACTTTTCACCCGCTTGCAGAGGCCCATCCAATCTACTGGGGACCTTGTTGTCTTCCAACGGACAGCCAAGAAGGTTTGGCATGCCCTTCTTGCCCTTGACGCCCCCTTTCGGTGGGAGTCCCCACATGCGCCTACCTTGTGTGATGTCTACAGCAATCTTTGTTGGATCAAAGACGCATCAAGCCAGTGAGAACATGATGTGAAGCACAAGAGAATTAACACTTGGAAGACCAAAATCAAAGACTCTGCTCTTGGTAACTATAAGTACATCTATAGACACTTGAAGAATAAAGCTTCTGAGGAACCTACAAATCTTGTTCTGGACCCCCAGGGCAATATTGTTTTTCATCCTCCTGATGCCATCGCTTGCATCACCAACACATGGGATGATGTTTTTAGTGCCAATGTCCTCCAGCATGACCCAACGCAGATGCTTCGAGTTATTTGGCCCTACCTTGATCATAACATCGAGTCCTTTGTCTTACCTCCCCTCATGGGAAGTGACATTTTCGACACGATTCAACGCCGCAAGCCTGATGCCGCACCCGGCATGGATGGCTGGCGCACGAGTGACTTGCAACGCCTTCCTGTGTGTTGCTGCGATGCTATTGCAAATTTCTTTAGTGCCTTGGAAGATGATTGTAATTTTTCCATTCCGGATGCGCTAGTTCGTGCTAAGCAGGCTATTCTCAATAAGCCTGGCCCCTCCACACCCTTGAATAAGCGTTTAATCACAGTGCTTCCCCCGTTGCTGCTCGCGTATACCGGCACTCGGTTTAAACAGCTGCAACAGTGGCAGACTGTATCGCTTCCCCGCCAGTTGAGTGGGGGTATCCAGGGACGTTCAATGACAGACATTAGTGTTGGCCTCAGACTTGAAGTGGACAAGTCATACGCTCTGGATGATCCTTTGATTGGGATTAAGTTGGACCAGTCTAAGTGTTTCGACCGCCTTGTCCCACAGTACACGGCTGCACTGTTCTTAGCACTTGGGTTGCCCCGTGCCATTGCCAATGCTTTTCTGCAGATTTATCAAGGCTTGAAGAAACACGTCGCTTACAGGGGGTGGACCTCCTCTAAACCCCTCACATGTGCCAATGGGGTTGCGCAAGGGTGTAGTCTCTCACTCCTAGCTATCAATGTACATATGGCAGTTTGGGCGCGGTTTATGTCCTTGATCCCCCATGTTGCGTGTAAGGCCTTCATAGATGATTCGTACCTTTGGGTGCGGCTTACTCATGCCCAATACCTGCGGACTGCGCTTGAAGTCACACAGCAGTGGGGTCTTCTCATTGGCCAGAAGTTGAATGCAGATAAGAGCTCCCTTTGGGCAACCACAACTGAGGCCAGGCGAGTTGCTAAAGCCTTGTTTCCAGACATTCCACTTGTTTTGGAACTTGATGTGTTAGGTGCCAAATTATATACAGCCAAACGGAAGTGTATGCTTTTTCCTGACAGTAAGACGGAGAAAATTTGTAATGATGTGCGGAACATTGCCGCTCTTCCTCTTTCCATCAAGTGTAAAGCTCATCTCATTGCTACGAAAGTTATTCCCCAGTGTTCTTTCGCTTCTGAAATCTCTGACATGCCCAAGAGTGCCCTTCATAAGGTCCAAGGGGTCATTGCAACGGCTCTCTGGCACAATCGCCCGCATTGGCGGTCCAAGATGTTCGTTTTTTGTTTCTTGTCACAGCCATGCCTCGTTGAACCGTCCATTGCACGAGCATATTGCGCTGTGCGGAACATGTGGCGTTTTGTTCACGCATATCCTTGTTGTATTCAGGTGTTTCGCACCCACTACGATAAGATGATGCAGTGTCAGCAAAGCCTTCTTGCACATTTTCAGAAAGCTTTGAACATTTTCCACCTTGCCCTTTTTCCGGATCTCTCAATCCGTATTGGGCGCCAGAGTTTCTCTGTTTTGGATGTTCATCCGAAGGACCTTAAGGGTTTCTTACATGTCATGGGTAGGCAAGCTTGCTATGAAACGGCAGGTTCTAAATTCAGGAAGGACATTTTTAAGCCTACTGGCCTTCTCGATTTCCATCTATCGACACTGTTCAAGACTTGTCATGCAAAACCGGAGGACTCTTGCTCTTGGTTGCAACCACATGTTGATTCTCAATTGGTCGGTTGCACCATTACGAATGATAGGAGATTCGCTGCAGGCTTTAGTGAAACTTCGGATTGCCGTTTTTGTGGCCAGGTGAAAGAGTCGTTGTCCCATGTTGTGTGTGATTGTTTGGCCTGTCCTCCCGATCTACAAGCATGCATTGCCCATGAGTTCGGTCCTAATTATAGGAATCTCGGCATTTTCGAGCATCCAGTTGAGGTTGCAAATCACAGGCTCGGCCTCACTAGATGGGATGTGTCCGCTGTGCAACGCTTTGACTCCACGCTGCCTCCTCTGGACAGACGGTTCTGTTCTTATGCAAAAGTCATTCTGGCTATGTGCTGCTGGATATGCAGTCGTGACGGGTGATATGACTTGCATTGATCAGGGGCCTGTATGTCATTTCCAGTTGACATCTTATACTGCGGAACTTTATGCAATTATGCGTGCAGTTGCCATTTCTTGCGGCCCGGTCTGCATTTACACTGACAGCCTTACGATTGTGGAGATGTTCCAGCAGTTGCAGTGCACTGGTCGTGTTGAAACCACTTGGAGTCTTTTTCCTTGGTGGAGGATTTTGCAAGATTTGTGGCGCACAAGGAGACAGCTCCATTCCGATCCGATTGTCCTTGTGTGGCAGAAGTCACACACTTGCGATGATCTTGCGGAATGTGATATTACAGAGGAGCTGGCACAGAGCTTTGGGCTGACTAGGCAGCAAATCCTGTGTAATCGTGTTGCGGATCTGAAGGCCAAAGAGGCTGCCTCTCGGACTGCGGTTGTTGATCCCCGGTTTTTTGCTGGTATTGAGCGTGTTATTTGCAGACGACAACATGCACTGGCACGGTTGAACTGGGTCATTGGGTCGACATGTCAGGTCCGTGACCAATATGAAACGAAGGAAAGCAAGTTGCCATGTTCTTCCTCACCGGACTACCGTGCACGTTTTCCTACTTGGGACTGGGACATTGCTTTGTCTTTGTTTGATCAATGTTTTCCTGGCGAGTTCCCTCAGGCTGAGGACCTCACTGTTCCGTGCAGTATTGGGGATATATGTCAGATTTTTGACTTCCTCAAGACACTACGGTGGAGAGTTCAGGAGGACCAATCAGTCTCTTATGTGGAGCTTACATTGCTGTTCATTCGAGGTGGTTTCGTTTTTGAGCAATTGCAACATGAGCGAGCCACTTTCAAAGACATCCTGCAAATTGTGAAGCGTGTTTGCGCATGTGTTTTCTCAATTGAGGGTCAAGTCCGGCTCCCTGGGCGGCATGAATCGACCCTGATTCATAAGTGTGGCAAAGCCATACCCAAAGGTGCGATTTTCGCCGCCCGACCATATTTTTCACCACAGGATCTGCACGCTTTTGCTGCTGTCCTACAGGATGGGTGTGGTCAACACCTGTCATCTTGGTCATTTGATTGGCGGGTGGTTTTGTCTAATTAGTTTGGTCTCTTTGATCGATGTTTGGTGCTGACGCGACCAGAGTGTCTGCAGCACAGCAAGTTCGACTTGCTTGATCGATGGAAACAGAAGGAAAGGCGCCGACACACAAGTGTGTCGAGCACCATTCCTAATGGTGGAACAAGCACAAAACCAACGCGCAGGTACACATCAAGGCGTCCCTTGATGCATCCCCTGTCACATCCCAGCTTCGTTGGGCCAGGTAGGATGTGACAGGCCTGGCCCCCCTGCACAACACCGAAAGGTGCCCTGTGAGTCCAAGGGTTACACACACTTATGATTGGTGCATACTGAACTGAAAGCGGCGCCACACGCCGGCCTAGGTTACCATTCCTAAGTACAGGTGAGAAACCTGAAATGAAGTGGAGGTCCATCAATGTTCAAAGGCCATCAAAACCACAAGCTCCAACGATCACGCGACAGGTTGACGACGTTCGCGCGCGACTGCCAATGCGTTGGCACTTTACCGCAACCTGAGAAGACCTGCAAACAGCCTGAGCCAGGGCGGACCACCAGGGTCAATGTGTTCATCATCTTCTCGCAGGTACGCGCAATCTGCGTCCAGATTGCATATATCACAGCAAACTTGAAGTGTCTTCGTTGAGCGGTGACTTCAAGAATGCCCACCGCTCCCCTGCTGCTCAAATGAAAACAAACAAAAGCACAATCCGTAAGGACTACAAGGGCACACACGCCTCCCCAAAGGGAAGCGTATTTTGTTCCAGGCTCCGGACACGGGTGGGGCTGGTGAAGACTATGAAAACCGGCAAAGTTCCCGGAAAGTTTGGTAGGCCGTGAGCGGGAGTCTCAGTTGACAAATGGCATCATCATGTAGACGGGGAGCAATCGAAGGTAGAGGGCGATAGGGAAAGGATGTCGACTGACGTGAAAAATTTATGGTCGATGCCGATGGGGCGAATACGACGAGAGTTCACATAATAAAGAACCAAATCTTCCAGGGCGCAGGTGTGTGTGGTACTTCCCAGACCCGAGAGTCGCCGGTAGAAGGAAGGGCCATCCAGAATGCAGTGCGTTGTTGCCCCAAACGTGAAAAGATCACGTCCTTGAGGTTGTCAACCGTGCACTCCTTGGTTTCGATCTGCGCGGTGGTCAGGGTCACGGTGATGTAGTTCAGAGGTTGGTAGACCAAGAGGCTGATGTCCAGCTCAAAACGGACAGTTGAAGGTAAGGGACCTGAAACTTCACGCCAATCTGTGGGGATTAGCTGAGTCAAAGGTTCAGGAACACGTAGTCCAGGGGACGAAATCATAGGCGAGGGGGAATCATCAAGGGGTTGCGGGTAATTCAAGCTAAATAGCTGCGGTAACAAAGAAAAGAAAAGAAAAGAAAAAGAAAGAAGTGATGGCAAACGGTAAACAACAAAATCTAGGTACAAACCAGGGGAATGGAGGAAAGAACAACCTGGTGTAAAAGCGCGGGCAAGTGTTTCAATCTGCAGCGCCGCAGACATGCAGGGTGAAACCGACAGGATCACCGAGACCAGGGAAGAACGTACGGCCTCCAACTAAGGAGAGGGCTGTCAGTTCTGGTCCTCGTTGGTAGGGCGGTAAGGAGGGGGCAACGTAGTTGGCGGTGAAGTCGAAGAGGACGTCAAAGACATCCACACGTGCAACAGGAGGAGAGATGGGTAGGTCGGCACCAACTTGGGTCGAAGGTCCGGCAGCCTGAGATGATTCGATCTGTGGCCGCATAAAGCTCTTCTTGGTAGCTGGTCAAGTTGTGAAGCAAGCCGTCGATCATTTCACGTTGCTGATCAGGAGTAAGATGGCGAAGAGCAGGATTCCCAGAGACGTCCATTTCGGTGAAATGCTCAATCATGCTCTGGATCATCACGTCCACTCGGGTATACTCCAAATTGTCAACAGCCTGACGTTTGACGCCCGGGGATGAGCGTCGGGAGAAGGTCGATGCTCTTGTGCGAGAAGCCGTTGTTCCTCTTCATACAAGGCTTGCTCCCAACGTTCACAAGCATCCCAAACCTGAAGACTGGGTGTAGCCCCAAAACCAGCTGCCATCCACGGGTGTGCCACAGGCGACAGTGGAAATTGGACCAAGTGGAGTAGGGGTGCTGGTCAATGAAGAAACCACGCATATTCTTGTAGTAGTCCACATCTAATATGCCCGTAGCTACGACATGTCCATTCTTCATGGGGAAGAGCAGCATAGAAGTCGCCATGATTCCGGCGTGGAAATGATCAACACAGTGCGCATTGTACTGGTTGTCAACCCGAGGAAGACTGGGAAGGGCAATGGGATAGAGGTCGAAAGTGAAAAGGTCCTGCGCTGTGGTAAACATGGGGTTCAGACCTGAAAAAAATTGAAAACCTGGGGGGTCTGTTCCGAGAAGGAAAGGAAGGGGAAGTGCGCAGTAAAGGGGCAAAGTAACTCATTCTTTTGAGCGAAGGCAACGAAGAGTTGGCGGTGAAATTGGAGTGAATTAGGGGCGCGATTTTGCCTCAGGCAAGTGAAAAGGTGAGGATGGGCACGGAATGCGAAAGCGGACCCTTTCACCTGTTGGTTTGATCAGGTACCCGAACCGAACAGTCCGGGAGTTTTTGGCGGGGGGTTGGTGCTCGAGGGTTGCTGGCTGAGCCAGGAGGAACACGAGGTCGAAAAGCCAGATTCGGCCAAGGCACAGAAATATGAAGTGATGCCTGAGTCGCCGGTGTAGTAGTGAGTGTCCCCGATGCCGGTGTAGGAGATGCAGGCTCATTCGGCGGGACAGCCGTGGCAATCTCAGTATAGCAGGTGCAGGGAGAGGCTCGGTGGTATCATCAGCATCATAGTCCGGAGCTTCAACTTCAGCCGGATCACGATCTCTGGATCACCTGATGTCGTCGTCACAAGAGGGCTCATCAGGCCATTCGGACTAGTCAAAGTGGGGAAAAGATCATGGGTCCGGCGTTCTTCTGAAAGCGAGGCAAAATCGAGATGGGTGAGACGATCGAGCTAGCGCGGGTTCAGGCGTGAGCGAGCACGAGAGCGGTCCGAGGTGGCGCTGGGGCCGGAGCGGGAGCGAGGTCCATTGGTAGTAGCAACCGTGACGCCGCGAGGCGGTCTGGTAGTAGAGGTCGTCAAAAATGGTTGCGATCCTGAGTCTGCGCGGTGAACGGAAGCCAAGTAGAGGTCGTAGCCCCGTGTGGAGGTAGTCGTCGTCGAAGAGGAGGGAGGGCGGGTGTCCGGTCGGGGGACAGGTTGGGAGATACGACAATCTCGAAACGAAGTGAAACCACGTAGTTCAGCTTCCAATTGCTTTGTGTCAAAATCCAAAGTGCGGATCAAACTGAAGGCGGTCATCAACTCATGAGTGTAGTGCAACGCAGTGTGGGTGACCTGCATCGCCTGGCGAATGGCGGAGTCCCAACCACGAAGTTGTACTTGAAGATGGGGACAGGTAACTCGCTCCAAGAAGGGAGGGAAAGTATTGCCAAGCAGGCGCGAAGGATCGTGAGGACGAGGTCCAAAGAGGCGTGTACATGAAGAATCTCACGATGTAGTACAGCTTGGGCCACCATATAGATGCCCTCCGTCGGCGCCAAGGCAGCGGTGAGGGGGACATGGCGGGAAGTGGTGGGGAGGAACTCATCACTCCAAAATGCTAAGGCTCCAACAGGTTCCAACGAACCTCAAAAGTACTTTGACCGCTGTGGTCACCTTGTGCCCTGCTAAAGTGGCTGGCTGCTTAGACCGCTGCGGTCACGTAAAGGCATGAGCCAGCTTGGAATTCAATACATCAGCAAGTCTTGGCAAATAACTTTGGCGTAAGCCTATACTCCGCCCGCTCTGGGCACATAAAGACAGACACCCGTTTAACGGGTCCACAGGGGCCACTCTGCGGGGTCACCCTGGGCTCTCACTAGGAGAGACACACTTACGATTGGTGCATACTGAACTGAAAGCGGTGCCACACGCTGGCCTAGGTTACCATTCCTAAGAGTACAGGTGAGAAACCTGAAAAGAAGTGGAGGTCCATCAAGGCTCAAAGGCCATCAAAACCAAAAGCTCCAACGATCACGCCACAGGTTGACGACGTTCGTGCGTAATTGCCAATGCATTAGCACTTTACCGCAACCTGAGAAGACCTGCAAACAGCCTGAGCCAGGGCGGGCCACTAGAGTCAATGGGTTCATCATCTTCTCGCAGGTACGTGCAATCTGCGTCCAGATTGCATATCACAGCAAACTTGAAGTGTGAGCGGTGACTTCAAGAATGCCCACCGCTCCCTGCTGCTCAAATGAAAACAAACAAAAGCACAATCCGCAAGGATCCCTGTGACTACAAGGCGCACACACACACTTTTATGGATATGCGTACTGACTTGACAGCGGTGCCACACGCCGGCCTGGGGTACCATTTCCTTAAGGGTACAAGTAAGAACCACGGATCCTGCAAGTCTTCAAAAGGAAAGGTGGCCCAAAGCGCAAGCCGACAACGGAGCGACAGGGTGACGTCGTAGCGTGCAAGTCTGCGGAGCTCACTAGCACTTTACAAAAAGGAAGAAGGGTGGCCACCAGCTGCGTCTTATAATGCGCCCAGGTGCACCAAGCAGGTACGTTTTCACAACAGCTTGGATAGGTCTTCGTTGGCCCATGCCATCCAAGTGTCCATGGGCCCCCTGCTCATGTGAAAGAAAAACAATTCAAAAGAACCCCTGTGACTACAAGGGGCACACACACGCCTCCCCGAGGGGAGGCGTAAAGCTAAGGTGAGGGTCAACGCGCACGTGCGCACACACAAGAGACAAAAGAATGAAGACATACCAGGAGGACGAGACGGGACAAAGGTGCGTGTGGTTGAAATGAAAGGGGAACCAAGTGCACAGGGACACCCGATGAAGCCCACCTCATTGTAAAGACCTGGGCGACCTGAAACCTGTGTTTAAATGTATGTAGAAGTGCACGTACACACTAAGGCCGTGACCAACGTGCGTGCAAACGAAGAAAAGGGTGAGCTGACCAGACATGAAGACAGGAGGACATGAAAGAAAAGAGGAAACAAAAGTGTGTGAAGGAGAAGGGATGAAAGGGGAACCAAACAGAGGGGAAGAGAACCGATGAAACCATACCTTATTAGAAGAGCCTAGGGACCTGCCTCGTTTGAATGTAAGCGCTGTGTGTGCACCTGAGAGTGGGACAGGTTCCAACGAACCTCAAAAGTACTTCGGTCGCTCTGACCACGTTGAGAGGCGTTAAGCCAGCTTGGACCGCTGCGGTCACGTAAAGGCATGAGCCAACTTGGAATTCCAAAGAAGAGACAAAGATCTAAATGCTTTCGGCATAAGCCATCTGCTGTCCGCTCCGGACACGTACATCTCCGGGCAGGGGAGATAACGACAGACACCCGTTCGACGGGTCCACGGGAGGCACTCTACGGGCTCATAGACACACTTATGGATATGCGTACTAACTTGACAGCGGTGCCACACGCCGGCCTAGGGTACCATTTCCTAAGGGTACAAGTAAGAACCACGGATCCTGGAGGTCTTCAAAAGGAAAGGTGGCCCAAAGCGCAAGCCGACAACGGAGCGACAGGGTGACGTCGTAGCGTGCAAGTCTGCGGAGCTCACTAGCACTTTACAAAAAGGAAGAAGAGTGGCCACCAGCTGCGTCTTATAATGCGCCCAGGTGCACGAAGCAGGTACGTTTTCACGACAGCTTGGATGGGTCTTCGTTGGCCCATGCCATCCAAGTGTCCATGGGCCCCCTGCTCATGTGAAAGAAAAACAATTCAAAAGAATCCCTGTGACTACAAGGGGCACACACACACACACACACACACACGCACGCCCAGCAGGATGGCCTGGCCCAGCGCATCAGGAAAGGAGCAGCCAAGGCTGCAATCTACTGAATCAAAGAGAAGCTGGAAACCAATGAACCACAATGCCTTCACTGAGGGTGCACCTGATGGCGTCTAAACGGAACATGCTTTTCCTTCTCTGGAGGAATCTCTTTGTGCTTTCAACCTGAGCTTGAGCCCCACCGCGGACACACCCCATCCACGTCAAAACATCTTCACATCATCCAAATCCTACCACCTCGCCCGCGGGCCGCTGCGCGCCGCTGCTCGCACTTCTTTTCCTCCTATCCCGGCACCGGTTCCAGGAAGAGCCGCTTCAACCCCACGGCCGATCCATCGATTAAGATCCAGGCCTCTCAGGATTTCGAACAAGTTCCCGCATCCAGTTGCTTGGAGGAGGCTGCAGAGGATCACGGTGGGAGAAGGGAGATCCAATTCATGATCTGTCCCACGGCAGGTCAAGTAGCAGCTGATTGATGGCGAGGGGGAAGGTGCTTGGTCGACTGCTTAAGTTATGTGCTTCGTTTCTGACCATCTTCAGCAGGTTTGCCTTGTTGCGATACCGAACTTGGTCATGATAGTCCCAGGTTGCAGGCCCCCTGGGGCCAGCAGCCCCCAAGGCCAGCAGCCCCCGAAAGCAGCACAAAAGCAGCAAACATCCTAGTCAACTCATCCCAGAAGGCCAAAAAGGTGAGCTCTGTTGACTCTGTTGGAGAACAAAAACAACAGAGTCATCAACCCAGCCACCCCATTCAGCTGGGAAGGCTTCCCTCCCTTGGGCCTCCTTGTCCTCGTACTCCGTTCGGAGCCAGCGGACGCCTTGGGAGATCGGGTATCCTGTCGCACTGGCGGGCAGCATGACCAAGTCACCTAAACTGCCTAAACTAGGTACCCAAACCGGTTTGTTTGAGGCTGTCCTTAGGTAGCAGATGCCACTTCCAACATGTCAAAGTTACATTTTAAGAAAAAGAACAAGGATCTGATCCCACTCATTGATTTCATCTTGGCTTCCCAGCCGTCTATGCGGACACCATCGCCTTCTACGATCTGCCCCTGGCCCAACTGCCCAAGCTTGTCCTGCCAAATGGTGGAACTTGCAGCTCTCTCAATCGCAGGAACAGCATTGCCATGGGGTCCAAAAAAACCAGGGACATCGCGGCCGTTGTTCACCAAACACAGACGATGCAGAGCTACACTGGGCTCGGAGCGACACGAACCTCAGACTGGAAGAAACCATGTTCGGTCTCCCCGCGTCCACGTTGCTGGGATCGAGCAGCTTGAATCGGTTGCGAGACACCGCACCCTTTGGGGCAACCATCCAGCAGCGATGCGACACGCCAGGCCGGAAGACAACCGTTTTACTCAGGGACCTGCATGCTTGTCTGTGCGAAGGCAAGCACATGAAGCCCCCCAAAGAAATGCTTGTAAAAGGGAATGACATGCGGATTGCACCAAGCCTTGACGGTCTGCTTGGGGTCGGCTTTGGGCATGATATAGACCAATGGCTCCAGCACGATCCAATGTTTGCCTCGGGGAGAATACTCTCTTGCCACCAGTCAAGGCCTTCAGTATTGCCCGGACTCAAAAAGGAATATACTACTCACCAGTGACTTAGGATTTGTCAGGAGGTATGCCAAAAATCAATGTCCTATCTCATGAAGAAAAGTACTTGTTGACCAGTTTTTGGTTCACAACTCCTGTCTCATAAGGCAAAACAGGAACGCTCTTGAGGTATTGTTTGAACAAAAATGGTGTGCCCAGGGCATGTGTGGCTGGATGCCAACACATGAGATAGGACCATAGGACTTGTGCTACCGATCCATGTCCTAGCATGTCCTTATGGCTAAATTATGGTTGTTTAGGCGTGTGGGCAGCACGACATGAGATTATGGCAAGGGTTCTTCCTAACTCATCTTGTGCAAACATGTGCACTCTTTTTGAGAAATGGTGTTTCTCTGTGACAGACTGTGCACTTTTTTGGGTTAGCCCTCTCAAAACCTGGTGTCTTTGGAGACGTGCATGCAGCATGAGTTGGGACTTGTTGGCATTCTGCGGTATGTTACTCCTGTCTCATCATGGAACATCTGGCTGTTCTGAAAACCTGGTTCCATTTGGCCTCATGAGTTAGGACTCTTGCTGGACAACTCCTAACAATTTGGATACTCAAAAAATAAATCCTAACTCACCAGAAGTAGAATAATCATTGTGAGCCCAATTTGGCTGTGTATTTGAATCGGGGAGTTCCAACCAGGCTTAGGACCTTCTAGGACGGGGGGTCCGTCCATCTGGCACACCAATACACACCCCGATGCAAACCACTCACCTGAGGGTTTGGTATGGCCATATTTATGGCGCAAATAAAAAACTGATCAAGACCAAAACGAAACGCCACAAAAAACCGGGCAGCACGTCAACCTCCGTTTCCTACGGCGTTGAACACGACGCGTTGCCAAGGCACACTTGTCTAGGGCTTCGTCGCCCCAGCCGCACTCGTCCGCTGCGCCGTCCTTCACCTACGGGAAGAAGAACTTCACCAAGAGGAAACCACATTCATCTACGAATCTACACACGTTTGACAGATTTGTGAATTTCCTGACTTTTGCAGGCAGGGGGTACAATCTCAAGGTACATAAGCAAAAAAACAAAGCAAGTTGCGTGCCCCTTCAATGATTTCATATTGGCGAAACCTCCGGGTTGTTTCGCAAACTCCACTGGCACAGTTGTGGGTTTCAAAGGATCACTCAGACCCGAGCCGGCACCACAGGAATGCCTCGAAACAACCACCCATCTTCCTTCTCTTCAGGCTAAGAGACAATTATGTTTTTTGTATGAAAGTTGTTCCTACATCTGAGCTGGCGGCGCATACGGTTCGAGCTGTTTCGTCTTCACATGGATGGCAACCACCCATCACTCAAGAAGAGATAATTTCATGTATTTTTTCAGTGTTGGGTTCACTGATAACCCTAAATGAATTGCTAGTTGAGTACCCCTCCTATCTAATCTCGGTACACTGTTCTGTTTGCACATGTTTGCTTCAATTATTGTCCAACTCGTTGCAATGCGTGTGTTGCAGAATGCCATATTTTTTTGACGGGGCAGGGGAACACAAGCTAAAATCATGCCAGCGCCCGCCGCAGGGCTAATTGTTGTAATGCATCTTTTCACGCGTCTTATCAGGATCTTCCACTGCAGATTGGTTCTTAGATATAAATCCTCTTGAAAAAACAAATCGGGACTTTGACTCACATTCATTTTGAAACGCGGGAAAATCAACTCAACATTGCTAAAACCTGAGGTTTGAATGCTAAGTTGCATTCCAACCATCAATTCACCGAACAAATGTTTAAGTAGGCCTCAGGCCCTATGCGATGCGAACAGGTTTGGCGAGAAAACTTACACTTGGACTCTTGTTTGTCAACGCCATCTGTCACCACCATTCAACCGCTACTTCTTCTTTTTTTTTGCACGGGTGGAGCCGCCATTCATGCAGAAGGTGCACAGGTCAGCTTGTGCAATTTTTCTAAGTAGAGTCTCCAAGGGGCCAAAACTGAAAACACACAAACAAAACCAGAGCCCCCAAACACAAAGCAAAAACACCAAAACAGCAGCAAAAGAACAGGGAGACTCTACGTTGTACTTGCAAAGGGTGAAATCTGAGGTGAAACGTTGAGACACTATTGCGACGACGTTTGGGCAATGAATCAAGGCAAAAAGATCGAAAGGCAGGTAATCCGTAGTGTGATGCATTTGCTTGCTGTCAACTACGGTGGTAGGCGATAGGCCTGTCACGGCAGGCCTGTGCAGAGAGCACTGTTCAAAGAAGTGCTCATCGTGCTCATCTTGACAGCAGGGCGATGACGCATCTGTTGGCCACTCTGCCAATTATATATTGAAGTCGAAAGGAATGCGAGTCGAAGTGCATAATTGTCACAGCTTGAAGGCCTGGGAAAACAGAGGAGCACAAAACTCTGACGTACAAGCGAAAGGGCAACACAGCTTGGCAACAGGAGCACACGTCATCCATGTGGCGAAAGGTCAAGTGGACGCATCGTCTTGGCCGCAGTGCAAACTCTCAACTCCTGTCCTCCAAAGGAGCACTGCCCGTGTGAAACATGAGGGATTGCCTGTACACTCTGTACACAGCTGGGGTAGTGACCCACCCTCAGGACAAGGACTCAGGTCCTCGCCTGAGCTCCAGCCAATTGGTCATGCCACCTGGTTGCGCGATTTGCCCCAGGAAGAGGACTGAAGCACTCGCCTGGAAGTCTGTCACTGGGGCATGCTGCCGGGTATGATGCGTGAGCTGAGCCTCCCACTTTGTCACCTGATTTTGTGGGAGCTTCGCAAGCCTCTGTACACAACCAATGTGGAAATGCACAAAATTGTGCGGTTTGTTCGCATTGCCAGTCTCATCATGCAGGGTCATCCCCTTCACCAGGAAGAAGGTTGATCCATTTCAGAAGCACAAATTGGGGGTACAGATCAAAAGTGTTTTCTGCATTGGGTCCTCTCCAAGTTGTTCGCTTGCCTGGCATCATGAAAAGGCATACAGTCGAGGAAAGCTTTGGGCTGTGTTGGGCTGTGCATCGAAGCGTCAGCAAGACTTCAATTTCTCTGAGGATACCCGCCCATGAAGGCTTTTGTATGGATGGTCTGTACCATACCTGGAAGCCAGGTGCGTTCTGAAGAAAACAGTGGGAAAGCGTGCATTCTCGGATGTCAGTGATTGGCGCGCCGAAAGTAAGGGGGTTGCAGTTGTCACAGGAGAGGGCCTGAAAGATTCATGTCTGGCGGCAGCTTGAGACACTGCAGTCCTGATGAGCCAAAACATTCTTGCAGCGCTTCTCGGGGCTTCAGGACTTGCCAAGAGAAGTTTGCGAGAGGTGCAGGGGATGCAGATGGCACGTGCGACGCTGTTGCTGCCCACTAGCACAGTTCTTTTCCTTCTTGCTCTGCTCTGATGTCGAGAATGCAGAGCTTGCCTTGCACGCTGACCCTGCCTTCTGGCGATATGGTCTCCTCTCGTCCTGTTCTAATGTGTGCGTGTCCAAAGCGCAATGCTCTCTCCCTGATGCAGACTATCATGTGTCCTTCGCCAGGGGGCTTGTTCTTGGCAAGCCGTTGGCGACACTCATGTCTATTTCCCTGTCCAGATGGTGGAAAGCCTCATAGCACAATTTTAAGATTTAGGCTTTTGAAAGCGACGCGTAAAGATGGCCTAGGGTACCGCCATAACAGCTACCCCACTCGTGAGGACAATCCTTGCATCATCGTACAAGCTTTCGAAAGATCACAAACATATGAAGACAGGCATTCTGGCGCACTATCTCAGTCAATGTCAGGAATATGCAGCTTAGCTGGCAACCAAAACAAAGACCTGAAAGGCTTAGAAACCTGGAGATCAGCATTGTCTGAAATCCACAGGTGTTTGCCTCAAACGTTGGAGGTCAGTTTTGCGTGAGACAAAAAACCTAAAGGTGAACCTGCTTTTGATACACTTTTTGAATTTACTTTTTGGTTTCAAAAGAGGAGCCGTACATGTCGGCTGGAAGCCAAAAGCAGCTTCTCATTTTCTGGCATTTTCTTGACCGTCTACGTCAACAGGCTCGCGCAGATAACCGGAAAGTGTGACATTGACTGAGATAGTGCGCCAGAATGAGATTGCAATTTCTAGACACGAGACTTCTGCACTTAGAGCATTTCGTACTCCCGGGTTGAAATCATTATTAAATCATTAATTAAATAAGTTGGTCTTTTTACTATAAAAAGTATATAGTTTAAAAGATCAAACTTAACGAATTAACGATTTAACGATTTTCTAAGGCTATCTATTTTGGCGTGTTTCTATTTTCATTACTGTGGCTTGCTGGCAATTGCTGGCAAACAGCTAAGCTGTAACCAGAAGCCATCGACTAAGGACAAAATAGAGGCCAACTCCAGCGAGCATTGAACCAAAGAAAACAAACCTTTTGCAGACAGACCCGGGGGAACAGAATTGGTTGACAGTTTTCACGCCCATTTCAGAGCCCCACTCTTTCATCTAGCATTCTGCCACCTCCGGCCCATGGTTCCACCTGCGCCAGCAGCAAAACACGCTCTCGACGATGCAAAGTAGTGCTTCAGGCTTTTTGAAACACAAGAGGGCACCGCCATGAAATTGTTTTTTTTCGGTTTTTTGAGATTTCAAACTGGCCAAACACGACGGTAGTCTGGAAAGTCCCGGATCATTTGTGATTCCCTGGCGCAGCTTCCCCCCCCAGTTCCCTGCCTCCCTCTCCGCAGGTCCCTGTCCCCAAGCCACATTTCTCCAGTCCCTTTTCCCTAATTCCCTACTTGAGGTTCTACATAGTTGGAGATCAGCCTCGTCTGAGATCCACCTGTAGGCCTTGATCGCGACTTGAGGGCTTGCATAGTTGGAGAATAAAATCAGGAAGCATGAAGTGAAAACGCCCTCAAAGATACAACATTAAATCATTGGGGCCCTCAATGACGGCCCCAAGTCAGCTGCTTTGCAGGAGACGATGTTCTGGCAGCGTTCTGCAACCCAAGCTTTTGTCAATTCATCATTGAGGGCAGCGTTTTCACTGAACCACTGATGATTTAATGCTGCATTTGAGGGCGACGTTTTCACTTCATGCTTCCTTATTTGACTTTGATACCACCAACATTGAGCAGGGTGGCTGCTTTTTTCTCAATACTTCGTCTGAGATCAGCTCTGTCTGAGATCAGCAGTTTCGTTGTTTTTTGTCTGAGATCAGCTCTGTCTGAGATCAGCAGTTTCGTTCTTTTTCGGAAGCTTGAGCTGGAACACCAACATTGAGCAGGCAAGCCGAATTTATTATCCAACTGCGCAGGCCCTCAGCTGATCAAGGCTGCAGGATCTCAGACGAGGCTGATCTCCAACCAACACGCAGAACCCCAAGTCTTTTTTTTCCACGAGCGCGAACGCCGTGCGGGCGGCCCAGGTCATCATAGAAAGTATGAAAACGCAACAACCCAAACAACAAACCACAACCAAAGGCCCCCAAGCCAAAGTGGGCAGTGTTTCCTCTGTACTAAAGTGAGACAGGTGAAAAGATGACGAGCTGCAAAATATCTAAGGGCCTGAATTCGCTACGAAAAGCAAAATGCTTTGGGACGTGGGCAGTTTTCTGATCGGCCAATCAAAGGTGGCCGCTTTCCATTGGCAAGGATGAGATCATCCAAGCCACGTTTCCTTACTGGCACTAGAGTTGTCTTGACTTCTTGCAAGGTGCCAGGTATACTGTCGGCAGTAAGCGATGACAAATGCCAAATAGTCATCAGTTGCAAAGCTTGGCAAGCCAAGGAAAATTCCCTCTCCGTAGTACAACCCATCTTACTGACTGCACGAACGAAAAGCAGAGGCTCGTCTTGAGTGCGGCAGTGAAAGGCATTGCAACCTAGGTACTGCTAAAACCTGTGCAGATCTCCCTCCCACAAGGGAGGCACAACTCGCCACCCAGTGGCTCCCCCGTGTTGACCAAGGGGAGCACTGGGGGTGTTCACTCTTCCACAGGATGGTGCAATTCAGAGGCCACTATCCTTCAACATGCATGGCCCATGTGAAACTGGTGAAACAGAGACCCATCCTAGCATGGTACTGGTGCCATCTTTGTACAAGATTGGCTGAGTTCCGGCTCCTGCATACGAGGAACGAAGGTTCTCACCTGGTCGCCAATCATCTACCGTTCTGCTACCACCCGCCTTCCAAGGACCAGAGCTAAGGCTCCCATCCCGGTAGGCTCACAAAATCGCAGTCGACGAAGACGAAAATGACTCTCTCTGCTTGTCGGAACCTGGTTCACACTCGAACAGTTGGAGAGACGTGCCTCACGCTGATCCAGACACACAACCTATGTCAGGAATCATGCGCAACCAAACATGCAGAACCCCAAGTCGCTGCATACTGCCAAAACAGAGGATTCGCGCAGAGCGCTGGTTGCTTCTGAGGGATGAATACCAGCTTGACACTCCCTGGTGGCTCCACTACCTGCCCCAAATGGAAGTGACTGGATGGTTCCACCCAGTCACCACACCTAATACCATACCCCATTAATAGTGCCAGGACACGTGAGGGCGGTTACCCAAGTAACCGTCCCTGGTCACTGTTATTGAGCTTGTTAATTACACGTTGGTCTCCGTGATTGTTTCAAGGCTCAAAGAGACAATCGATCGGCACTCCTCCCCCGCGATGCTTGAAGACAGTTCGTCACAGGACAGCTCGCTAGTGAGTGAAGAGCGATCCCCAGCGAAAAACTCCGGGTAGCAACCTTACACGGTAGACTACCTACCTCCCCTGGATCTTTAGCTCACAACAGGCTCTCACACTCGTCCGGTGCGGTACGAAACCTTTCCTTCAAACCTCCGAACACTTCGGAAAACTTCAAACGCTGCACAAGCTGCTCTCAGACACTCGCACCCTTTTCTCACACTAGCCAAACGAATTGGCCTTGAGCCAAAACATATCCCGTAGCACTAAACTATACAAAGAACACACGAAAAACATATTAAAAGTCTCTTAAAGTATCTCCACATACAAAGAACTCTTTCAAAACTTCCGACTACGCTACAAGTCGCTTTCAAACAATTAAGAAACAAAATGTTGTACTACCGCCAGGTTCCAAATCTTTAGCAAACAAACTTAAACGAAATTTATGCGTCGCAAACTGCAAGCATCGAGCGAGGTGGACATCCCGACATGGAATTTCTTCACCCCCTCTTGGACACAAAGCTCGAAACGAATTGGCTGACTTCAAGCCTTCTTATTCTTCTTCAATGAGGACAGACATTTGGCACAAATATCTTTCGACATAGGTACGTGCATGCCCGAGCAAGTTGGATTCAAATGAACCTTGCTCCCACTCACTGAAAAATATACCTTTGAGCATTGCTCAATGCCTTTTGGAACTGGATAGCTCTTCGGCATATCGACTTTAAAAGTCACTTGGCTCTCAGGCTCAGCATGCTTCCGACACCGCAGGCAGCAGCAGGTCAGCAGGCATCCCAAAAGAAAACCAGCTGCAAAGACCAAAGCGGTCGCTGCTTCCAGGCTCAGCGCCGCAAGCGCCGTTTCCACATCCGGCATCATACCTCGGATGGTAAAAGCTTCATTCCAAGAAAAGCTGCGTCTCACAGTCTGCAAAACCCAGATTCTTTCGAAATGTGCAATCGAAAGTGCTCGCAAAAAAACGTGCCATTCGGCTCAGACAACGTGCAAGACTTACTTGGCTATTATGACTAAAATTCGGCTTTAAATCCTTTAAGGATTAGCTCGCAAAATCTCCTGGGGTAGTGTTGCGTTTCCGTCCAATTGACTTCCTTGGACGGCAAATGATCATGACGACCATCACAAACGCAAACCTTCAAGCTTTCCAACAACCGAGTACTATCTGTCTCAATCCTCCAGGTCTTTCTGATCAACTGACCCTTCTGGTTCAACTTGACGGAACAAGCATCCACAAATGTTGAAAACGTCTTTCGTTTCCTCAGAAAATCTCTAGTCTGATTCCATCCCCAATAAGCACATCTCTTCGGCCATTCAATCGCTACGAAATCGGCTACTTCCGACATCCGTAAGAAACCTTTCCATAGCTTCTTCTGAATCTGATACAACTCTCGAAGATGACCCATCTAGTCCTGACCAAATTTCTTGATGCAAATATACTGAAACGGACATCCTCCGGTACACGGAATTGACGACCACAAGACAACAAGCTTTCCTCGCTTCCTGTGGCTAACCATCTGCTCCCGAACTGACTCGATTGTGTCCGATCGGGTTCCGTCATCCGCCTCAGTGATAGTCAAGACTTCAACACCTTCCGTACGGCTTCCGACTTCTTTCATCTCGGACTCCGGTGATGCGCAAAACTCAACAATCAGGATTTCGGTACATGTGACCTTATCCATAACCCACAACCATCTCCCGATCCAGTCATACGGCACTTCGAATGAGATGAGAAATGCTCTGACAACTCCGATCGTCTCCATATGTTGTAAAGTCACAGCTCTTGACAATGCCTTGGTCATCAAGTCGGCGCAATTCTCGGTGCCTCGGACAAAGCTGATGGAAATCACTCCCTTGTAGACTGCATCTTGCAGAAAACAGATTCGAATGTCTATATGTCTCAATCTTCTCAACAACCCTGACATCTCTGTGACATTTCGGGCTGCCATCGAATCCGTAAGCAAACCTGGAATGGGCAATTCCTCAGCTTGACATCCATAGACATGTGCCACGGCGTGTTGAATACCCAAAGTCTCTTTCGCTCCCTCGAACAAAGCATTTGGCTCTGCCTCGGCTGAACTACAGGCTACACTTTGCTGCAACCTACTGAATGCTTTGACACAACAGTCACCAACGAAGATGGCTGCTCCTGAAGTACTCTTCCGGTTTGTGCACTTTTCGGCTGCCCAACTGGCATCGACACAGGTCGTAATCCTTAGTGGTCCTGAGTACTCATAGCTTCTGAATTTCAACTTTCGATCGGCTACTGATCGGATGTAACGGATACTCGCACGCATCGCAGTCTCGTGTACCGCTAGCGGCTGAGATTGACCTCGGGCAAGCATCGAACACAACCAACAAAGATCAGGCCTCGACTGAGCCACCCAACCTGGTCACTTTACGGTGAACGGCTTTAGTGCAGGCAGCTACACTGGAGCAGTGATTGCCTTAGCAATTCGTTGCCTCTGGCCAGCCATCTTCTTCCCGGTCACGATCATAAAGCCGAATTATAGGTTACTACGGACCCCACAGCGGAAACTGGGACGTCACGCGTAAACACTTCAAGTAGAATTCAAACAAAACACAGCTTAATGTATTGAATGACTCTCTTTTTCTCGCAGATGGCTTATGTGGGTAAACTGTCAAGAAAGGATTCCTTTCAGGAGATCCTGAGCTTCTTTGCATATCTCTTATGCATTTTGTTTGCCTTGCTTCGGCCGACAGTCAGTTTTTGGGTGGGAAACGAGGCTATGGACAAGGGGTGGGAACAAAAACTACTCGCTCGCTTTGGATGGAATGAGCGTCAATACTTAAAAACTCTTTTACGCAGTGGGGGATGTCAGCTTGACATCAATCCTGCGTTACCTACAAACCGTCATTGGCACGCCAACAACTTTTTGGTTACTACGGACCCCACAGCGGAAACTGGGACGTCACGCGTAAACACTTCAAGTATAATTCAAACAAAACACAGCAAAATATATTGAATCACCCTCTTTTTCTCGCAGGTGGCTTGTGTGGGTAAACTGTCAAGAAAGGATTCCTTTGAGAAGATCCTGAGCTTCTTTACATATCTCTTATGCATTTCATTTGCCTTGCTTCGGCCGACAGTCACCCACTTCCGCTTCAGCTAAAACACGGATTCGAGCGTTTCCTTCATCGCGGGACAAGATGGGTATTCTAGTTTAAGTTCACCAAGGAGCGTGACCCGTAGGAGGACACCAATGTGGCGCGTACAGACACTGATACGCGCTAGGGGCCATTCAGTGGGCAGATTGGCGTACAATGCAACAGGGCGGCGCCACGGGTGGCTGCCCTAGCTCAGCCGCTTGTGCCGCTTGCATCTTGTGCAGCATGTACAGCTGTTGTAGCTGTCGGCTGGGTTTGCACTGATGCACTCTCGACATCCTCTGTTTGCGTTTTTGGCATTGAATGCTTTTGAAAGGCGCAACTCTTGCCATAAGATCGGCCTCCGCGAGCCCAGCATGGTCCCCTTCCTCGCCAAGAGCGATCTCAATTGGGCTGATTTGCTTGTCTGCGCCCTCTTTTCTGATTCTCGTCCGGTGAGTGGGATGCCCATGAGGACGGATTTCAGGCAGCGGCTAACTGGACCAGTGTGCAGACAGAGCATGCTCTGTTGGCTTGCGTCTTCTGTGCCGTGTTCAGGTGTGTTTTTCGATACTCTCTGCAATGCACTGCAACACTGCCAACGGTTTGGCCGCCTTGGATTTGACCGCACTGTGTTTGGTGGCCGGGGTTTGAAGAGTCCCTTCACCAGTCTCAGTGGAGGTGGTCCGTCTTTTACCTCTGTCAGAAGACTCCTTCTGTTCGGGCCACAATGCTTGCTGCCATCTCCGCTTCATGCCTTTAAGCGCTTGTGCGCCTCTGCTTGCTCAGCTGTGACCATAAGAATGCCCAAGATAGGAAAGAAGAAGCTGCAACGGATGATTCAGCAGTCGAACAACAAGAAGAGCATGAGGTACCAGTGTATGGGAGGTAAATGACTCTTCTTCAGAGTGCTCGCAAGGGGACAGCGCTTTCCATGTACAACGTGCGGCAACACGGAGAGAGACCCTTGCTCGAAAACGTGCCCTGGTGAGTCACGGTGTACGTTCTTGTCCCGCCTCTGATAAGTCTCCTGGGTGGACCTTCTTGGGCCAACGAACCGGCAACCCGTCACCTGCACTCCATGGCTCCTCGTTTAGACATTCCAGACCAGATCAACCAGGCCTACATCGGCGATCCTCTCCTGATCAGTGAAGCCTTCGCTGCCCCTCTGTCTAGCCTCTTCGCTTTCGTAAAAAATGGGCATCCTGCATGCCCTTTCATCACACAGAAACAGCTCGCTCTCCATGCAAGCCCTCGCTTCTGGCAATTGGCCTCCTAGCTTTCATTGCGAGGTGCTGTTCCTTTGACAATCAACACAGAGATCGGGGTGCAGGAGCAACCGCAACTGGGGAAGGGAAATCGCAGACCACAAAAGAAAAAGATGTAGATGCCCTTACCTTCATGCGCACTGTCATGCCCTTCGTCGTATCAGGCGTCGAAGAGGGGCATGTGTTGGGCATTGGCCAAAATGTCTTGCGCATGAAACTACCGTACATGGCCCACAATGACGAGGTCAAGGGAGTTTTCCATGGGCAGTCCGACTAGCGGGGTAAACATGGTTGCTCCTTGAGAACAGTCAGTGGGATTGATTGGGGGTCGTGCCATGGCGAGGAGCTGAAACCGGCGGTCAGCAAGTTCCTCCGCTAACACATCGGCACCAGATTGACTGGTAATCGGACTCGGGCGACCTCGGCTGCCCATCGAAATGACTGGTCCGGCGTTGTGCTCGAGGTGCGCTTCTGTAACCAACAAGAGACCGACTTTGTCATTGTGCTTCGGATCGTCAGGCGCCATGCCAACGAGGTCAATCCACTGCATCTGACTGGTGGCAAGCGCAACCAAGTCAGGCACCTCAAACAGCGTGACAGGAACACAATCATTGTCCACTAAGCCAAAGTGCTGTTGAGGGTACATGAATCTGGCTACCTCAAGTACAAATACCCCAGCCCAGTAATGGGGGGCCCCCCAAAGTCCATTCGTAATCCACAAAACATCCGTGTTTTCATGGTGTGGCCCCACCAACCGGCAGCGCGAGAGCCACCACTTTTCAAAGGCAGGCCAGTGTGGAACTTCCCCTGGGTCCCTATTGTCCACTATTAGGTAGATCATGTCTTTCGCCCGGATGCGGGTCTGGAATTGGAGGAGGCACTGGATGATGGCAGGGTAATTGGGTCCATGACCCGATTGCTCGGCAGTTGCGTATCCTTCATCCCGATGAATTGGCAGCGAACGGACATCATCGATACGGACTTGCCCTGGTGATTGGTCCAAACCCAAATGTGGCTCGACTGTGTTTGGCGCACGAAGGGCTTGATAGGCATGCGCGCGTACCTCATTTGCCGGCCGGTTGCATCCATGGATGAACATCCGAGCCTTAGCCTTTGTGATCCATCCAGTGCTGGATGTAGGGTGTCGCAGGCACTCCTTCATCTTCGAAGCAGTCAGCGAGGTCAAACTCTTCCTCACTACTAGCCGCCCAGGGGTCATGATGCATGGTGCTCTGTTGCATGCTAAAGTAGGCAGCTACATCGGCCCGGAATTGCCTTAGTTTGCAACATGGCAAACACTCCTTTAGGCATCGCCACGGCTCCAAGCTTGGCAGAGAGTCGGCATGTGGGAAAGAGTCGGCGAAGGGCTAGGAATACGATAGCTCCTGTGTAGCTGCCCGCGCTAAAGCCTTCGATGCAAAATTCTGCAGGACAATACAGCTCAGTTGCACTGTTGCTACGGCTACTTGGTTGCAGATTCGGGAGACACGCAATAATACGTTCCGGCTGTAGTGCTAAGAGTTTCCACCAGAGCCCATTGAGGAACGTCACATGAGGTAACCTCCTGTGCGCGGGCAGAAGCCTCACTGCCTCTAACATGATTGACAACCAGACAAGGTACTGACAGGGACTACACGTTTACTGCAATTACATGCACAAACATGCAAGGGCTCCACGAGAGTCAGTTTGGACTGTAAGCCAAAGGTGCTGCGGTACGATCACAATGAGACCCTATGGTTTCCTTGATTCGGCCAGAAGAAAACTGTCCTATAAGCCCATGCTATCCTGACAGGAGAAAGTGTCAACAGCGTGGCTTTAGAACAAGACAGAACAAACCACCCTTGATTTGTTGATGCTGATGTTAAAACTCTTTGCTGTCGCACATGTCCAGCCTTTGGCTTTGCAACCAAGCTTGGTGACCAATGTGGTTTTCAAAGTTTGCCTGTTTGTCCCAGTTAGCTTTGGAGACAATGCGTAGAGCTGCTGTGTGGAAACAGGCAGTAGCATTAAGGTTTTCGTATGAGGATACAGCCCTTTGAAGATCTTCTTCCTGGAAATCCATATTTTGAAGGGAAACATCACGACTGACCATTGCTTCAAATGGTGAAAATGTGATTGCCGACGTTTTTTCCGAAGGATTTCATTTACTGAGTTCTTGTCAGCAGCACCACTAGAAGCATGTTAAGCATTTACCTCTTGTCTTGCGAGACAATGGCTAAGGCCATCCCCTCGTTTTGGGGTAGCTCTTGGAACTGGCTTCTTTGGCAATTTCTGTCGTGAGTCGCCAGACTTTTTCTTTGAGGAGTCTTTGTTTCAGGGATTTCATCAGCAGTGAATTGAGAGGCGAATCAAAGGTCAGGCGGTGGAGGCAAAGCAACCGAAAAGGCTTGCTGACGAAGGTCCTGCATTCCCTCCCCCAAGGGAGGTCATCATTGCACCCCTTGGCTCTCAAACATGTGCCAAAGAGCGGTGAATCATCCATGAACTGGTGCCCTCGAAGGGACACCATCTTGTTGCGTGCAAGGCCCGTGTGAAACAGAACAAACCCTTTTCACCGCTGCTGTCCTTGAGTTTCTGGACCAAAGTGTCCTTTAACCGAAGAAAGGCGACCAGTTGCTTGCCGATCTCGGGTTTATCCTGCACAGTCCAACGACCACCACAGAAATCGGCGGCTTGGGCGCTGGTGATCTCTGCGAGAGACTGAATCACATGGGTGGGGGAGTCCTCAGAGGAGTTTCCGAGCCAAGGCATGCGGAAACACATAGGCGCCGCAACCCTGACTCCGTGCCATTTTGGCTCAAGCTAGCAATTTGCAAGTGGGTAGCATGGCAGACGTACCCGCAGATTTAGCCAACAAACCAGTAAGGAAAGATTGTCGGCGCTGCCTCTAACACTCACCACCCTGGCTGGTGCAGACATTCAGGTTGTAGTCGACCCGTATGAGCATGTTAGACTCCCAGGTTTGCCACAAAGGGAATGGCTCCTACGAAGGGCTGTCCATCTTGTGATAGCGGCATGGTGGCACCTGGAATTCGCCACAGTGCAAAGTGCAAGAAGAGCCAGGCACAGTTCCTTGAAGCCAGTTCGATGCATGTTGAGAAGGCAACTTCGTACTGTGACCCTCCGAAGGTAGTCGAAGATGAACTGGCAAACTATGCGGCTGAGATGGACTATGCGCCCAGTGACCTTGAGAAGGATCACGACGTCCCCATGGATGAGCCTGAAGACATCGAGATGTCTGGCGACCTCCTTGAAGACTCCGAGATGGTGGACTCAATGTTGGAACTGGATGGGAGTTTCGTTTGCTCCATCCGTTTCGACTGCGACGGACCTGGTGAGTACCAGAGGGTGAACCTGTGCGGCACCCCAGTCCGAGTTTGGAAACCGTCAGGTGCTGTCTCCGACACCCACTCTTGTGGAGTTGAGTCCTTCAGGTACCTTCCGAGCCATGGTCAAGGAGATCGAGGGACTCACAGGCGTTAAGGCAGGAAACGTCTTCATGCAGAAGGAAATGGAAAGCTTTTGCGCCAAATTTGGCATAAAGCCTATACCCCGTCGATGGGTAACGGGCGAAAAACCGGAGGCTGACGAGGGAGTGAGAGCCCGCATGGTTGTGAAAGATATAGATATAGCTCGGGAGCTGCAACCGCCAGGCCCCAGCACATTAGCAGCCCAACGCCCTCGGTGGAGTCACTGCGTGTGCTCCTAGGTATGGCTTGTGGAGCCTGGGGTTGTCCCCCGATGGGCTTGTTTGCCATCGACGTCAGCCATGGTTCATGAACGCGCCTTTGGAAAAGCACCACGTCGTCGTTCGGCTTCCCACTTCCGTTTCCAGGGACAATGACGCCAATGAACCAGTCTACCTTGAGGCCAAGAAAGGCCTGAACGGACTCAGAGTGGGTTCGCTCGCACGGGCATCCTTCTTTGCTCGCATCGCGGGTCTTGAGTCCAGTGTCACTGAGCCTTGCCTCTATGCCAGTTCAGTGGGTGGAGCACCCGTTGTCCTGATCTGCTATGTTGATGACGTTCTCGTTGCTACGCCCAACGAGGCATCCTACAAGATCGTTTTCGATCTGCTTGCGAAGCATGTGAAGATCCGAGAGACTGGAAGAATCCCACTCGCATCTGCGAAGGATGGCTCGCTGCGTTTTCTTGGCCGGACAATCTCAAGGAAAGCAGGTGAAGCTGCTTTGTACTTGTCTGTTGACCCTGACTACATGGATGAATGTTTCCGTGAGTTCGGAATCGAGAAAGGGAGCGCCACGTTCCCTGACATCCGGCCAGCCATCGAGGAGACGATTGATCAGGAACCCATCAGTGCCGAGGCGCACGCACGGTTCAGGAGAATCCTGGGTCGTCTGTCGTGGATGTGCCAAACCAGGTTGGATCTGTTGGCCCTTGTCGGTTTGCTCTCCACGGGCCAGGCATCTCCAAAGCCAGGCCATGAGAAGGCACTTCGAATGGTTCTCAGGTACTTGATCACCGACATGAAGGTTGGACAGCGCTTTCCAACCGAATGTGAGCTTCCCGACTATGCAGAGACGCTGCTGGTCTACACCGATGCAGGCTTTGTTCCCATGCGGAGTACGAACCGCCGCAGCATCACAGGTGTGTGTCTTGTGTACCGTGGTGTGCTGTTGAAAGCGTTCAGCCGGCATCAGGGATCGGTGACCTTGAGTTCGTGCGAGGCAGAGCTTTCCGCAGGCCAGGAAGGCATCCAGGAAGGACTTGGTTTGTCCAGGACTGTCTTTCAGGTCCTCAAGGCGTTAGGTCTTGTGCAAGTCACCTCCCTTTGTTTGGCATGGCTCGAGGCTTCTGATCTGCAGCGCCGTTCGCGCCATGTGGAGATTCGGATTTGTTGGCTTCGCGAGCTCATGGCTAAAGGAATCCTCGAGTGTGCGCATGTCCCCGGTACTGAGAACCCAGCGGATGCTTTGACAAAGTGTTTGGCGTTGGCAACCTTCCTGAAGCATCGCGTGCTGTTAGGTTTTGTGCCCTTGCGAACCGCTGCGGTGAGCAGTGTAGTCGACACATCCTTTCAAGGGTTTCTCCATACGCTTGTGTTTAGGCAATGTTACCTGTGTGGTGATCATCTTGAAAGGGGGCAGCAGCACGATATTGGGAGTCAACATGTCCACAATCTTGTTGAGAGTCAACATGTCAATGCACTGCTAGC
The DNA here is from genome assembly GCA_963970005.1 of Durusdinium trenchii. Lineage (NCBI taxonomy): Eukaryota > Dinophyceae > Suessiales > Symbiodiniaceae > Durusdinium > Durusdinium trenchii. The sequence goes on from CAXAMN010025217.1 coordinate 220,018, forward strand.
TTTGAGAAAGCCTTTGTTTTCAGTATGGACTTTTTGGACTTCGTGGATTTCTTGGGTTTGTTGGATTTCACACATGTTTTCAGTCATGTTCAGTTTTTGGACTTGTTTGCAAGAGCTGAGAGTCTGCTTTGCTTTGTTCCGCAGCTGTTTCGAACTATGTGTTTCTCCTGTAGCTGTTCTGGACTACGAGGTGGCTCAACTCGCCGCTCAGGTACATAGGTACGCGCTTCCCGAACCCGCAGCTATGGACGCGGAAGCGACCGCCCGTCTGGATTGGGTGACAGGTGAGCCTTTGAGGAAGGCCAGTCCAGCGGCTGAACTTGCAGCTGTTCCTACAGAGCCTGTGTCGGCTCCTGCGAATCCAGCAGAGCCTGTGTCGGCTCCAACTGCCGAGGTACCTACAGCTCCAACCGCCGAGGTACCTACTGCTCCAGCTGCCGACGTATCTGCAACTCCAGCCACCGAGGCACTTACAGCTCCTGCGGATCCAGATCCTGAACATGAAGTTCCAGCAGAACCTTCTGCCCCAGTGGTTTTGACCGGCGAGGTCCAGCCAAAGGCTCCAGCTGAGGCAGGCACTGCAGAAGCTGGATCATTGTGTGGTGTTTCGGCTACCCCTTCACGCTCCCGGAAGAGTTCCGTTGCCTCCAAGCCGTCTCGAGTGACGAGGATCAAGCTGCTCAAGAGCTTGCGTCGGACCTTGTTTGGTCCAAATGCCGAGGTGAAGCGAGCTCCGAAGCGCCTTGCAAAGAAGCGCAAGGCGAAGAGTGTGAAAGAAGAGGATGAAGAGTCGGATGGAGTACCTCCACGTCGAGGTCAGTGAGTTTGACCACAGGGAAGATCCAATTGAGTCAACGGATCGATCCAAAGAGCGATGAAGACCTTCGAGGTGATGCATTGCCCAACTATGGATTTGAGAATCCTTTGAGCTCACAGATCAGCCCAGGCGACAGTGTGTCGGCTACGGCCCTGTTGCGCCCAAGTATGCACTGCCGATCCCAACAGCTCCAGGTATGTCAGCAGATGAGAGGTTGAGACTCTTGCTGAAGAAGAGGAAGAGTGAGGAGCCCCAGAGAAGGCATCAGAACTATGAGACATCGGATGAAGTTTGGCCTCGAGATGATGGAGAGGAAGCCGAAGAAGAGCTGCGCAGGAAGCGCAAGAGGTTGGAGATGAAGCCCTTCACCAAGGAGAATCGTGAGCGTCCCAGCCGCTTCCGGAGGATCCTCGAAAGAATAGGCCAAAGCACAGCGAGGCTGCGCCGCCCAAGCGTCCTCCTCCAGTACCGCCGCCAAAGACCCCTCCGAAGGGACCTATGCCTCCTCCGCCAAAGAAGAAGGCGATGCCAACTGCTCCGAAGACTCCTCCGAAGAAGCCAGCTGAGAAGCCCATGACTCCTGCAAAGGAAGTCTCAAAGGCAACATCTGCGAGCAAGGCTCCAAAGAGTGAAGCTTCAAAGGCACCAGTACATGTTCCTAAGGCAATTGGGATTGAACCTCCCAAGACCCCTCCAAAGATGGCTCCAAAGACTCCGAGTGCAGCCGGTCGATCAGTTAGCCCAACTCTGGTCGATGCCGCCGCAACTCCGGCAGAGCCGAAATCGAGTGGAGTTGACCGAACAAAGGATTCGTCGCCGAAGCACCCTGAGGGATTGCCAGAGCAGACTGTTGAGGAGTGTGTGTGACACTGGAGGTAATTCCGAAACCTCCTCCACCGCCATTGGATAGCCCTCCTGCAGCTCATCAGGAACCACCACCTCCTCCGACTGAGATCGGATTTCCAGTGACGGGATCACCTGAGGTACCCAAGTCTCCAATGGTGGCGCCTGTTTTGCCGAAGTCTTCACCGGCAAGGCCTTTCATTGACTGGGGAGCACCAGTATCAGCAGAATCGCCGATCGGTTCGACCAGCGACGTCGCAAGGATCATGGGATTAGGATCTCAACACACTTCGACACCAATGGGCCATACTGGAAGTTCAGTGGCCAGTTCAGGGACATCCAGGCCAATTCAATGCTGCATCGCATGCCATGGTACTGGAGTGTTGACAGCTGAGCAGAATGTGACCATCTTTTCGCTGTTGGCCTCAATGCCCCCGCGAAGTGTGATGCTAAGATGTTCAAACGAAACGTTGTCAAGAGTGACTTTTGAGTGTGACTCAGCCGTTTCAATCATCCGAGAGTCGGATCAACTCAGGTATCCTCGATATACTGTGTTAGAAGTAGCTTGCGGCAAAGAGTCAGTCATCGCAAGATCTTGTCGAGAAGTTGACTATGTTCGATACATAGGAATCCATGCAAACCTCCAGGAGTGGAGTTCGCAATAAGGTGCTGACCCTACTCCGTGATGGATTCAGTCGATGCCCGCATGGATCTCAGGTGGCATGTCTCGTGCGCATTTCTCTTCCTTGCAAAGGCGGATCCCCTCTCTTGAATTTTTGGGGAAGGAATGAGAAGCATGAGAAAGAGTTCTTCTATCTCTTGAAGTCATCTGGAAAATATCTTGATGAGATCAAGTCATCTGATGGAGTGTCCGTCACTGTTTCGTTCGAACTGCCGAGAAGCAATCAGTACTGGAAAAGTCGAGATCTTCAGAATTTCTTCGAAAAGCACGGAATGGCATATCAGAGTGAATGTCATGCTTGTTCGATGGGATTGGAAACCCAGAGTGGACTTCGAATTGGCAAAATTTTCAGGATTCAGAGTTCCAACTCGTTTTTGAGTCAGCGGTTGAACTCTCGCTTTCAATGTCGATGTCTTGAGAATCATGCACCATTCAATGCAGTTGATTATCATGATACTGAAAGGTACTCGATGAAATTTGCTCGTTTTCTTGTGAAGAGTTTCTGCATCTGTGCATCCTTGAGGTGAGAACCCAAGCTGAGCAACCGACTGGCTGAGGGCCTTTGCTTTTGTTGCTGCACAGATAGCTTGATGACACTTGCGGATGAAGCTTCCGATGATCGATGTGAAAATACGTGTGCAGGAGATGCCGCTGGAATTCAATAGCTTTTGAACTGTGATTGTTCACACCTTCTAGGCTGTTCACTGTAGAGTCTGTCGAGAGTCGATGAAATTGGATCAGGTTTTTGACAAAGGTACTTCATGAATCTTGTCTCGGTCTGCGTGACCACCTTACTTCGAGAGACTTGAAATCAGTTGAACAGTGAGACTGTTTTTCAGGAAGCCGTGCTCATGTCGAAATGACCCTTGAGTCGTCCCTTCCTTCCTATCTTTTCTTTCCTTTCGGAGAACTTTTCTTCGCCAAACTTTTCCGCAGCCATTTGTGTGTGTGGGGCGTCCGCGCGGGAAGCCATGTTGTCGTTTGAGGGCAGCTGCATTGCTGCGCTGGCGTTGTATGGCGCGCTGAGTTTGCTTGTGAAGCTCTTTGGCGCTGCTGGAATGGCGAAGAGCCTTTTGAGACAGAAGAGGATGATGGCCGAAAAGCCAGAGAAGCAAGAGCCGCTGTTGAGAGAGAAAGTCTCTGCTGCTGCTTCTACAGGTGCTGCTGCTTCGAGCGCTGCTGGCCGGCCGAGTGGTGTTGAGAACACTGCAACCTCCGAGTGGATGAAGATGAATGCAGTGAACAAGGTACTTGAAGTTTTTGTGACCTCGACTGGGTCCAAATTCCACCTTGACCGTCAATGCCAATACTTGCGAGGCAAGAAAGTCACCTCTTTTGGTTTGTGTAGCTGCTGTGAGCGCAAGCGCTTACTGGAACAGCGAGTGACCACTGTCCAAAGTGGCATGTGAGCTTCGAAAGGGGGTGTGAGAATTTATAGTACTGAGGAGTCGAGCGAAGACTCCATACCACTTGTTTAGAGACCGCAAAGAAAGCTTTGAGAGGGAGTTTTCCTCCCTATGGCTTGTTTGAATGACGTTCGTTAGCTTTTGAGGACATTGAAAGATCCCTTTCAATGTTTCCATGTGTTTGTAGTTTGTGTATGAGGTGTCCGAGAACACCCGAAGATGTTTAGACTATGCTCTTAGTTGTTTCCAACTGTTTTGAGAACCTTTGTGAAGCGTAGAACTGTTTTGAGTATGGTTTTGCATGTCCACAAATGTCCCGAGGACATTTGTGAACCTTGGAGAACGTTCGTCACTTTGGCTCAAGTGTGCGGCGAAAAGTGTGCGTGTCTTTTGCCTGCTTTTTCCTCCGTTTTCGACTCGGGTCGTTGAGACACTTGACTGACTAGGTGTTTTGAGCACGAGAGCTTTTGATTTTTCGTCAAGAGTTTGTGTGTCAAACTTTCACGCTATTTCCCATGCCTAGAGTAGTCTTCTCTAGCTGGAAGAACAGGCCAGGGGAAAGTATGCTTCTTACTCCCGCGCTTGGGCCAGGTCACGCCTGAAAGGGGGCTTCCTACCCAGGACAGGTGCTAAGGCACCCACCTTGGTTCTTTAGCGAACTGCATTGGGCCTCAAGGGCCTTGGCTTGACATGAAGGGCTTTGACTGCACCTCAACAGCGCAAATATTTGACAAGAAAACAAACTGCCACCATGCGAACTACGCAAGACGCCACTTATTGACTTAGTGAAGTAGCGTGCCTCAACAAGACAGGCTGGCAAACCGAGACAGAGGCCAACCCCTCAAACTGCGCGCGATATATACCGGAGGGATGCTTCCTCGGGTCAGGCATTGAGCAATTGGATTTACCAGCCGATTTCAACTTTTTAGGGCCGACTGCGTGTGAAAACTGCAAGCGGTTGCAGAGAGTTGATCTCTATGGTACTGATAGAACTGCTATCTGGGGGTCGACCTTTGCGCACTGTTGGCACTTGGAGCAACTCTGCATCCCGCAGAGGCTACGGCGCACTGGACAAGAAGCCTTCTTGCTGTGCTCCTCGCTGCATGAAGTGCGCACCCCGCCTGCCTTACTCTATATTGCTCACCGAGCCTTCTTAGGATGCACGCAACTCAGTCGGCTCGTCAAAATGGAAGCCAAAGCCACACGGAGAGGACCATATGTAGAAAGACACACCTTCGAATTGCCTGGATGGATCAACCTCCCACCGCCGAATCAAGGGAGCTCCCAGGCTGGCACCTTAGTGTTGGTCCTGGATGAGTACAAAGTCTACAGGCCTTCGTGGTACACTAGATGTAGGGTAACGACGTTTCACCATCGTTTCACTCTGGTAGAGGGGCACTGCATGGTACAGGCACAACTGACGGCTGACTCTTGGTACCAAGCACAAGCAGATGCACACCAAGCAGCTCCCAATGAGCTGCTAGCTAGTCCTTATCGATCTTTATGGGACGCTTGTCTTTCTGTGACTCCCGTGGCAAAGCTGTTAAGGAGTCACCGCTACAAGTACAAGATGCATCCTTGTCCTCCTCCCCTTTGGGGAGGAGTTGACCACTCTCGTACGGAAATCCCTGCTTTGCTACTACATGGAATCGGCTGCGCTGTTGCTGTGCTTTCGACAGTTTGAAGCCTTCGTAAGCCGCTCGCAGTGGTTTTCCTCAGGGCCATGTCCATGCAATCATGCGAGCGCCCTACAAGTTTTGCAAGTCGCTTGATACCCGATCGGCCCGAAGATGCATGATTGTCTTGTCAGCCTCTCCATGATGCTCTCCAAATGCAACCTCGTCCACAGCGTCCTGGTTCAGGATGCTTCGCCAAAGACTAGCAAGACAAAAAAGTACCAAGGAAGGAGTGACACTGTCACAATGAATGTAACCCAACACTTCCTGGTGGTCAAGATGCTCTCAGTGCTGAATTCATTGCCCCGGGGTCGCTTTTGGGTGTCTGTGGTTGGGGTTGGTGTTTGTTTTGCTGGTTTTTTCTGGTGGTTTCTTTTACCGCAACCTGGCTGGTAACTCTCTCTTCACTAGCACAAGATGACCTGTGCAACCTCTGCACACATGGCGTCTCCACCCGTGCAAAAAAAATATGTAAACCACCTGTATTATATACACATGTATGTATGTGTGCATGTGTGTATGTATGTATGTATGTATGTATGCAATTAATGTAATGCAATGTAATGTTATGGTGTGGTGTGGTGTGGTATGGTGTGTATGAATGTATGTATGTTTAGGTTCATCCATTTATTATCTCATTTTTTCTCCCTCTCTCTCTCTCTCTTTCTTCTCTTGCTCTTGGGCCGCTTTTGTGACAATCACATGGCTGCCTGTGCCCTGGAGAGCAACGGCTTGGCCGAGCAGCCAAAGACCGGCACCACCTGCCGGCCGCCGTTTCGTTGGATGGGACCGCGCAACCACACCGCGAATGCACCGCGCAAGCGCACCAAACAGACTTCCCTGTTTGGAGCAACAACCCAAACGCGCAGATCACCCTCGCCCCTTCTCACGCGTTGTGCTGTCAACCCCTCATAGCCAAGCAACCAGCCTCATGATGCGGGACACCCTTTCGCACCCCAAGAACCCCCCAAGCGTTCTCCGACCTCACCCGCGTGAAAACTCAGGGTTCCGAAAGCGAAAGACACCCGTGAATGGAACCCCAAACAATGCAATTTTGTGGCCGCAAACTAACACATCCAGTGTGACGACCGAGACAGGTCCACTGCGGAATTTGTACGAGCACGAACTGGCGAGGTTTCAGGCCCAAAGAGCATGTCGTGTTGTCACTTGGGGATGGACCTGCAGCCCGACCCCTCCGCTATGGAAGGAACGAGCTCCCAAGTAGGTCTTTTGGTGCCATGACCCACAGCCAAAAGGAGTTTTGAACCTAAACACAGCGGGCCCGGCCGGGCATAGTACCAATTGATCACATCACCGCAAGCGCCTGCAAGAACGGCAGCATTCTTGTTCATGGCCTTGCGCAATTTATCAAGACCTATCTATCAGATCACCACGGGGGTGGTGAGCCAAAAAACGCGCAGCTGCAATCTTCACGGCCCCACGTGCCAAAGAAGGAAATGTGGGCATCAAATCGAATCACGCAAGATTCCAACAATGAACCTTCGCGTGCTTTTGTCGGACCAGCCGCCGCAGTTTTGGAACCAACGCGTTGCCAGGCCACCTTTTCTTGACGGTAGTCACACGACGCTTCAAAGCCGCACACTTCACAGAGAGATGTCGCAATTATCAGGACCCATCACGTCATGTCATTGTATGACCCTGCATCATGCAATTGACCGATGGGGGGCGCGTACGGCCCGAGGATGCCGCATCACATGCCTTGCCCAGCAGTTGCAGGTGTCCAGTGAGTTCTAGGATGCAAACGGTGGCTATGTGGCGCCAACATGCATAAAAGAGAGGCCACTTGCAACTGAATAGCAATTCACAGGCGGTTGAGCGTGCGCAAAGTTATGCGGCTTGAGCCTTGGAATGAGCATCGGCAACCTTGGAATAACGTGCTGCTCTGGGAACATGCCTAGCTCTGCATCGAATCTGTGTTTTTCTGTAAGAAACTGTTAGGGCAAAACATTCTATTTCTGCACAGCAACAATTTCCAAAGCTCTGCTCAATTCTTCTCGACTCTCGACAGTGGTTCGGTCGTTGTAAAAAATGGAACACGAAAAACATCCTTGGAAAACATATGGAATCTGTTAGGGCCCGTTTGCGTTCCGACCTCGTGTCCTCACTGGGTGCGCGCGCCGGGCTGAAGGGGAACTTGCAGTGCGTGTTGCTTTGGGACCATGGACATCCCCCAGGGCCCAGGCAAGAAGTGGGCCTTGCCTTTGCGTTTGTTTTTGGTTTCCACGCCTTTGAGGTTGGGCGCTGGGGGGTGCGAGAGCGGCAAGGGTCACCCTTTGGATGGTCAGGTATCCAATCTTGGTATACATCTGGATTTCGTGCCATCTTTGCCCGGGAGCCACCTTCTCGGCATTTTTGCTCATCAGCGTCCATCACGAAAGCGGCGTCACTCTTGCCTCATTTTTCTGGACTTTGGGCCACCCCCTGGCCGTCAGCCACTTTAGCAGGCCAATCCTCGTTGCATTGCCCTTCACTCGGTTTGGAATTCTTGCACTCGTTTGCAGGAACCTGTAGTCGCGACAGAAACCATGATGTTGAAATAGGGTGTTGGAAGCAACAGACTGGAGGCCATTTTTCTCAACATTGAACACCACGCCAAACAAAACCTTGAAATGTGAAAGCACGTCCTCATACACAAGAAGGGCTATTAAACCGGCTTAGTTTTGGAGGGCCTATTTTGGTTTCCACCCGCGCTGCTTCGGGGAATTTTCCAAGTTGTCAAAGGCCTGGTTCCAGTTCAGCACGCAAGATAGAAGAACACTTGGAAGTTTCTTCGCGCCAGCCGACGAATAACGTACATGGATGTAAATGGTTTCGGACGTGCCATGGCCTTGCCGGTGGCCGAATTGAAACTTTCATGTTCGATCATTTCTAAATTGGTTGGGTCAGTTGCAGTGCTTTTCGTTTGTGCAACTTACTGGGAGCAAAAGGCGCAACCGCAAGTGTAGCCAATCCAGATGGGTTCCAATTTCCACCCTTAACATCACACCTTCTTGCTGCAAACATTTTGGCGAGTATACAGTGGCGTTTCGCGAGGCAGGACCCACAAGCAGGTCGCTACCCCGAGAGTGCCCCAGGACAAAAACTGTTGCCGGTGTTTTTTACAGTCAGCCCGTCGTATGGCGCAGCAACTCCTTCAGTGAACTTTGCAAGCTCTTAACGACCATGCAGGACCCCGAGTCCGCGAAACAGTTTTTAAACAGTTTTTCAAAATGTCTGCAGTTTTCGTACGTCCACCGTGCATTTTGAAGTGCGAGCTACCCGTTTTGTGCAAGAGTCACCAACACAACTCACATGTTTTTTCATTGCAGTGGGGACAAGGCAAAATTGACCTCGCTGCTAAAAAGGTTTCACGGATGTGAAACCTTTTCGGCATCATTTTTGATCCATGCGCTTGCTTGCTCCCATACATCGGAGGCCCCGCACTGGGCGGACCTTTTGCACTTCCACTGGCTTTCGTTTCGTCCTTCTCAAGTTTGTTCGCTTGTTCTGGTAGGTAAGCGGCTCTTTTGGACCACGCCTGTTGAAGACACGGCCGCGAGTTAAAATCTGTACACGAGCTCATATGAATATTATATACACGTTTGCATCACAAGCCTCGACACGCCGCCTCGAAACGAAAGGTGTGAATCAAGTCATTTTTTTCATTGCAAATGGCTATTTTCACGTGTGCAACAATTGAAACTATGTCAACAAAATAAGCAAGCCAATGTTCCCCAGAACGTGGTTGAGCTGGATCACGTTCTGGTTCTTCAGGCTGTTCTGCTTCAAATGTTTCCCCACCATGATTTGCAGGACCGGTGTAACTTTCACCTTCGCTTTCGCTTTTCTCACCATGGTGTTGTCTCCGTGCACTTGTCTCATCATCGAGAATTTTTTCTTGTTCATCCGGTGTGTTGTGCTCTGTGTTCGTTTCTCCTTCTCGAGCTCTATGCGGAATGGCAGAAAAAATCGCTGCGCTCCCTTCAAGTCCAAAGTTCCGCCCACGAACACGATCTGGTGGAAAGCATCCACGAACAGATCTATCCTCAGTATGTTCACTCCCAACAGAAGGTCCGGTTGTCGCCAACACCATCCCAACCAATTTCAGGGTCACTCGTTGTGGAGCTAGTGGAGGATGTGCTTGTGTCGTCATCAGAACGGGAACTGGGCGGGCGGGGGCTCAGGTCGGGTTCTGGGTTGGCTGCTTGTGCCCCGGTGCCTTCTGGCGGCGTTCGTTCGGGGAGTGTGTGCTGCAATGCCGGGCCTGCAGGTCGCGCATCTGCGTGCACCGCTGGTGTTGGTAAGTGGGGGGCCCGTGGTCGGTCAGTAGCTGTGTTCGCTGTGGGTGTTTGCCATTGTTCGGCGAGGGTGGCTGCAGCCGAAGCCTGCCGTTCTCCGAGGAATGCTTGCAAGAGTGCTTCTTGCGCCGTCGCCGGGATGTATCCTCCTGGTTGTTGGAACAAAGTCACGGCCCATGGCAAGTGGATGAGTGCCCCTGGTGGCTGCTGTTCCCCAGCTGACCTGAGGGTATCGGGAAGGGTGCGTTCCCCGGGTGGCAGCATTTGTCCTGTGTCCTGGGCCACCTGCTGGAGAACTGTGAGGATGTGGTGCAGGTGTTGCCAAGGTATGGGCTGTGCGCGCTCTAGTTGTTCAACGAGCCGGTGCCACTGTGCGCCTGTATTCCAGGCTGTCCGGCCGGTGGTGCTTGGCCAAGTGGTGCGGGTGGCTCTGGCGGTGCTGCGCGGCCGAGGCGGGGCTTGTTGCGGCGGTCGTTTGGGGAGGTGCCGGCTGTTGCTGTTGCAGTGCTGGAGCGGCCGGTGCGGCATCCCTTGTCTCTTGTGGTGGCGGGATGCGTTGCGGCATGCATTGCCGGACTTGGGCCGGGGCTGCGTGGGAGGTGCAGACCCATCCTCGCTCTCGTGTGTGCAGATCGATTGCCAAAGTCCTGGGGCCGTGTTGGGGGCGGCACGGTTGTGGTGGGAGTGTTTGGAAAAGTTCGCGTTGTGGGGTGATGGTGTTGTTGCACCGGAGGCAAGTCCATTCCGGTGCCCAGCTTTGCATTCGTTGGTCCAGATGCGGTGCCCATTGCATGTGCCGGTCGGGTAGTTCGCGCCAAGCTGCGTCCGTGTGAGCTAGGGCAGGGTCAGCTAACAGGACTCGGTGGCAACACAATGGCAAGAGGTTGAAGGGTGGCGCCGGTGGTGCTGTGAGACCTCTCTCGTGTTGGTTGGGCCCGACGGGATCCGGTGTGAGGATGCCATGGTGTTCGCATTGGTGTTGGAGCCGGGTTTGCGCTTCGGCGTGCCAAGGTTGCCGGCAACTAGGGCATGCTGGTGTGCTGTTGTGGGCCCGCAAACTCGCAACACAGCCTGGGTGCAGCTGGTGCCCACAGGAAGGCCAAGCGAAGATGGGTTCCCTCATGTTTGCTTCTTGCATCCGGCCGAGGCAAATGTTGCACCTTGCATCAGGGTCGGCCCTCGGCGTGGTGTTATCCGAGCAGTCGTCTGGAAGCTCCGTTAGATCAACGGTCGGACATGGAAGGCCCGCCATGGATAGGTGGAAAAGACAGAAGAGACGGCACAGACTGAAACCAAGCGAAGTCCACATGCACGCAGTAAGGCCAGCCACCCTACTCCTGGTGTGTGTTTTTTTTGTTTCGGGACCGTTTCTTTTTAATTGTGTGTGTTTTTTTTTTGTTTTTTTTGTTTGGGGCCCCGGTGAAAAAGTCGAACTGTTTTTATACTGGCCAGTTTCCAGAATATGCCAATGGCGCCACTGTTTTTTAGGTGGTTTCAGGCTCCACCGGATGCAAAGTCCAGACTACGGGTTGGAAAATCCTAGGCTGTTTGCAAAAGTGGGACGTTGCCGGATGTGTTGTTACCAACCTGGCTGTTGTTTTTTGAGGTTTTGACTCCATGTTGAAAAAAATAAGGGAAGGCCTACCGCGCAAAATCTTCCTCGATCGGCTGTGGTAGTTATCTTGTGACGCTCGTAATCTATGATGGATGCTTTTACAAAATCAAACCCCCCAGGACGCAGGCAAGGGACAACTTGAGCCAAAATGGCATGATCCACGGCCGCCGGCTTCGGGAAGCCTTAGCCCGTCTCGACCCACTTCCGGCCACCGCTTTCCTTTCCGAGCCTTGCATCATGTTCCGCACACCTCCACCGTTCTTACGGGGGCCCCTTCGGCGTGCCCTTCACTTCGCACTGGATCAGATCAATTCGGCCAGCACGGATGACATGCGGGAACGTGCGTGGAAACTTTGGCTTTTCTTACCGCGCCTCCTGCTCCACCGCCCCGCCGGCACACAGCGAGTCCCCAAACCAGAGTTGCTCAACCGCTTCACACAGTTCTTCACAGGCAGATGGGACACCCTCATCGAGCACAGCAGCGCAAATCAACGCCAAGCACGGCGTACCAACCAGCACCCAACCAACCCGAACGCAGACGCCAGAGCTCAACGGGCAATTCACTTAACCCGCCTCGGGGAATTATCCCGCGCACGCCAGGCGCTGCTGGCCGAACCCCTGGCGCCCGGAGATGCGGCCACCCACCAGCGCCTCACAGATCCAACAGCAAGACCCCAACAGGCATACCAAGCCATAGACACAGACCTGTTGCAATGGATCCCAGCCACACCGGCCGCCATCCCGGCCCAACTCTTCCTCACCAACTTGGCCCGGGCTAAGAAAGGAGCAGCACCTGGACCAAGCGGCCTCACAGCAGAAATTGCCAAATTGTTGTTGGACGACGCCGCAGCCAGCCACTCTTTCTAACAAGTGTGCCACCGCCTTGCCACAGCAGACATCCCAGCAACAATAGCAGCAGCCATCGGCCTGGGCCGCATGGTCGCTATCCGAAAAGCTTCCGGCGGAGTCCGTGGCCTCGTCGTGGGTGACTTCCTCCGCCGCCTGGTGGCCCGCAGCTTGGCACAGCACTACGCGACAGACTTCGAAGCGGCGTGCCACCCCCACCAATACGCGCTTTCGACCCGGGCAGGGACCGAGGCCCTGTTCCACACCTTGCAACTCACCACCGAAACAGATCACCGACAAACAGTGCTATCGGTCGACGGCATCGGAGCATACGATCATGTCAGCCGCAATGCAATGCTCCGAGGATTGGCCAACACACCACATGCACAAGCAGCACTGCCGTTCGCGCGTTTGTTCTACAGCCAACCTTCTACCTACCTCTGGACAGACGACCATGGCCAAACCCATCCCATCACCCAAGCAGAGGGCGGCGAACAGGGCGACCCACTCATGCCAGCCCTGTTCTCTTTGGCTTTGGACTTCGCTCTGCGGGCTTTCCAAGCAGACCTCCTTCCCGGAGAGCGCGTCATGGCCTTTTTGGACGACATCTACATCACTGCACCACCACCCCGCATCCGCCCCCTGTTCGACAGCCTTTCCACCCATCTGCTCCAACATACTCACATCCAACTCCACCATGGCAAAACCCAAATTTGGAACGCATCCGGGGAAGAACCCGCCAACATCCGCAGCCTCGGCCAGGATGCCTCCAACCCCGTTTGGGTCGGGGACACGGCACTGCCTAGCAACAAACGCGGTCTCAGAGTCCTTGGCCTCCCGCTGGGCACCCCCACCTACGTGCAAACAGAGCTGAACAACATGAGAGCAGCACACCAGCCACTGTTGAATGCACTCACCACCCTCCCAGACCTACAGACCAGTTGGCTGCTCCTCCTGTACTGTGCGTCCCCCCGCGCACACTACGCCTTGCGAGGCATCCGCCCCGACCTCACAGGCACCTATGCCACAGCACACGACGCTGCGGTCATCGCCTGCTTAGCGCAGCTACTCGACCACCAGCACGGCGCCTTACCCGAGCACGCCAGCCACAGAGCACACCTCGCCCTCGACCAGGGAGGGCTCGGCCTCCGCAGTGCCCACCACCACACAGCAGCAGCATACTGGGCATCGTGGCATTATGTGGCCCCCATCATCCAGCGCAAGTCACCCAACCTGTTCACACACATCACGGAACAATTGACCACTGCTGTAGACTCTGCAACGCCCTCGATACAATGCCTCCAACACGTGCAGGAGTTTCTGCGCAACCTAGGCCTCGAAGCACCGGCCTGGGCAGAGTGCGCCCCACCTGGCCCACCCACACAAGCAGAATTGCCACAGCAACTCCGAGGATGGCAACAAGCAGCTTCAACGGTGATCGACCAAGCATACGCCAACTTCGTCGAAGCATCAGCCGACCCTGCAGGCCAAGCCCTCCTGGAATCACAACGTGGCCCCCATGCCTCTCGAACGTTCACACTCCTGCCCACATCCCCTGAGTTGACCTTCGAACCAGCTCATTTCCGGGTGTTGCTTCTCCGGCGTCTCCGCCTGCTTGCCGCACACACAGCAAGGTGCCGGTGCCATCGCCCACATGACCAGCTTGGGGACCACAGAGCCGCTTGCCCCCATTCCGGTGCCCTTCGCACGCGAGGGATGGCCTTGGAAAAAGCAATGGCAAGAGTGTGCAGGGAAGCCGGTGCAGCAGTGAGCACAAACGTCCTCGTGAGGGACCTCAACACGAATACGCACCGAACAGACGAACGCCGAATTGAGGTGATCGCGAATGCTTTGCCATTTTGGCACGGAGCACAACTCGCTGTGGACACGACCCTGGTGTCCCCTCTCACAGCTTCCTCCCAGGTTCGCCGATCCAACGGTGCCACTGCCGGAGCAGCCCTCCGGATTGCCCGCAGAAGCAAAGCCAGAACATACCCAGAGTTGACACAGGGAGGAAGAGCACGCCTTGTTGTGTTTGCGATGGAATTTGGCGGGCGTTGGAGCGAAGAAGCTGCCACCTTCCTCAGAATGTTGGCCCAGCACCGAGCCAGAGATACCAACCCTTTGCTCCGCAAGGCAGCCCAACACGCATGGACTTCACGATGGACAGCCCTACTGGCAGCAGCTGCCATGAGATCATTTGCGTGCAGCCTACTTCACCTTCCTGGTTCATCTTCCACAAATGTTGATGGCCCTTGCCCCTTGCTCAGTGACACCCTCACCGGGGCTGCTCCCGCCCCACATCCCAGTCGTCTTTCTTGGCATTCCCCAGCCTGAGGCACTTGGATTTGCCGTGCTCTTGCGTCGTGGAGACTGTCAGCGCGAGAAAAGTTTGTGGAAAAAAACAATAAGACTGGCCAGTATAAAAACCGTCAGCTGCAGCACATCTGACGACGGGCCAGTATAAAAACCGTCCAGCGACAGCGAGACCCACGCGAGAAACAGGTGCGGGGAAAAACGCAGATCATGTGCGACCTGGCTTTCTGCTATGAAGAACATGTCGCCAACTTTGGCTCAAGGCGTTGCAGAAAAATCTGTGCGTTGTTGATTTGTGCCTGTGAACGTCCCATTTGTTGCCTCTGTTATCATGGCCTCTTCATCTACAGTGACAGCTGCGACTCTGAAACCGAGATTTCTGGAGGTCGACCGCCATGAAAATCAACTTCAACATCTGCCAGCTCTGCTTCGATTAGTTCACAATCCCCTTTTTCCGCAAGAAACGTCAGCATGTGGTTTGTTCACCACACCAATTTTTCCCGGAAGTAGCGGAGAAAATAAACCGACTTTGGGACTTGAACTTGGGCTTTCAGCTCTCTCAAAACGCGCCGCCTTGCTTTCGTGTTCATGTTCATGAACTTCTGCAGCTTCTCTTTTCTCTACCGGTTGTCCTTCTTGATCCACTTCCAGCTGCTGGCTTGGTCTACTTGGAATCATTGGGTTTCCAAGGAGGCTCTCCCCATCCAAGGTCGACAATCGTTTTACAGGCCTTTCACTGAATACAGTTGTTCCTTCTCCGCGCATTTTCTCTTTCAACGTCTGTCGGCTCATACGAACCGTCATGGTCTCTCATTGTTTTTGTCTCTTCATCAACCACCCCTGACTTAGCAAATTGGATCTCTGCGCTGTACTTCTCCAGGTGTTTGTGCTTGTGGCCGAGTACAGGTTCAATGGCAGTAGAACGAATGGCTGAATGCTCATGGAATGTGTCCAGCAAGAAAACTGAGCGTACCAACACCCATGTCTTCAAACGATGCAAACCATCCAGCACCTCATGGACATTGTGTTCAACACAAGCCATCAATGTGCTGGCCTGTCGCCTGACGGGTTTGGATGTATCTCTCAACTCTATCTAGCTGTTCTTCCTTTGTGGTACGGTTTCCCTGTTTTTTTCAATGTCTTGTACCCCATTGATTGTATGATCATGACCTTCATAGCCAACAAACCAAAGGTCGCAGGTTTTGAATCCATGACGTATACCACCCCGCTCAAATTGTTCAGCCCCAATGAAAACTCTCACAAAACTCCCCATTGCCATGCATCTGACCAATTACCCTTTCCTTTTGCACCTTTGTTTGCTTTGCCCTTCTCACCACAATTTCCTTCGCCTTTGTTACCTTCCAGTGCCGCCACTCCTGAATTGTGTGGTTGAGCCTGTTTGTTCAAAGGTTTGGCCATGTCTTCAACACTCCAAAGCCTCGAACTCCGCTCATAGGATAATGTTCGTTTTTTTGTGTTTTCACTTTTGATAAGAAGTGGTCTCCGTGATTGCAAGCTGAGGTGTTGTCGAATCCCTTCAAGACACAACCGCATCAGAACCCCCAACTAAACATCAGATTCGAATTGTTTTGCATTGAGTGCGTTTGGATAATTTGGAGACACAGTTTCTTGAACTGGCTGTTGTACGCAGAATCGATCGAACAGATCGAGAAGCTGACTCCATCAGATTCCATTCAGACAGTGGACTGGGGACAAACAGAGTGGGACTTTGCAAGGAAACTTGAAAAACCATACTCACATCATACACCAAGGGTTCAGCGCTTCAATTGAGCAGGTCAGGTTCGTTTTAACGATTTGTGCTTTGGAAGACCTTCGTTGACCGCGTCATGCCCCAACTCGACACCGTGCCAAGGCTCTTCTTGTCACACGCGTGCCTCACGCGTTCGTACCGTACCCTCAATACAAGCTGTCGCAGCTCAGGCTGTCGCTGGAATCAAACTGTTCTGGTGTTTTGAGGATTCCACCTGCTGATTCCAATGATTTTGTGTCACTCCTTGCAACACCTGTTCCCGCCGTTGCAACAAGCTGCCAAAACCAGTCATGAATGGCTGAAACTGTTGGCTGTCCACAGCTTGTGCACCGTATATACATCAAATGAACCAGCAAGAGGAATGCAAATCCCTTTGATTGCAACTTCACAAGCATGTGACTTCGTCTCAAAGTTCCACTCCAGCGTTTCTTCACCTGATGTCCAAACCTCCTCTTGTTTCTCAGGTTCAAGCGCGTTTTGCTTCTGTAGATTGCCAAAGCCACTGAACAGGTTGCCGCCATGAATGCATAAATGTACCAACAATGCTTAAACTGCGACCAGGTCAAAGCGGTTTCTATGCAATGTCTCCAACGGGTTCCCCAAAGCAATGCTTCTGTCCACTCAGCAATGAACAACGCTGCACTGATGAAATTGAATTGATCTCAACAACCAATGAAACATCCACGAGAACATCACCTGTATCATACCATGCGTCCATCAATGTACCAAAATCATCCGACATCCAAACCAAACCAAGGATGCATGCCTCACTCAGGGTTGGAGGCCAATCCAGTCCAGCATCCAACCCATGCCGCTGCTCGGGCCGACCGATCTAGATGCTCATCCTCCCGGGCACACTGACTACGGATCGTCAGAGCTCCACTACCATGTGAGGTAAGCGGTTTTTTTGGACCACGCGCGCTGCGGACGCGGGTTCACAAGTTAGAACCTGGACACGAGCAAACATGAACATCTATGTAATCCTGTATGTATGAATGACAAAACTTGACATTTTCGTTTTTTATTTTTGTTTTTCGCCCGCTTGATGGTCCTGGCCCTCCCGTTGTGTTTGTAAAATTTGAGTTTAATTGAGGTCAAGAGGGGCGTTGCACCATTTGCAGGAGCATTGTGCCCATGTGGACACGTTTAAAGCGGACATATTCAAAAAAAATATTTGGGACGTCACTGTGTCTCGCAGCCTTGAAGCTCAGGGCGCGGGGTGTGTGCGGGAATGGATGGGCCAAAGCTCGACCTGAGCTCGGTCCAGATGTCAGCGTTGCTCGGTGGCCGCACCGGCCATGTGGTGTGGCACCGTTGGCATCGTCGGAACATGGGAACATGCAAAAAGGATGGTCACCGGCTGTTCGCTCGACTGTCCACAATCCATGGTTAGTGACGGTGACGGTTAGTGCACTGAACCGGGGTTAAGCACGCTGCCCCCTTGGCGAGGGTCTCTGCAAACCAAGGAAGCCGGATGCACGCCTGATAGATGGCAACGTGTCGCCAGACTTGGTTGAAGTCGATGCAGTTGTTGGACGATTTGTGTGCTTTTGATGAGGGTGATTTGACGACAAATTTGAGGCCGCTAGCATGCTGACAAATGCTAGGGTCACACTAGTCACCATCCCTGTTTACGGAAGGTAGATTGGGGTTTTCGTTTGTGGATGGTTGATGGGAATGGGACTGTAGAGTTCTTCGGACCTTGCAAGTTGCACAAGCCAACCGTGAGCAAGAACTACTGTACATACTTCACCTATCTCAGGCCGCCACCCCCTGCAAAGCCAGATGCGGAGTTGATCGAGGCAGGGGCGGCTGTGAGGGGGCCGTGGATGGCGAAAATGACCAGCATCCTGTATTGAATCTGAGGGCTGGGCTGGATGTCAGTGATAGACTCAACCTCATCTTCATTGCCTTCCATCCCTAGCGGCCCTAGCGGCACCGCACTCCGGCAAGTGTCCACGTGGGTGTTGGTGGATGTCCTGCGCTGTGCCAGTTGCTGCAGCTTCTGGCTGAGGAAACGTGGTCCAAGCACGAGCGGCAAACCCAACCAGTGCGTGATTCGTCAACTCTTAATTTTTTTCAGTGCACTCACAGGCGGGTTGATGTTGCGACGTGTGCCTTTGATACCAAGAGGCGTTGGATGCCCCTGGTGTGCGTGACCGGGGCCAGAATGAAGAATATTTTTCGGTGGCAGGATGGCCAAATTCTGGATAGGTGATAGCATGCCCGTTCTGGGTGGTTTGGTTTCTCCATGTTCTTCGCATGCCGCACAGTGGCCCCTTTAAGTGCTCAACGTTGGTGGGCCAGGTCTGTGCTGACCGGGCACATGCATGGGACGTGCAATTGTTTTCAACCCATGCTCTCCAGCCAACTTTCACCGATTCTCTTGCCCGAACTGCTTTGTAGAGACGCTGAACTTGTCCTGTTCCTGCACTTTCTGTACTATTTTATCATTCCTTTTGTATCAGTGTGATTCAGGACACCCTGCCGATGCCAGAGTTCTTCAATTGGTGCTCCCTTGCGGCGACGCCCGACGATGTGGCGTGGCTGGTTTGGTGCTGGAAACGGAAATTGGAAATATGTGGATCACATAAGCTACCCAGGAAAAACAACGGACGTGGAAAGTCAGACGCTTGGACGACGACCTTCCACTACTAATGTATACTAGTCGAAATGGTTTGTTCGGTTTTTGCATCCTTGTTAAACTTCTTACGGAGGATCAGAAACCCAAGCAAGACCTGACATTTGTCGGAGCAGATTCACTGTTTGATTTATGTGGTAGCTTAGGGGCGATGGTTGCAATCTGTTTAGTGTGGACCTCACAAGTTTTGACCCCTTTGTCGTGGAGGTTTAAGTGGGGGGGTATGGTAGCCGCTGACAGTTCCATGGCTGAAATGTAGCGTAACAGGCAGATACTCAATCGACGAGAGTGTATCCATTGAGAAATTGCCCACTCACTTCTGATATTTCGGTGGCAACATGTGCGTTCAGCATCAGTTGGGTCTTGTGACTCATCTTTTGACCAACGAGGATGGCAAACGATCGCCACGACCCTCCTTTTTTGACACAAATTTCCTGCTACTTGGACAGGATCCTTGGCGACTAAGGAGTCCGTTTAACGAAGGATTTGTGTCCCCAAAACGAACATCAGGTCTTTTTTGCTGTGAACCTTGGCCCCTTGCCAGTAGACACTTGGCTAACATTTCTTGGCTAACATGTTGCCCGTATGCTTGTGGCTGGGTGGAGGACGTTCACTATATAGCTTTTGAAGGTTACAGTGCTCCCCTCCTGCCGTGGAGCTCCACGGCCTCGCTTCGAGACGCGCTGCGCTGCAGAAACCCGCCATTTCCGCCTGCCTCGGGTTTCACCCCGTTTCGCTGACGCTCAAATGATGTGAGTCTTGCAGGTCTTCAAGGGAGGTTTGCATCCCAGGGTTTCATTTGGCCTTAAGGATGTGAGGCTTCCGCCGAACCGCCTGCAGCATGAAGATGCTAGCCGGGAGTTGGCTCATTACATGGAGGAGATCAGCAGACGACCAGTATCTTTTTGCAAGCTGGTGGAGAAGAAGTGGCGCGCCATGGGCTGGAATCAGAACAATGGTACACAGCCGCCCTCACACTCCTTTGGACGCGTCCCTATGAGACTGCAGAAATGAAGGAGCTCCTGTCTGAATAGCTGACTCGCTGCCCAACTCCTGGGAGCCCCTGCCCGGAGGGCAGGGGGCTCTATTTGGCCGTATGGACCGATCCTGGTCAAAGTCAGGTAGAAGGCAGTGTTGCACAGCCTAAGTGCTTGCTTCCTTTTTTTGGTATCTTTTTTGTGAACTTCCCGAGGGTCAGATCGTGCGATCTGAGCACTTGTTGGTACCGGATTCAAGCCCAGCTTGGGAGCCCTCCCGAACATCCTGTGATTCAAGAGGGTTTGCTTCAGAAACAGCTTAGTAGGTGCACTTTGGTATGAATCATTCGCATGCTTTGAGATAATGTTCCGGTACACGTGCTTTAGTAGTGCTTTCTCAGCACTCTGCAGCACGGGCTGCTCAATGCTGAAGATTTGGACACAGCGACAGAAATGAAATGCCGGCTGCCACTGGATTGACAGGATCGTTGGGCCACTGGTGGTCTGGAAGCATTTGGAAAAGCATCTGGATGTTCCTCCAGAGTTTCAGCCAAGGAAAGATGGATGGATTTGGCTAGGGGTTCTAGAAGCATCAAAACTACTTCTTGTGGAGAAGCCATTGCAATCGGATTGTTTGTGGTTCACTTGTTGAAGAACTGGTAACAAAACATATCTTTTATTGGGTTCTATATCGGTACGCGTACTGGTTCATTGTTTGTTTGTTTTTATTTCTTTTCTAGACTGCCTAGACTGTTTAGTATGGTCTATCGAGATTCTGATGGGATTCAGCTTCGGCCATGGCACAAAAAGCCACGTAGCCAGCGTGGGACAGTTGACCCTCTTGAATAAGGAAGCTGACGACAACGACAATGAAGTCGTCCAGGCAGCCTTGGACATATCGGCACCGCAGCCAGTTGGGGCCCCAACTTCGATGCAAGAGAACGAAAGAGACAGTTGTTGAGACGCACGTGACAAGCAATCCGCACAGTCGCCACAGTTTCAAGGATTCAATGCTCGGACCGCTTTTGAACTTTGAACGTCATGTCTGCCATGTCGCAACTTTGGACCTTCTCCCTGGGCACCGCTGTGGGCGTGGGTGTGGCGACCGCCCTGTTCTGGGCGCGCTCCGGGACGAGCCGCCCCAACGGCTTCGAGAAGCTCCAAGCGCCGGACGCCCCGGCGGAGCCGGTGCCGGACGGGGAGGCGGCCACCGCGGAGGAGGCGAAGCCGGTGGCGCCGGAGGACCGGCCGGCGGATGCGCCAGAAAGCTGCCCCGGCGTGAGCAGTGACGTGGATGGGATGGGGAAGTGGAAGTGATGGAAGTGGTGGAAGGTGCCTCAGTAGATCCAGTTTGTGCAAGATGTGATGTATGGTCCAATGGCACCGGTCATCGGGATCTCTTGAGGTAGAATGAGGTACCGGTGCTTCGTAGGCGATGACACATAGAAATGTCCATCCACTACCAACTGGCGGTTCGTCAGGTTGTGAAGACCGGTTTTCAGGGCGGATGAGAGGAGTGTCAAGCTTCCCGCTTCGGTGCGCAAGCTTTACCCCGCCTTCAGCTGAGGTGAGAACGCAGGGAAGGCTTCCTCCTGCGCCGGTTGCCCCAATCAGTCCGTGTGTGCCTCGGGAGAGGCCAAGAAGAAGGACCCGGCCTTGGCAGATGTGCAGGATCGGCTTAGCCAGGCCAGGTGAAGAGAGAGAGAGACAGACTGCTCTGGTTGGGAGGTTCAGTGCCGAAAGTGATACTCTCCCTGGGACTAACATGGAAGTGAAAAACCACCTGTTTGTAGTGGATTTCATGGTCTTCGTGCCTATGCCATCCACTTAACCATGATGAGTTCCAGGGAGTGTAGATGACTGGTGGGTAGACCACTAGACCACCGGCTTTCGGGGCCGAAGTCTGATTGAGTCGCTTTCCTTTCACGTTCTCGGCTCACCGTTTCACTCGTCCTGCGCACGGACCTCTTGAGGTGAAGAGAAAGATTTTGGTCTTGTCAGGCAAAGGAGGGGTTGCTTGGAAGCACTTTAGACGGCAGTGCCATTTGGACACTTTATTCGTACATATTCATACCTTCCACCTATCAAAACACGGGTCCCCCCCTAAGAAAAAATAACTCTAGTGTGTGTCGTCTTTCTTAGTAGGGGGTGCCCAAAATAGGGGGACCCGCAAAGATGGACACCGTGTCGGGGGTGTCGAGCTTCCAAACTGGAAAGTTGCCTAGGAAAGTTTATATAAACTCCTTTGTGAAACTCGTATCAAAAATGGAATTTACCTCTAGAGACTCTAGATCGAAGGGTTTTTCCAGCCTTCCTCTTCCCGCTATACACACCATTATATAAGTAAAATAATGATTAGTGATATCGTTTTGATTAGTCTAACAACAAAAGATTCGAAAGGTGATGTGGCTGTGCCATGCGGGTTGCGCGGCCTTGGTGGAAATATATACATATACATATACATATATATATACACACTATATTTAACACACGCACACACACAGATATATATATATATAAACAGTATTTAGGGGTCTCCGACATGAGTTTTTAATTTGGTAGTATTTTTACATGGGCACCCGGGATTCCACCGGTTTTTGTAGTGAGCTGCTTGGTGTCGAGGGTCAAATTCTTAATCCCTTTGCTTTGGCCAGGCTACCGCTTCAGTCAGTTCAATCTTCCTCCACCTTCCCTCCAGCTCTAGCTCTAGCTCTAGCTCTAGCTCTAGCACTAGCTCTAGCTCTAGCCCTAGCCCTAGCCCTAGCCCTAGCCCTAGCCCTCCCTCCCTCCCTCCCTCTCTCTCTCTCTCTCTTTTTCTTTCTTTTCCTCTCTCAAGGTTGGAAAGAGCACCATCAGCGCGCAGCTCTCCTTTGGTTTCTCCGCGCGGAGCATGGATGTTGGGCTTCTGGACGTGGACATCTGTGGCCCCTCAGTGCCGCGCATGCTGGGCCTGCTGGGCCAGGATGTGCACCAGAGCAGCGAGGGGTGGTCGCCCATCTATGTGGATGACCACTTGGCGGTGATGTCAATTGGCTTCATGTTGCCCAACCAGGAGAGTGAGTTTCTGCTCTTTGTTTATTGTTATGGTTCATGTTGGAGGGAGGGTCCAGAACCGATCAAAAAGCGACAATGCTGCAATGCGAGGCCCAAGCGTGTTGCGAGTAGCTTGAATTTAATCAAGGGTTCTCTTCTTGCTTAGAGAACGTGGGATTACTAGTGATATTCTCAGAGTGTGAGGGTGTTGCTGGTGCTTCCTTTCCGCCTCCAGCCGTATGTTGTTCAGGATGATGCCATCATTTGGCGCGGCCCCCGGAAGAACGGCCTGATTAAGCAGTTCTTGACGGATGTGACCTGGGGCGAGTTAGACGCTCTCATTATCGATACTCCACCAGGCACCTCTGATGAGCACCTGTCCATCGTGACCTACCTACAGGATGCCAAGATTGATGGCGCCATCATTGTGACCACGCCCCAGGCGCGGTCGGAGAAAAGGAGCGCCTGAAGGTTTTGGGGCATTCGCACCCCAAAAGGCCGCCCTTTGGCACCAAGGAAGAGCGGGCTTTTGGTGGGAGGTGCAAGTTGGATTGCCATCAGTCCCCCCCAAATGATGCAAGTTGCGTGTTTGGCTATGCATGGAACAGAGGTTTGGGACGTGGCATTCTTTGGGGTGTAAGGCACACGCCCCCGTGGCCGTAAAGAAAGGGGGAAGAATCATCCAGACCAATGGGCGCACGCGCACGGTGACGAGGAGGTGAGCTTAATGGATGTGCGAAAGGAGATCAACTTCTGCCGTCGAGTGAGCTTGCCCGTGCTGGGCGTGGTCGAGAACATGAGTGGCTATGCCTGCCCGTCTTGTGGACATACCGAGCGCATTTTCTCGCCCTCCACGGGGGGAGCTTTAGCCATGTGCCAGCAGATGGAGGCATGGTCTGAGAAACAGGTGTACTCTATAGGTGCGACTCCCTCTCGTTTCTGCAGGGATTTTGCTGATTTGATTGGTGCCTTGGTTTCGGTCATGCCCCCAACCCTTTCCATGCGATTCACGTGGGACGCGGTGGCTCACTCACCAGCATGCTCCGCGACTCACCGGACCAGGTGCCGTTCCTGGGCTCAGTGCCGTTGGACGGCCGGGTGGCTGCGGCGGGGGACCAGGGATTGCCGCTCTCCCAACTCCATCCGGATGGGCCGGTGGCCAAGTGCATCGACAAGGTCATCGACGCCATTTTGCAGCAAACGGACAAGAAGCTCGGCACGGCTTGAGCTCGGTTGCACAAAACACCCGTCGTTAGGCACAGACGCGGCTATGTTGGTCAGTAGCCCTACTGCTGAATGCCTTTATGGGCAAATAGGGTGCATTGCTTCCCAAGAGAACTCTAAGGAAGTGACGATTTTGAGACGGAGGAGCAGGAAGTCTCGAACGCATGAAAAAAGGCCCTCTCAGCTGTTTTCAGCTCCCAGGGGCAGCGCGAAGATGCGCGAAGCAGATCATTTTTGGGCAAGAGATGTCAGGGCTTTGTTCCCGACCGTTTCAGGGAAGGAGCCCACTTTTCGGCCTGGTTTGCATTATCCAATTGAACCTTATCCAACTTATCCATTCTCAAACATCATCAACCACCGACCCTCGCTGGGATAAGCCCCTCACAGCCCAGTGGACAGACCACGCCATCACTTGCAGCTTTTCGCCCAGCTCGAAAGTGTGTCCTTTCAGCTGACTCAAAAAGATGTGGGCTGGTGCAGTTCAGCACCGGCACCCAGACCCCGACAGATGTGTGGAAAAGGCTTTCATGATGAACGGTGCCTGTGTGGGGCCACAAGGCCGGGCCGGGTAGCATGGCGCACAGCGCGACCCTCCCTTGACTTGCAGGTTCGACCTTCAAGTCAAGGTCCAACAAGCCCCAAACTTCAATCTCCGTTTGACGTTTATAGACCCCCCAAATAGATAGAAAAGTCGATCCCCACTAAACCTGTATTGAAAACCGTGCCACTACCTTGACAGTACCGTTTGGCGAATCTCTCCATCTTCCTTGAGCTTCAAACGCCAAGCGCCACGCCCCGAGCCCCTTTGGGCTCAGAAGAACAGTGGGGAGGCTGGTCCCTGTGCCCCGCAGGTGGAGTTCTGGAAAGGATGGGAAGGGCGGAGGATGGGAAGGGTATAGTGAGAAATGGGGGGGTTTCGATTGGAAGAGTTTGCCATGCAAACAGTTTGGATGTCTTGTGCGTTCTTTTTTTTGCGGGAATGCGGTGTGCTTCCAATCTGTTCAATTACAAGGGGTTGATATGTTCAGAGCGGCAAATGTGATGCTGGTGGCCACATGCCAAAATTCAAAGCGCCTAAGACACTTCCAAGCATTTCAATTTGCAGGTGTGATGGAATGTGAAGATGACATAGGCCCCAAGTGACTGGACACGCAGTGCGAATCATGCTCCTGCATTTGCAACCGTATTGTTCAGTGCGTCTTCGACCTGTAACGTGAGTCTCTGTTTCAATTGACGCGGAGCTTCATTCCACCGACGCTCTTCCTCGTGCTGCCTCAGGTAGGGACCGGGGATTTTTCTGTGGATCCCCTTGATCGCGCGGACTGGCGACCTCTTACGTGGAGAAGTCGTCCAGGCACTGAGTTGGAAGGCATGTTGCCGACATTTCTTTCGCCATCCTGTTCTGGTGAACGCATGCTGTGAGAAAGAGAGAGAGAGAGAGAGAGCGCAAGAAGCCAGAAACTGACATGGCATGATTCACGGCATGGCCTGGGAGGATCAAACCTTTATTTATACTTTCACCAAAATGAAGAGAAGAATAACAACAGTGGCACAGCATGGCACAGCAGGACATGCACGCTGCTGTACCGAGTGATCACCATCTTACATATGTGCAGCCATAGAGACCTAGACTCACGCGGCACTACTGCCAGCAAGCTTGGAATCGACCGCAAAAATCGCGAGCTTGAACCTGCTGCCGCCATGAACACAAAGCTTCCTTTGCTACTTGGAACGCTTACCGTGTTCCTGTTGATCGCAAAGTGGAAGACTTGCAATGAGAGTGAGGCCACTGAGGAGCTCCCTTCGATTCGAGCAAATCGAACCGGTGTTCCTTTTGCTTTCTTCACATCTATCCCCCCTCCAAAGACGCACCGCCTCCCGGTGAAGAACACATCACATCTCATCTATATATATATATAATATTATATAATCTGTTACCTTTCCGTCTCGTGGAGTGTTTTTTTCGGTATATTAATGTATATATACATGTTGTTTTTGTTGGCGGGTGTGTGGACAGAAGGTCACGAGCTTCTTCTCTGCAAGGAGTTTCTTTTGAGAGGGGTTGCATATTTTTGCTTCAGGAATGGGTGAATGCACCGCGGGATCCTGGTTTCTCCGTTTCTGAACTGTGACAGGACCTTGCTGAGATTGCCAAACCTCCTCCGTCCCGTGTGCTCCTGAACAAGCTGGAGACTGAAGACAGTGAGAAGACCACCTTTCAGGAAGAGGTGAGCCAGGACACGTTCTTGCTCAACTTGAGCTTGGACAATACCACCTGCAAAGACATCCCCAAGTTTGAGAAGAGTGTCACTGAGTATGAGTGTGTTTTTTGGTGGAGTGCCACGGAGATGCCGCGGGTGATCCCTACCCTGAACCCGCTCTGCCGTGACTGTGTGCTGCTCATGCCATCACCGGAGCGCTCGAGCTCCCATTTGTCCTTGAGCTTGCAGACTCAGAAGGAGGATGTTTGGGAGTCCGGGCGGGTTTGGACTCGGAGGTTCTTCTATGGAGAGTCCCACATCCTCCCAATTGTGGTGCTGAGCGGTGACCGGAGCACCAACACTACATACAGGGTGCACCTGGAACGTGATGCACCCTGGTGGATGAAAACATCCACTGAGAGAGAGATCTCCTCCACGACCAAGCAGATCTCTTTTTGGGCCTCCGTGGTCGCGTATGGCATGGCGATGTTCAGTGCCAGCACCTTTCTGGCGCTGACGCGGTTGATTCAGTTCATGGACCTCACGACTGAGATCAAAGGGACGCCTCAGGTGTACCAGGACCCGATTATACATGGCATGGTTGGTTTTAACCGGAGAACCCGTAACCTTTTTTTCCCGAAAGCATTGCGAAGGGTTCTTCCGGAAAATCTCTTGAACACTTGCACTTCTATACTTACACTTGAACACTTACACTTCTATACTTACAATGGCACTGAAGTATCCAAGTGAAAGTTTGCAAGTGAAAGCATCCAAGTGCAAGTATGCAAGTGTAAGTATCCAAGTGTAAGCATGAAAGCATCCAAGTGCAAGTATGCAAGTGTAAGTATCCAAGTGTAAGCGTGCAAGTGTAAGTATGCAAGTGTAAGCATAAGCATGAAAAACTTTCACGGGAGATATCCTAATGAAAAACATTCCCCCACCTTTTAAATTCTCTTTCAAGGCGGAGGGTGGGACGAACAACGTCAACCGAAAGTGCAACCCTCTGCGGAGATCGTGCGTGTCGAGTGTGCGAAATGCAGGCGAGAGTGCGATTTGTCCGGTTCCGGCGCAACCCTTTGCGGAGATCGTGCGTGCCGAGTGCGCGAAATGCAGGCGAGAGTGCGATTTGTCCCATGTGCGGGCAACCCTGCGGAGATCGCGCGTGTCGAGTGCGCGAAATGCAGGCGAGAGTGCGGTTTGTCCGGTTCCGGCGCAACCGTTTGCGGAGATCGTGCGCGTCGCGAAGTGCAGGCGAGAGTGCGACTTGTCCGGTGCGCGCGCAACCCTCTGCGGAGATCGTGCGTGTCGAGGGCGCGAAGTGCAGGCGAGAGTGCATTTTGGAGACTTGCCGCTTCACTTTTGGACGTTTTGGAGACTTGCCGCTTCACTTTTGGAGGAGGTCTTGTACGAAGCGCTCGTTTTGGAGACTTGCCGCTTCACTTTTGGAGGAAGTCTCGCACGAAACGCGCGTTTTGGAGACTTGGCGCTTCACTTTTGGAGGGAGTCTCGTACGAAGCGCTCGTTTTGGTGACTTGGCACTGCACTTGTGGAGCTGGACTCAGACCTGGCCAGTTCGTAGTGCAAATGTAGGGCGGGAAGAAGCTTTTCGGAGCTGGACTCAGAAGTGGCCAGTTTGTAGTACAAATGCAATACGGGAAAGAGCTTTTCGGAGCTGGAGTCAGAAGTGGCCAGTTTGTAGTACAAATGTAGTCCGGGAAAGAACTTTTTGGAGCTGGACTCAGAAGTGGCCAGTTTGTAGTACAAATGTAGTACGGGAAAGAGCCTTTCAGAGATGGACTCAAGAAGTGGCCAGTTTGTACTACAAATGTAGTACGGGAAAGAGCATTTTGGAGCTGGACTCAGAAGTGGCCAGTTTGTAGTACAAAAGTAGTACGGGAAAGAGCCTTTCAGAGCTGGAGTGAGTGTGGCCAAAGTACGTTCGTGATGTCTCTGTGCCATTGGGATTTGCGCGGCCTTGGTGGGAAGTGCGTATGCGTGGCGCCGTGCCACTGGGGAGCGCGAAGCATGCTGGCGTAAACGCGGCGTGTCGCTGGTGAGCGGGATCATTAGCGGTATCGTGTGATATGTTTGCTTCTAGTGTGTGGACAGACCGTGTGGCCAAAGTACGTTCGTGATGTCACAGTGCCATTGGGATTTGCGCGGCCTTGGTGGAAAATGCGTTTGCGTGGCGCCATGCCACTGGGGAGCGCAAAACATGCTGGCGTAAAGGCGGCGTGTCGCTGGTGAGCGGGATGAATAGGGGTATCATGTGATATGTTTGCTTCTAGTGTGTGGCGGGCCGTGTGGCCAAAGTACGTTCGTGACGTCGCAGTGCCATCGGGATTTGCGCGGCCTTGGTGGGAAGTGTGTTTGCGTGGCGCCGTGCCACTGGGGAGCGCGAAACATGCTGGCGTAAACGCGGCGTGCGCTGGTGAGGGGGATCGTTGGCTGTCTCATGTGATATGTGTGCTCCTAGTGTGTGGACAGACCGTGTGGCCAAAGTACGTTCGTGATGTCGCAGTGCCAATGGGATTTGCGCGGCCTTGGTGGGAAGTGCGTTTGCGTGGCGCCGTG
>CAXAMN010025217.1:248947-280920 GCA_963970005.1 Durusdinium trenchii
TTGCGCGGCCTTGGTGGGAAGTGCGTTTGCGTGGCGCCGTGCCACTGGGGAGCGCGAAACACGCTGGCGTAAACGCGGCGTGTCGCTGGTGAGCGGGATCATTGTGGTATCAAGAGTGTCCCAAAAGAGTGCCCCGCAAGAGCTTCCTACAAGAGTGACCCACAAGAGTGTCCTACGTGATACGTTTGCTTCTAGTATGTGGCGGCACATCGACGTCTACACCCCCTCACCTCTGTACACACACAGACATAAATACACACATAGACACACACACAGACCCACACACTTACTCAACACACTAGACTCAACACTTCACACTTAACACTTAACACACAACACATTCTAACTTCACACGTGGTGAAAAATGTTTTCGGGCCACTCATCGTCTAGTTCTCCCAAGCTTTGGATCAGAGCAGGAGTTTGCTGAGAACTTGGAAGGCTTGAACTTTGATCTCACACCCTACTTGCCGGACCTGGGTCTTCCAACCTTGGAGGATGTGAAAATGTTCAAGAAAAGGGTGTCTTAGTGCAGAACAGAAAAGTTTTCTTTTTTGGCTCAAATCCCCTTGCTCAGCATCCGGGACCTCTTTAGATGTGCGCACCACAAGAGAAGATCGGTACCCTCGAAAAACTGGGCAAAACAGCAAGCTAACTCACATGAACTGAATTGCTTTAGGCCGTTCAGATGGTCAAGGAGTCCTTCGTGATGAGTGAGATGCGACCATCGAGCGATTTAGTTTTGCAATATTGCTATGCTTCTGCCCAAGGACTCCTGGCCGGCAACGGCATTTTGCACCTGCATCCTGAAAAAACAAAGATCTTGATGAAGAGTCTGGAGGAAGTATCCTCCAAGAACTTGATCTTCAAAAACATCCGGGAGAATCAAACCAGGTCAGAAGCCATCAGAGGCATGGCCGACGAAACTTCCAGTGCGCTTCCTGCGCCGGGTGCCAGCAGCGCCAGCAGCGCTGCGCGCGCGACGCTTCGAGGATCACCTCCTGCTAGCTCAAAGGGTCACTGGCAACAGCTGAAGGACACCCTTCGTCGTTTGAATGGAGAACATCCTGGAGATGACAAAGAGGACACGCCTGTGGAGGAAGTGAGTCTCAGTTGGACAAAAAGGGAGTTGTATCCTTTTAGCCTTTCGGCTTTTTGTCTTGATCTGTTTTAGTAGCAGTAGCAGCCCCCAAAAAGGAACCTCGCCTCAACGTACTCATTCCCAGGCCAGACTCCCACATTGAGATCCTGATCTTTGAATGGACCGAATCAGACTGGAAGGCCTTCATGAAGAAGACCTCTGAGGCTGGTGTTACTGAGAAGGACTTCCCAGAAGCCAGAAAGATCCCTTGCCTCCAACCTCCGCTCAGTGATTTGGTCAACGCCTTCCATTTTGCACACAAGCTCGAGTTGCTAAGGCAGATGATGCATTCCAATACTGCAACCTTCATTTTGATGTTTCTCTTTTGGTCGACCATGACCACGACCTACTCACTGTACTACTGGAAAGTCATGAAGCACAGTCAGCGCAGGCTGAAGTGGTTGGAGCCTGGCTTTTTGGCGATTTTGGCTTTGGATTGTGGCCTCATTTCCTTCACCAAAAGTGCTGTGAAGATGATGACTCAACCTTCCTTGGTCACCTTCTTCTTCTGGAGGCCCGAGAGCTGGACCGTGCGGACCTTTGTGGCGGCCGCCCTCCTTGGCTATCCGGTGGTATTTATTCTCATCACCTTCTACCTGGTCTACGGCCTGACGAAGGGCGATGGTCACGCGGGTCACGCCGCAGGTCACCACGGACGAAGGAAGGAGTTGGTGTTCAACGTAGAGATCCAGCAGTGGATCGACCCTACCGCGCAGGAAGTCAAGGTGGACCTAGAACCACCAATCCCATCCTGGTTTCCGGTCGTGGGTGAGTTCCTCACCAGCCATGTGCGCTCCTGCGTCCCGGTTCTCGCGCCAAACGGCCGCCCCATCAACTTCAAGACCGATGTGGAGGAAGTGCCTTTAGCAAAGGTGACAATTGACAAAGCCAAGCTTGAGGAGGAGTCCGTGCAATTATTTCAGGATCTCACCACGGAGTTGCATCAAAGCATGACCAAGCAGACGGAGAAAGCTCGAATGCGCCAAGAACAATGGGTGCAACAAGAAAAGGACTTGAACACGAAGAAAAGAGAGCGACAGCTCCAGCACAGAGATGCTCTTGAGCAGATCAAGGGGCAGCTGGCTGCAGAGGAAGCAACCTACGGCAGAGAGGAGGATCAACTGCCTTGGGGTCCTTTGGCCGATCCTAGCTGGTTCCCAAGTTCAGGAGAAGTAGATGAGGAGGAGATCTTCGTTTTCCAGAAAGTCAGCCTCGTGAAGCTTTTCAACCAGTGGACATCCCAAAGAGGTCGGAATGACTTCGAAGTCCTTGACGCTGAGGAGTCCGTCGCCCTTCGCTCCTACCTAGAGGGTTTTGTCCAACGCGAGAAGGAGTTGAAGAAGTACAACATCATGGAGGTCTCGTTTTACAAGGGTTTCTTGCTGCCACGAGAGCCTTACCTCAGAAAGAACGAGGAGGATCAGAGGATTGAAAGGCACCCCAGGATTTGGTGGTTGCCCAAAGATGTGATGCAGGAAAGATTGAGTTCTGAAGGGGTTTGGTTGGGCGAGTATGCCCCCCTGGACAGCAACTTCATTGCCAACCCTTCGGGGCAAAGGCTGGTGATTGAATCCCACACCTTGGACTTCTTGCCACAGCTCTTTGGGCGCTTCAAATTGGGAGATCAACCTGCCGGCTGGTGCTACTGGCTTGATGAGCCACAGGAGGGCTGGGAGATGTTTGCCTCTGCCGTGCGGAGGGATGGATTCTTCCAAAAGGGCACCGCGAGGATCACCTATGCGACCAAATGGCATTGGATCTATTTGGACCAGTGGGACTTGCCCTGGAGCGCAGAAGAGCGCTCCTTGCTCAAGCGCTTCAAGCATTTGGTGCCCCTTGAGATGTCGCGGCGCGAGAAGGACGAGATTAGAAGATGGGTCTGGCAAAAGCTGTTGCCGTGCGCCACGGTCAAAATGAAGCTCTCATGGATGTCCAGGCACCATCCCCTCTACTACAACGAGCGCGACACCATGCTGGAGGTGGTGGAGAAACCCTTCGAGGATTTTCTCTTGGACCTTGCTCATGCCAAGCCGATTGAAGACACGGCTGCTCGCCCGGTTGCAGACGAGCTGCTACACTTCTCACTGATGAAGTTCCAGGATCTTTACCTAGATGAGCCCTGGTGGGATGACTCTGACAAGCCTGATGAGGGTGAGCGCAAGATCATGTTTGACCACGCTGCTTTCTTTCAGGATGGCACTTTTGACAGCAGGTGGATGCAGCGACGGGAGGAAAGCCCGTTGATCCCAGAGAACGGCTACCATTCATCCTCTTGCTTCACTCGCTTTCCAGAGGACACGCTCGGCAAGAAGCGCTACATCATCAAGAAGCCAGATGGCTGGAGCAGCCAGATGGAGATGAAGGTGCAGTTGAAGCATGTTCCGCCCCTCATGCGCTACACCAACAAATTCAAGGCCTGTGTTCCCCTCGAGAGCTTGGAGCTTCCTCTGTCATCAAGCTTTGCATTCATGTTGAAGGGTTCCGGCAAGGGCGAGCAGTTCAACTATACCTTGGACCGGCTCACAACCATGATCACCATTGGCGTGTTGGCAGTGCAACTGCCCGGCCCACTTTGTGTCATGATTTTGTTTTGCTTGCTTTTGCTAGCGTCTATCAGCCGCTTCTACACAAAGCTCACCTCCATGCAAGATGAAAAGGGGACAGAGAACACCAAGCATGGATATGTCCCCTTGACCAATGAGCCGATGCTGTCGCACTCCGCGGCTGCTCGTGTCACTTCGACGGACTGGGTGGCAGCAATGGGAAAAGTCGTGGCCATCTTCCTCGAGATGGAAGTCTTCGCACTTTTCATGCAGAGTTTGGTGTTGGGCTTCCTTGCCATGGATCTTATCGGTTTGATGAGCCCGTCACTGTGTGCCATCGGCTGCATCTTGACATGTGTGATGGCCATGATCATGATGACGCTTGGAACCTTTCGCAAGGAGTTGAAGAAAAGCATCGAAAACATCTCGGAGTCCATGTCACAGCTCTACGGCAGGTCCAAGCAATGATTTGGCTGAATTTGGGCAGTTGGGGCATCGATTTCCATGACTTTGGCACGCAGAACGTCAACTCGGTCTCCTTTGTGGTGTCCGAACTCGGAGTGCGGCTGGTTGGGAAGCCACTCGTGGATGACTTGCTGCCAGCAGAGGAGAAGAGGCGGCAACAGGTCATCAAGCACAACGCCTATTTTGTAAAGGGCAAAGGCTCCAATTCTAGGCCGGGTTGATTTTTGTGGCATGGCGCAGGTGCGTGCATGTGGCAAAATCCCGTGGGATGGAATATGTAGCCTTTTTGGGACGATTAGCCCCCCTGGTCTTATTCACATGTGTTACCTGACACCCAGACTATACAATTATGTGTATTTAGTATGTGTATATATATATATGATATCTTTAGAGTGGAAGATTTCTTAAGGGAAAGTGTACACCAGAAGAACGATCAGTGACGATTTGTGAACACTAGCTTGATGTATTTTTATGCTTGCTTCGAAATCTTTGTGCCAGAAGCCTTGAATCTTTGCAACAGTTGTCCAACACCTCATACATTGGCCGCACATACGTCGGAGTGTACGCCAGCAACTCTACAAGGGACAGACTGCAACACGCAAACCTAGATATATACCAATCTATTTGGCAACACCGCAGCAATTATTTAAGCCAAAGAAATTGCACTTCTTGTTGCAGGTTTTCTTAGAAGGGAAAGGCGAAAGAGGACAGGAAACTGAGATGTCGCAACGTCTGCGCTTTGAGCAGTTCAATTTCCCTTCAATTGTGTTTGATCCCTCTTCCTTATTTTTAGGTG
The DNA here is from genome assembly GCA_963970005.1 of Durusdinium trenchii. Lineage (NCBI taxonomy): Eukaryota > Dinophyceae > Suessiales > Symbiodiniaceae > Durusdinium > Durusdinium trenchii. The sequence goes on from CAXAMN010025217.1 coordinate 253,890, forward strand.
AGTTGTCTCATGAGCTGGCCAGCTGCAAGCAACACGGACAAAATGTACATTGACTGGTCCACCCAAGGGCAACATTTTTAGGAGAGGGAGGTCCTATTCCAAGGTAGCAGACCTTTTGTGGGCCACCCGAGGGCAATTTAGATGAAGAAGGCGCCGTGCAGACCTTTTGTGAGCCACCTGAGGGTAGACTTTTAGGGGAAAAGGGTGCCATTCCAAGGTAGCAGACCTTTTGCGAGGGCAAAGCTTAAGAGGACGAAGAACGGTGCAGACACTTGCGCCACCCAAGTGCTCGGAGGCTCACAGACGGACCTTTTGTGAGCCACCCGAGGGCAAAACTTAATGTAGACTCTTGATCAATCAACTCCCCCGCCCCCCCTCAGCAACCAGGGCCTCCAATATAATATATAAGAAAACTAATCAAAGGATAAACACAATTAGAATAGTTATTAAAATCTTCTTGGTCTTCTCTGGCAAAAATGAAAGGGAATCAATGAAATCTCAAATTGAAGACATCTGGAATACTAAAAAAGAAAGGAAATCACTAAAGTTGAAATGGAATTCTATTTTTTTTGATGGAAATCTGAATCCAAAGACCTTCAAAAGCATCCAATACTTTTGAATAAGGGTTTTGTAAAGAAAGTGTGCACTAACTTTTGGAAACTTTTGGAAAGCTTAAAGACTAAAGAGCTTAGGTAAGTAAAGCAAATCAAAAGGAAAAGCAAGGGAATGAATACAAGTTTACTTAAAGCAAAATAATTTTTGAAGACTGAAATCTCTAGACATTATTCTAGGGCACCCCCTCAATAATGGCAGAAAGCTGCTTGCTGAACTACCTCCTTTGCTTGAATTATTTTTTGTTGTTTTTTTTAAAATACTTTTGAATAAGGGATTTTGTAAAGAAAGTGTGCACTGACTTTTGGCAACTTTTGGAAAGCTTAACGACTAAAGAGCTTAGGTAAGTAAAGCAAATCAAAAGGAAAAGAAAGGGAATGAATACAAGCTTACTTAAAGCAACATATTGTTTAAGCCTGACATCTCTAGACATTATTCTAGGGCCCCCCCTAAATAATGTCAGAAAGCTGCTTGCTGGACTACCCCCTTTGCTTGAATGATTTTTTTTAAAAATACTTTTGAATAAAGGATATTGTAAAGAAAGTGTGCACTGACTTTTGGACACTTTTGGAAAGCTTAAAGACTAAAGAGCTTAGGTAAGTAAAGCAAATCAAAAGGAAAAGAAAGGGAATGCATACAAGTTTACTTAACGCAAAATGTTTTTTAAGCTTGGAGTCTCTAGACATTATTCTAGGCACCCCCTAAATAATGCCAGAACGCTGCTTGCTGGACTACCCACTTTGCTTGAATGATTGTTTTTAGTTTTTCAATACTTTGAATACAGGATATTGTAAAGACAGTGTGCACTGACTTTTGGACACTTTTGGAAAGCTTGAAGACTAAAGAGCTTAGGTAAGTAAAGCAAATCAAAGGGAAAATAAAGGGAATTAATACAAGTTTACTTAAAGCAAACGTGTTTTTAAGCCTGAAATCTTTAGACATTATTCTAGGCCCCCCCCTAAATAATGTCAGAAAGCTGCTTGCTGGACTACCCCCTTTGCTTGAATGATTGTTTTGTTTTTTCTCAATACTTTTGAATAAGGGATTTTGTAAAGAAAGTGTGCACTAGCTTTTGGAAATTTTTGGAAAGCTTAAAGAGTAAAGAGCTTAGGTAAGTAAAGCAAATCAAAGGGAAAAGAAAGGAACATCTTCAAAGTTTTAGTAGAAATCTCCATCCAAAAGCCTCCAAAGCCTGTAAGATAAGCAAATCCCAGCCAACTCAAAAGGGAAAAAGTAAACTACAACAATTAAACATATTCCACTACAAAAAAGACATTATTCTGGGGGCCTTTATTAATCAGTGCAGGAAAAAAGACATTATTCTAGGGGCGTTTATTAATCAGAGGTCTACATTAGATAATGAGGTGCTGCAGACATGTGGTGAGCCATCCGAGGGTAAAATTAAGACGAAGAAGGTACCATTCCATCGGTGCAGACCTTTTGAGCCACCCGGGTCACCCGAGGGCAAAATTAGAGAAGGAAGGTGTGACTCCAATGCAGCAACATGCCTGTGTGCGAGAGTGGTTAACACGTGCGCAAGTGAGGTAGCCTGTACATGCGCAAGTGAGGGTTTGGACATGGCCCGTCTCTATAAATAGGCGTGGTCGACTGTCGACCTTGCGTGCGCACATGAGATGACTACTTGGCGTGCGCAAGTGAGTGCTGTCCCGTGGCAGCTCTGCCTTAAAGACTGCACCTTTTAGCGTGAAATTTGTCCCATGAAAACCGCCATAGGCGGAGAAGAGAACAAAGGTTTATGACGCGAAAGGTCAGCCAGTAAGAGTCTTAAAAATCACTCGTTTTTAACGTATGGTCGGCCTGCAACCGTTTTAGCAGCGTCCACTGGGCAGTTCGGACGCGGACGGGCCGCCCCGGACGGCCCGAAGCGGACGACTGAGAATAGGAGACGAAGAGGAGGAAAGCAAGCGCTTGGGCGAACATTTTCATGCATGCGAAGCCCAGGAAGCCGACGAAGAACCGCAATGAAATTGGGGTATTGCAATCTGAAGCACAGCCACCTACTAGTAAGAACAGCTTCTTCGTGCAAAACTCCTGGATGGTGGATGGCGCTACCAATCTTTCGCCAATGTAACTGTGGATGACCTCGTCATTGTCACTTCTTTTTTAACTTCCGAGAGTCAACGAATACCAGATACCACTTGCTGCAAATACCAACTCGTCAATTCCCGCGTGCCTCAAGTGTGGTGGCCTCCGATGGATCAGACACAGAAGCCAAAAGTGCTGCAAGAAGACTGGCAGGTCGCGTATGACTCATGTGCTCTGACTTGCGGCGCAAAAGCCAGCAAGTCAGACACTCACACGCTGAAAGGCGTCGCGCAAAATAATCAGTAGAACGGAGACCCAAAACCGCAGAGACCCGGAACATGTAGTTTCCGGGGCAGGTCATGAACTCACATGCTCCAAGCGCTGCAAATGCAGCCAATTAGACTAGATGTTCAGAGTCCGAACGTGCTGCAAATACCGCCACACCAGTGTTAAAAAAACTATAACTATCAAGAACCGTTTTCCTTTTTTACAATGTTTCAGTACGTTGAGATTTATTGATGCCACTCCAGTGTCGTTGATGTCTCCCCCCCTCTTTGCTGTGCAGACCGGGGTCGGAGAGACCCGTCCCAGGTCTGGCGTCCCAGAATGTGCCGCGGACCTGGTGCGCTGGTACCAAGACATCTCCCCGAACTTTCCGATCGCCCTCTCGATGGACCAGCTGAACCGCCGTAAGTGCATTCCTTCGGTGGCAGCAACGCTGCAATGCGTGAACCATGCAGGTCGCAGGATGAGCCACCCTGATTTGGACTCCTATCTCACACTTTTCTATCCTGAGGAGTGGGAAGATGAGAACGATAATGACCCAGAAGCCGTGAAGTTTCTCCTTGAGATGTGGAGAGTGCAGGTAAAGGAGTGGATGGAGAACTCCCTTGGAGCAGTCTACAGCGAGCGAACCTGGACGAAGAAGATTCAGGAGCACATCAGTGCATTGATGGCGATGCCCTTCCAGATGAGCAGCCAATTTGTCATGATCAAGGTTGAACACCTTTTGATCCCAAATGCGAAACCTAAAATGAGCTGGAGAAAGGAGATCCTGGACAGGCTGGAGGGCAAGATGCTTTATGTGACCATTCTCTATGATGATGAAGATTTCCTGAGCGACTTGCCGCCAGGTCGGTCCTCTGGCTACGCGAGGATTGAGAGGCTTGCGGATGAGAAGAAGAAGGATTTGATCCGAGATCCCCGAAAAGAGAGGACGAGTTCACCAGAAGCGGACGCCGGAAGTGAAGAGAAGAGGCCGTTGGAGGCCGACTTGCAGCAAATGGGCGATCTCGCTCGTTTCCGTGCCTTGATGGAAGACGAAGGGGACGAGATGCCTGATTTCATCGAGTTAGAGGACTTAAAACATTTCGGATATTGGTGCCAACATCAAGATGAGTTTAAGGTGCGCCTGCCGGCCACAGCGAACCAGTTTAAGCTCATGGTGTGGATGCAGCACAACGTGGATGGGAAGATGACTGAGGAGCTTCTGGGCATTTCCGACCCTTTTGATTTGATCTTACCGGAGGACCTGTCTTCAATGGGTGCGGATGAGGCAGACCAGAGGCGGATCTACTTCTACAGCAGCTGGACCACCGAGAGCGGGAGATTGCAGAGAATTCAAGAAAGTTCGAAGGATCAGACTGAGAACCACTCCTTCTTCCCCGAGACCAAGCGAAAGGTGCGAGACTACTTCAATCCTCCAATCACCAAGAGCGATGTTAGAGAGACCATGGGCTTTGTCGACTTCAAGGTCCGACCCGCAAGTCAAGAGGAGAACCATGAGGATGAAGAGGCTTTGATTGCGGTGCGAGATGTTGTTGCAGGAAGCAGTGAATTGAATAAAGCAAAGCTCCGCCGGCACTTGGATCGCCAGACCATCTTCGCCAAGTTCTTCGGGCTAGCGATGGAGGTCGACAGCAGCTTGGAGGAGCATTTGGACAAGTTAAAGGAGTTCAGGGCAACTCACCAGAGCGGCGCTCTGTTCCTTAAGGAGTTGCGCATGGAAACTGGACACAAAGAGAAGCTTGAAATGTCATTGTTGGAGAACAATATTCGGCGATCGCTTTGGGAAAGGGACGCCATGGACAAGGCCATCAAAAGCCTTGAAAAGGGCATCGCAGAATTGAAGAAGAAGAAGCAAAAGAACCTAGAGAGGCAAAAAGGAATGGAGGCGGTAGAAAGTTACAGGATTCAAGAACGCTGGCGTGGATCCTTCTGCACACATGAGACTGTCATGGACTTTGAGAGTGCCTTGTTGCTTCAGTTGCAGACATTCAGACAAGGCCAGCAGAGTGATTTCACTAGCATTTTGCACTACGTGCTCATGGCGGATGATGTGAAGCCCAACAAAGTGGGGCGCCCGGATTCGGTACCTCCTCACATGTGTGAAATCGTTTGCAACACGGTGCAGGATGTTCCCAGAGTCCAGCTTCGATGCTCCCAGTTCAGCTCCGATGTGGTCTTCAAACGCGAAACCAATGGATCGAATGGGGATGGAATGCCTGCCCTTGTGAATGCCCGGCTCTGCTTCCAGGCGGTGGGAGCTGAAGCGGAAAAGTACTACAAGGCATTCGCTCCGGAGCCCGGCGAGTGGATGATCGTGAAGGATGCTGAAGATGCCAATCTGCCTGAGTGGAAACCCGTCTTTTTGTATTGGGACGGCTTTGCCCGCTGGGTGGTGTCACCCTTCCGGGGTGAGCCAGCGCCATATGGCTTGAAGACCGACCAGAATCAGGGATTGTCCCTTTATGTGCGAGACAGTGCTTCGTCCCCCGATCGCATCAAGAAGGGCATTTTCATGAAATGGCACGTGGAGGCGGGTGTCGCGGAGTGGAAAGAGGATCCCAGTATCACGGTCATCTCCAAATTCAATTGGAAGTCCTTCGGCTCTTCCAAGGGCCAGCAGCTAGCAACCCACGCCAAGACAGTGGATCAAAGTGGACAGTCCAGCACCTTTGGCAAGATCTTCAATGCTTTGATGTTCGTGTTTGTGTCCACCAGCAGCAAGAAGACCTTGCCCGAGATCAAGGATGGTCTCATCGGACTGGAAGGCCGCAACATCATCTTCGCGTGGAAAGATTTGTATCAAGAGTCACTCGCTCCCTTTCGAAGCTTCCTCCTTGAGGAATTTGGCAGCTACCATGCAGCCTGGGTCTTCTTATGTCGCAACTGCACCATTTCCAAGAGCAGATGTGTGCGCAACTTGGCAAGAATGCTGAAACGTTGCCATGAGGAAACCCAAGCAGCTCTGAAGGCCCGTGCTCAAGCCGCTGGCAAAGGAAAGAAGAAGTTCCAACGCGATCGTTCCATGAGAGAGGGAATAAGTCAGGGCCATGTGCAAGAGAAAAGGTCCATGATGGACCATGATGAGAGGAAAAAGAAGGCAAACCTGTTTTTGAGCATGTTAGGAAAGGCCATGGTGGAGAAGGCAAGTCCTGTGAAGGAGGAATCAAATGAGGAGAAGGCACTAGAGCGCATGCAAGAATATTTGCATGCTCGTGTTGCAGGAGGTAGTCTGGAAGCGATTTGCCAAGAGCTCCTCAACCAGCTGGACCACAATGAGAATGGGAACCTAGAGGTGCACGAAATTCTATCCCTGGAAAAGATGCTCGAGGACTGCGACTTTAAGAGGCAAGACTGACTTCAGAGTTCACCAACTTTTATAGGTTTGAACTCGGTTTTTGGCCAAAAACATTTTGTGCATCCTACTCCGGGTTGTCACGGTCTCGTTGTACGAGCGCACGCTATGGGATCATTGTGTCTTTGTCGCCGAGAAGTCAACTGCTTTACTCGTGTCAATTTTGTGTTGATGTCACGAAAGCCAGCCGATAGGCCAGGCTGGAGTCTAGGGGAGCGAAAGAAGTGAGTAAAGGGTGGGCGCCAGAGGGCAAATTTCGGAGAGCTAAATGGAGTGTTGTGATGCAAGTGATGTAATTGACGGCGAGTAGTGCATCATTAGCATCATGAGGGGCTCGGGAGGCAATGTAAACCGTCTTCCACCGGGGTGGGAGTTCATGTTGATGAGAGGAAAGAGGCTATTGAATTACTGTGTGAGAGGGAGGTGTGTGTCTCTTAAGGCACGGTGAGGGGGCGGAGGGGAACAATGCCGTGGGGAAGGTGGAAGACACACACAGCGGAGGAGAAATCTTAGAGTTGCTTGGGGTTGCAACGCCTGGCAACCATGCGCAATAGGGCACCCCATACTCAAGAGCAGGAGAGAGAACAGATTGCAGTAGTGGGCAGGCTTTGCATTGCTTGGGGGCGCCCCTTTTTACTGGTGGAGAGGCCTGGATGCAGGACTCAAGAGATATGGGGTGGGAGTTCATGTGGATGAGACAGGCGCAGCGGAGGACGATGTCCTACCAAGAATGGGAGTTATGTCGATGCAATAAGGCACCTGATATAGGGTGCGAGTGCGTGTGCTTATGTCATCTGCTCAGGGCAGGAGAGAGAAGAGATTGCGCAAGTGGTCCACTTCCGGCTGTCCACTTCCGGCTGCTCTTTGTCCACTCCGCCTATATATATATATATACCATCACATTTGCTCACTGATTGGCAACACGCAGCAGGCAAGCGCCCTTCACTTCCTTAGGGGTGCCCTTTTTCACCTCCAAAACGCATCTGAGCCAGGACGAAAAAGGGCACCCCCCCTAAACCTATGTATTGTACTTTTTGTTTCTGCCTCCTATCGGGGTGGCTGCGATGTCAACTCCCCGTAAAGGCACTCTTTGCCCAATGTCAGCCAATCACTTCATCTTGCACGCCAAGTCTTTAAGTCGATCTACAGGACATGCGCAACAAACAGCGGGCAAGCGCCAGGCTTGGCCTAAGGGCACCCCCCTAATTCAGAGGCTGGCTTTCGTCCCCTCCCTTCTCAGGTCTATCGGGATGTCTGTCGGGATTGTCCCATCGATTGTAGCCAGCTGGTGCCTTCATGTTTTGATTTAGATGAGGTGTGGCCGTTGCTGCTACTTTGAGAGGCAAAGTTTTACGTGTGCATGAATGATACCAACGCCTTTTCGCGAAAAAAATTGAATTTACGATCCGAATGACGTTTGGTCAAGCAAGCACTCCATGACCCTTTCGTCCTTCCTTTCGGCAGTGGGCGGCGTGACACTCTTCATGGTTCACTCGGCGACCTGAGCGTGCTAATCACATTGGGGCTGTGGACGTGCAGGCGAAGATAATCGTTTACTTTTCGCCAACCGGGTGTTTTTGATGCGACCCCCTGCATCATCGAAAAGGCCTTCTGACATCCTCAAGCTGATTGGCTAAACGCCACGCGTTTGCAGCCAACTGAGGTGTAAACGACGATAGTTACGGTATACAAATACAAAGAGAGGTACATAAATAAATACACACACACATATATATATATAGCAATAAACACAGCGCAAAAACAGGTGTCCTTTCTTAAGTCCCAAAGTTCCCAACTGAGAAACGTAAATCATTTGGTTTTGTTTCTGAAGACCTGGACCTCGAGCCGGCACGCTGGTGTGCCATCGATGCTGCTGCAGCTGGCCAAGGTTTGCACATGCCCAGCGGGTCCGGTGCCGCCTGTGCGGCCGTGCCGGGTTGGTTTGAGTGGAAGGTGCTGAAACCGGTTTGGAGTATGTCAAAGGACCTGGTACAGGCAAGCTCGGAAGTGCCGCGTGTTTTTAAAAATTTTTGTTTCAGGGAGGAACTGCGAACCTGGCGGACTTTGCAGCCGTGCCCTTCTCACAGGCTGCTTTGTGCATTCCAGAGAGGCTCAGCTCATACCTTTTAAGATGTGTTCAGATGGTGGCGCACTCAGTGAGTACTGTAGACGTTCATTTCCTACCGTTCTTGCAAGTTAGTCACGTACATGTCCTTTTTCAAGAATTTGTGGCCTTGTTGATTCCCGTCCAAGTGCAAACCACGGCCTCCCCGTCCAAGAAACCTACCTGCCACAACGGATGAACACGACAGTAGTAGAGCTTTGAGTTCAACTGAGTTCAGAGCAAAAGGACACCAAGAGAAGAACGCAAAACATTCATATTATTGAGCTCCTCTCGCGCGGTGTGACGGTGTGTGGAAAGGAGCCAACCAATGAATGCACTCAGGCTCCCCACAGGAATAAGAGCGCATTTCCTTGTTGTGCGAATGTATGCTGTCGGCGTATTGCAAGCATTGCAGAAGAGATTGCGGTTAGATTCGATTAAATCACACTTATCCTAGCATCCCAAGGAACATTCCGAACACTGCCAGCTTTGAACCTGCAAAACTTGTTGGGAACCGCTTGTGCCCCACCTAATCATGCCAATCCCTTGACTTCTCGGAGATGAACGCAATTCTCCAACGCTAGGCCTGGCATGGTGCTCCTGGTGATTCAAAACCGCTTTGTTGGTCAAAGATGGCTCATGTTATACTTTTACTTCGCACATTTTTGGGGTCCGATGCTTGTCGCGTGATGCATTTTTTTGGGGGGGCTTTCGAGGAGAAGCTCGGCAACAAAGAGATGAAGGAATTTCTCAGCTTTCTCAAAGTGCATCCCAGATGGAGCAACGTGGAGCACTTTTGGTCAGATCTTAGTGAGGGTTTTGAGATCAGCAAAGAGGAGTTCGTGAGGGATTCCAGACTGCTTCTATTGCGATTTACCAACCAGCAGATGATCAAGGGTGCCATGCCAGACGTGTCCATCGAGTCCAGGGTAGAACTCATTTTCTCTCAATTGGATGTGCAAATGAGTGGTGGCGTTGGCCTCAAGGAGTTGATTCCCATGTCGGGTGAAGGCCTGGCAGATGTTCAATCCAACTTGGCCAAGTTCAAGATACCCCTGGACTACTTGAAGGAGATCCGCATTGAAGGAGACGCACATGACGACCGCCCTTACCTACGCTTCCAGGTTCATCCCGACTTCGAGAGCAGTCCAGAGTGGAGATCATTGAAGATGGGGCTTTCTCCAGACTGGGAGCCCAACCAGGGCTTGGAGTATTTGCGCGTGGGCATGGCGCCACACCACCTGGACGTGTGGAAGAGGGTGATTCTTGACTGGGGCATGGACGACTCTGTTGTTCAAGAATCTATTCGTTTCTACCAGGGTAGAACCATTTCACATCCGACCATTGATGGGGTTCACATGCGTTCCGGGAAGGGGGTGCAGCGCTGGCCAGATGGCAAGATGTACTGCGGATATTGGGATGATCACCTTTACAACGGCGAAGGCAGTCTCTTTAACGACTACCAGGACATGACCCGGGGTGTGAATCCAATCTACAAGGGTGAATGGCAGAGGGGCAAGCGCCATGGTTGGGGCGTCTTTCGGTGGGAGCAAGGCGCTCCTGAAGGAAACCCTCATGGTGCAGGCCAGTCGTCTGAGGTGTTCAAGGTCTACGAAGGTGAGTTTGTCAACGACTTGTTCAACGGCCAGGGGAGCATGAAAGTGGAGAACGCCCCATTCGTGACGACCACACAGCACCAAGGTGTTGGCCCAGGATGCGTTCCTTTGCCCTGCCTCGATCCAGTCTCGATCATGAGCTTTGAAGGCACCTGGGCCTCAGATTGGTACCAGGCCGATGAAGAGGCTAGAGCTTCTAGCAGTCTCTACGACCACTTGCACCCCAAAGAGGAAGAAGCCCCTCGCCACGAGAAAACGGCAAAACTTCACTTGAATCTTCACAACATCAAATCAACTCAGAGCAAAGATCCGAAGTTCCTCAGGTACTTCTCCGCCGATTCTTTGGGCGTGCAGCGTGCAGGGAAGCCTTTGCCCGATCTGGCCTTGGCCTACTATCAGCAGCAGGGGTGTGATGCGAAGCACATGACGAAAGGGCGAGCATTGTACGCTGATTTCACCGTATACATTGGAGACTATGCATGTGGTGTGCCTGATGGCAGTGGAGAGATGACACAGTATGAGTACAATGGAACAAAAGGAAAGCCGTTGGCGCACTACAAGGGCTACTGGAAGAATGGCCAGTTTCATGGAGCTGGCAGGTACCAGACAGCAGATGGCTTGACTTATGACGGCCAATTTGTGGAAAACCTACGCCATGGCTTTGGAGTAGAAGAGGTCAGCAAGGACTTGGCGCTGAAGTTGGGTTATGGTAAGTATGAGGGAGAATGGAAGAATGGAGTGTTCCATGGCCAGGGAAGGCTCACCTCTGCTGATGGCCGGGTTTTTGAAGGTCACTTTGTGGAGGGCCAGCGGCAAGCGGGCGGTCGTGAGCTCAAGCCGGAGACGAAGGGATTGCCCAACCTCTTCGGCAGTATGTTGAAAAAGCCTAAGGTGGATGGTGAGGATGTCCTCCATGCGCCTGATGAGCTACGATTTCTGCATGAAACCATTGGGCAGCTGAGGCATCGGCCTCGCTCGGCGCCAGAGCCACCCAGCGATCTGGAAGATGTGATCATCAAGGGTGGCACGGGTGAGAATGAGGTCATGAACGGTGTTTACTTCCGGCTGACGCACACCTTTGGCCATCGTGTGTTCAAGATGGTCAAGAAGGTCGGCATCTTCCAGAGCGTGGTGAGGTACTTATACCTGGACGATGCCAGTGAATCTTGGGTCATCTCGGCCCAGCCGCTGTCGGGCATTTGCTCGGCCTCCGGCTGTGCGTTCGTGCCGGAGGATGCGAAGCATCCCTCGCTGGTGACAAAGCCCTGGTATGTTTGGCATGGATTCTCCAAGACGTTGCGGGTCGTTGGGGAAGAGTGCGAGGAAGAGGAAGATGAGAGACAGACTTTCAGCTTGGGAAGCCTAAGGGGTACACCGAGCCCTGTTGATCTGCTTGAAGCCAAGAGCATCATCGGATTCCAGCTGACTGGACATGCGGATGGAGAGGTCGTGCTTGGAATGATGCGGAGGATTCCAATGATTCAGTTTGGTCGCCCAGTCTATGCGCACCAATCTGGTGGACAGTATCTCTATTTCCACCGGAAAGGTTCCACAAACAAGTGGGACGGTGCTTTCCAAGAAGAGTTGGGTCCGGGGATCGATCCCAAGCCCAAGCTCTATGAGGACAGAGGCTACTGGATCTTTGCAGCAGAACTTGGGAACCTTCCCGAGTCGCCCGGCTGCCATGGCTTCGTGGAGGACAATGCAGTGACACCAGATCAGATCTCCGGCACTTGGAAGGTCAAAGTCGCCGACCAGATGCAGAGGAGCCCTGCGTTGAAATTGGTGCCACGAGAATGGAGTGACGAGCATTTGTTGCATGACACAGGCACTAGCGGAGCAGCCCGAACAATGGTCCGCTCGTAGAATTTCCAACAACTCGCTGGCAAGACGCCTGAGATCAAAAGGCAGCTGGTCCGAGTGATTGCTTGTTGAGGCATGTTCATTGTTTTTTTTACGCTGCTTGTTTGTGCTTGTCCACTTGCTGAGCGTGTTCCCATGGGTCCCATCGCGGCGCCAGGTCATGAAAGAACGATAACTGTGGCGAGGCTCCGGCTCAGCTTGTCGCGCTGGTTGCCGGGGTCTTGAAGTTGTGACCTTTTGACATCTACATGGTGTTGATGCGCCTCAACAATATGTGCAACTAGAAGATACTAGAAAAAGGAACATGTCAAGCAAAAAACATCAAAACGTGACCAGAGAGGCATATGTCACGGTTTTGTTTTGCCCGTCCTCAGGCACTGAGTCGGTGCAACACTATTGGGTAAAGTGGAAAAGTCTAGCTGCTAAAACGTAGGGCAAGAAATCAAGCGGTGAGGGTTTAAGAACCATGTGACAAAGTTGGTCGATAAAGCAAAGGTGGGAATGGCAGATAACGAGCCTCAGAGAGTTGTAATCGATGCTTAAGTGTGGTGTTGTTGACGTCAGTTTAACCTCCATGCTTTTGAGCATTGAGCCACCTTTGGACACATTTTTGAAAAAGGACAGGTTTTTTTATGTAGGCACTTTTTGGACAATGTTTATGGGTGGTCCACGGAGTGGCAAAGTAGATCAGTTAGGTGAGTTTGGCATTCTTCCTTTTTCATTTGGATTTGCTTGAGGTCGTTCTCTACATTACATCTTACTTGAGTTGCACATGCCAATTTGCAGAACATGTTTGTCAAGTTGTTTCTCCAAGTTTGCATTTCTTCTTGCGAACCCTTTGATTTCCCAAATTCACTCCGTTTGGAATTGTAGCAGTGGTTTCTATAAAATTGTGAGCCGCTGCTGCATGTGCACAGGTGGGAATGCTGAAGAACAGTGACGATAAACCAAGTACAACGCCTAAAGCGCTGAAAGTTTCGAACAGATATAAGAGCAGCATTAAATTTCTCTCATGCGGCAACTTGTTCCTTGCAAAGTGCCAACCACCGAAACACAATGTTCATTGTTTTTCAGCCTCTCATGTTTTCGACTTTTTAGGCGTTCGACATCTCTGGGAGTGTTTGTTTTCCGTGGAAGCCTTCTGCCGCCTGGTCCTCGCACGAGCTTCCAGTCTCATCGCACCAGCTTCCTTCTTGCGACGCTGGAGCTCCACGCGGCCCAGGTCCATCCCCTGGGCAGAGCTCGCTCCGCCCCCGGCGAAGGCCGAATCACGGCGATGCCATCGCGTGTGAATCGGGCGACCAGTCTCGACATGCGGATGTGTATTTTCAATAGAGACATCCGCAAGGAATAGGTTTTGGTCTATGTTTCTCCGGCCGTCATTTCCCACTTCCATTCCATGATTGTTTCAGGCAGGGTAGCACATGAGCTGCCCCCTCACCAACCACGAAATTGAAGCACCTCCCCCTATGCAGTGGGTCACATGTTGGATGGTGCGCCGTGCCCAATCTTTCGGCTCCAACGCGTGGGCTCGAATGGGCGTTCAGTGCTGGTTCATCTACTGCACCAGCAAGGCCTGAACTGCCGACCGGGAGGGGGTGGAAGACATCCTGCTTGATGCCAGATGTACCATCCGCCAGAGTGACTGGTTCCACTCGTGCCCATGATCTATAGGCCCACTAGAGGCCACTCCATTTCCTATGGAATTCCCAGGGTCCGCCGTGTCATCCAAACCTGAACAAACACCTCACAAATGATTCACAATTCCAAGTGCGCCCGGGGGGCTGGGAAGTCAGGTTGTTGGGAAGAAACCACCTCCAAACCTCCAGAGCCGCTGGGTGTCGACACCCACCAGCTACGCGCTCCGACTCGGTGGAGGACGTGGTGCCCGGATGGCTCCCGCCTCCCTGGATCTTTCGCTCGATGAGGCGGGGGTGACGTCCGTCACGTGAGGTCCAAAAGGTGAGCATTGGAGCACCCAGCCGGGAAATGGGGCGTATATATATATATATAGATAGATAGATAGATTGATATGATATGATATGATATGAGATATGATATGATATGACAGGACATGATATGATATGTGTATATAACTACTGTATATGATATGTATGATGTATATAATGTCGTGTAATGTAATGTAAAGACAAATGTGATGTTATGTAATGCAGATCAGTTGGAGGACCCCCCAAACTCGAGTGTGTGTCCTCCAGAGCCAAATCGCCTAAACCGGGTGGGCCGGTGTCCTGCACGGCCCAGGTGATCAAGGCCTCCAGGAGCGAACCCAAGGGCCGTGGGAAAGGCGCGGTCTCCCTGCAGCGGATGTTCCTACTCCCGGGATCGAAGCGGGCCGGGGCGAGACCCATTCTACAAGAGGTTTTTCCAAGATTAGAGTCTATAGAGGTAGATCGAAGTTTGTTTTTGACTGTTTTCAGTTGGTGGTGATTGAAGAAGATACCCCTGGCTGCTTTACCATGCTTTATTCAATCATTTTGTGCTTACTTTTGCTTAGAGGATCGTTGGGAGATGCCAAGTTGTGCCTGATGCAAGGATGTCCTGGGCGGCAGGTCCGTTCTGTCAGGTTTTGACACCTGCAAAAGCTGCAGCTGACACCAGCGACCCTCATCCGGTTTGTTGGGCTTGGGGGGGCACCACCCGGCTGCTCGGAACAGCCACTGGTTCTCCACCGCCCACGAGGCCGAAAGGAGCATGTCGCTCCGAAGGAGGAGGAGATGGTCGGTCTGGACCGACCACAGGGGGGGGGTTCCATGGAATCGTGAGGAAAGCCCTGTGGAGACTTCCTGTAGAAAGCGGGCATGGCCTGGCTGAGACCAGACCCAGGATGTCAGAGTTCCCAGCGTCGACCTGCACGTGGGCGGGCGCTGGTGCGGCGTGCTTCAGGACATGAGCTTGGATGAGCTGATCGAAAAGGAGGCTCAGCCGCAGAAGGCGGGTCAGAGCCGCCGAACGAATCAGAGTGGCTTTTCATCGCCTCAGAGCCGCCTACTTGATGTTATGGAGACAATGCATTCAATGGACCCGGGTCATATGGGAGCCTGGGAACAAGTGTCGAAGCCTTTGTGAATCAGGGCCATGTTCGGGTGGGTCGAGTGTCTATCTACGTCACTGGCCCAAGATTGTGGCTTTTGCAAGCGAACTGAGGGCAAAAAGAACTGGCAGGAAGAGTGGGAGAAGCCAGGCGCTGTCAGGGCAGTGGGTGGTGGAGTTCGGTTCATGTTTTTTGGTGACGTAAGGGCGGTAGGATGAAGTGAGCCAAAGCAACCCTGCAGGCTTAAATCTTGCTGGGGTGCATGCCGAGGAGTAATAGCGATTTCAAGATGCATGCTATGTTCACAAGGGTTTGACCAGCTTCTCCTTCCGTGCCGCAGGGAAGGAGAAGGAGTGGGGTCCAAATAAATGGCAAGACAAGACGAAGAGCACAGGCGCAGAACCGGGTGGAGACCCACCTCGCTTGAGCTGAAGGGACGGAGGGAGGACGGAGGACCCAATACCTCGGCTCCGAGCCGTTCTACCGACCCATGGGACCTGCAGGTTTCAGACGGTCTCAGGCCCTTTGACATCTCTTGAGTGGAAGTGGAAGCCATGCTTTTTCACTCAACTGCCCCCCCAGCTGTGTGAGCACGATGGTTCTTGTTTTCAAGCGAGGCACTTGGAAGGCGAGTTGGAAGGACAACGATCAGAGTGGAGGAGGCGGAAGCTGGAAAGCCAGCTGGAAAAGCGCCGACGCCTCTGAGAATTGGAGCCTTGGGCGGGGCTGGGGCGATTGAAGCTGTTGGTCGAGAGGGCCGTTCCAAACCGGGGACATGCTCATGTCGAAGCAGGTGGCTAGAACAAGTTCTGGGAGAAACCCAACTATGAGTCTAAGCCCCGATGCTTGAGCATCGGAAGAGCACCAGCAGCTTCATGCTGATGGATCTTGACCTTGGCTGTTTCATTGAAAACGTGTTTCAATAGCTGCGGACCTTAAACGCATGTCAATCAATGAAGGTCAGAATCGTTCAGAAGAAAGGTCAGGCGTTCGGCGGCGCTCGCCGCCTCAGGGAGGCGACAGGGGGGGTTCTTCCGAAGCCGGCGGCGAAGCCTCAGGAAGAAGGCCGACTCCTGGAAGGCGGCGGAACAGTGGAAGCCCAAGGCTGAGAAGTGGGAAAAGGACAACTCCTGGAGCAGCCAGGGCCTCAGGAGTATCGTTGAATCGCGTGGGAGGCGGGAGGGGTCGGATTTGGCTCAAAAAGGGCAGGTGAGGTGCAGGGTTCGATGGGAGGAAGTCCAGTTGTTTCTTGCTGTGCTGGTATCAGGTGGCAAGAAAAACGATTGGTCAGGCTGGGGTGGGTTGGGGGTGCTGGAGCTCTTGTTTGTACGCAGGCTGCTCGGATGTGCGTTGAAACTCCTTACAGATAGACCGTGCGCTGTTGGAACTTTGACAGCAGTGATCCCCGGGCAAGGTGGACTGTTTGTCAAGAATGCCGCGAAAAGTGGTATGGACAAACCACTGATTGGGGAATCCCTCCCTACAAGTCCAAGGGCCAAGTTAAACCTGGTCCTTGACCTCATTGAGTACTGGTTTTGCATGACCGGACCCAGTCAAATGAGGTCCTTGACCTGTAGCGAGATCTGGTTTTCGACAGCCAGCTGGCATCAGGCCACCAGGAGGAATGGAAGCCCAAGCCCCGAGGCGTGACAGAGGAACTAGCTTGGACCCCTGTTAGGGTTCTTCTGTCGAGGGATGGCACCTTCAAGACACCAAGCTATTGGGATGTGAAGTCGTATGAGGTCAACTAAATCTCAGCCTTCAACTGTCAGGGACTGTGAAGCTGGGCCACAGTGACCAATCCTGTCCCACAGATGTCCCACTGAGCGCCGCACCTTTGGCCCCTTTGATACTGTATTTTTGAAATGTATTTTCACTAGGGCACCGAACGTTTCAAGTGTCAAAATGAAGTCGCGGGTCAGGGTCATCTCCCCTCTTCGCTTCCCCAACTCCTGGAAGGCCCCAGCTTCCGCTTCCCCTTCTTCTAGCTGTGGAGCTGTTTCCGCTTCTCACCCTCCGGCGAAAGACGGCGACCCCCCTCCGCCCATGCGAAGAGAGAGAGAGAGAGAGCTGAGCTCCAAGCGTCTTCCGCCCGGGGCGCGGCGCAGTCCAGGCGATGAATGGAGCGCCAACTCCTGGGGCGCCCAGCCAAAGAGTCCGGGGCCCCAACTGGGAGGTCGTAGTCCGCAAGCTGTAGCTCCATGGTGGAGGTGGTCATTTCCAAAAAGGCATGTTTCATACCCAGAACGACCAGAAAGATCCTTCTTGCACTGTTTTCATGGTAGGTGTGAAGTAACAGCAGGGTGAGTGTGATGCAGCCTTGCCGTTCCATCTCCGACGTGGGACACACTCAAACACAACGCTCTTTTCCGGACAGAGAAAGAGGGCCCATTCCTGTTTGTTTGATTTTCAGTTGGACCAGCGATGCCAAGCCTGCTGCTTCTTCCATTGTTTTTTCCTGAGGCCAAGCCTGGGAAAAGTGGCCACAAGACAAGTGGGAGGCGCCTGTGCGTCAGGTGCGGAATGGGTGGGTGGCTGCCCATAGCACTGGCGGAAGGAATTTTCATGAGTGCTGCGGTCCCTATCATAGGGTTTTTGGATTCTGGACCCCAAAGACGTGGCAGCTCGATGCATGGACTCGATGCATTGCGGGCAACAAAGGAAGATGCACAGACTCGCAGGCTCGGTTTTGACTACAGGTGCGTAGTCAGTCCTATCTACCCTCCATCCAACAAGCATGGCAGTGGAATATGGCCCCTTGGAAGACCGTTTTCCTCTACGCACAGGCAAATTTCCACTTCCATGATTGTTTCAGGGAGGGGAAAATTTAATGCAATCTCCGATTCTTGTAGGTTATCGTCGGTCTGTTGTTTCCATGTTGTTTCGATTGGCTGGTTGTTACCGCTGGACCCTGTTTGCGGGGATCGCCATGAATCATGCGGTGAAAAGTGGAACTCTGATGCCCTGTGGAGGCTAGACTCTTTCCACCGGGCTCTGATTCAAGAGAAAAACAGAGGAGAGCAATCACCAGCCGGGACCTCATAGGACCCATACAAGGACCCCAGGATGGACCCCAGGATGGACCCTGAACGCATGAAGGCTCCAGCCAAGAAGTTCCGGTGAACGCTCTGAGCCATCGCTGTGTTACAGAGCTTGCCCGTCTTCTCGTCGACGGTTCCTGTCCAAAACGTCGCGGGGCCGTCGAAAACGTGTTCGAAGCATCACTGGAGCAGCGAGTTCGCAATGAATCAATGAATGGGGCAGTCAACTGCCCCCCCAGAGTCTATAAAGATGATAGAGGATTTCGCGAGCCCTCGCTTGAAGTCCCGAACTTTTGCCCTGCCTCAGACTTGGCGGCCCACCAACGAGCAGGAGAGAGAGGACGTGTTTGTGTTAGCTGAAGTGAGAGGATGACCCCTCCAAAGCCCAGCGGCCTGTCAAGAGGCCCAGAAAGATCGGACACATTGGCTAGCGGCTAAGCGGCTAGCTGCTCAGGAGGGCTCAGGAGGGAGCCATCCCATTCACCCTATCCATCTTCTCCAAACAAAGGGAGCCGAAAACCCCCAGCAGAGAGCGGAGTGAGCCAGTGAGCAAACCGCTCCGCTGGTTTTCGGTGAAGCGAGCCAGACCACGATGGGTTTGATCCCCCGCAGAAGGGAGAGCACCTGAGCACCCTGCCAAAGTAAGAAAGGACCAGAACGTGTGGTGAACATTGGGTGACCTGTTCGGGTGACTACATCCACCGGTGACGACTGTGGGAAGCGATGTCGATTCGAGTCCGTTGGTCCTCCAGGAGCGCTGGAACTCCCGAAACGAAGTGCACCTGCAACGGTGGGAGCGTCCGGACACCTCACGAGCCTGGGCTGAGAGGAAGGGGAAGTTGAAGACTGAATCTTCAGCAGTCCGTTTCATCAATTGCCTTGAATGTGGCCACTAAGTCACTGCGTTATTCATGATAAGGACCTGTCAGGATATGTCATGTCAGTATCGTGTTGCATTGTTTTGCTGTCCATTAGGTCTTCCCCCTGCAATTTCAGTGAAGACACGTGTAGCAAGCAGTGGCTGGGGGGATGTCCAAAGTGTCACTGCTAGCTTGCCGTCCATGTGAAACAGCGAAACATAGTTGAATATCTGGGTAAGTCCACGCGTGACGTCAAGCGGTATCCCTCTCACGCACACCTCAAGAGTGGCCTGAGTCAAAATTGACAAAACAAAGAAACAACTATTCATGGACATTCCCCCTTCAGTGACCAACTGTGGCCAATACGCGTCCCAGTGAGACGGCTCCGGAACGAGTCATGCCCGCGAGACAGAGAGACAGAGAGAGAGAGAGAGAGAGAGAGCGTGGCCAACCTGCTGAGGACAAGAGGCTTACGGCCGCCAGGCTGACGTATATGGTCGCCCGGCACCGGATTACGGCCGCGGGCAGAACGACTATGCCCGCCAGCAGCACGACTATGCTCGTCAGGGGCACGACTACGGACGCGGCACGCAAGACAGCGGCCGGCAGGGCCCGGCTGAAGGATACGGGCGTGCCTTTGATGTCCGGGTGCCCAAGATGGTATTTTGGCGGCTGTGCAGCGCTTGCTCAGAAAATCCAGGGATGTGAGCTTCTTCAAGAGAACTTCCGCCCTCCAAGACCCAATGATTGTGAAGCGCATTCTCGTTCCTTTCAGCCAAGCAGCCCACAGGTCCGAGACCGCAGAGGCTCGGAGGGAGATGTGCAGCAAAGTTGGTCATTGACTGAATTGCCGATTTTTTCTGGTCATTTTTGGCCTCTATGTCGCCGCATGTTCCAAAGCTTCTGCAATTCCAAGGATATACACAAAGCACCGTTCGTGGGGGCTGGGCGGCTGGGCCTTGGCCTGCCAGGCCGTGAGAGATCTCGTTCGCCGCCACGGAGGAATTTCTACGAAGAGCCGCCTGCGAGGCGGAATGAGACGAAGAGATCTCGCTTCCTTTTTTCAGGATGACATTGGCAGGTGGTGAACAGCAACAGCTTTGTTTCTTGATGGACTGGAGATGGGATGCTAATGATGCTTATGCATTTCAACTGCATTGATTGCATAGTTGTAGTAATGCTAGTGTAGCACGTCCAGGAAACTACATAGAGCCAATATGAGCCAATTATAAAACGCACTTTCCAAGACTTCATTCCTGAGTTCTGCCAGTCATGCCCCAGAAAAAGCAGGACAAGAGCAGACAAAAACACCATCCTCTGTCATAACAATCTTGCTTGGCCACAGGGGCAGCATCATCTTGGTGAAGAACATTCCTTTGGGCCTCGATTCGAGGGACCGACGTCTCGCCGACGTCTCGCCGACGGGTTGCGCGGTGTGGCGTGTGGTGCGTGGTGAGTGGAGTGTGGTTGATTGGTGACCGGTGGATCTTCATCGAGAGGGAGCCGTGATTCATTGATCTTCACGCTGGTTTTAAGATCTCTGATCAAGTCAATGGAATATCTCATGAAATGCTAGGGACTGCGGTGCGATCAACAGCGCCACGGGATGGCCGACTCGACAGCGCCACGCTTGCCCAGAGGACATTCGTGACGCCTTTCAGTCGGCCACGGGCCCCGTCACGAGCTGCAAGCTCAGCCAGGGGCGCCCAGCACTGGCAGTGAGTCATGTGTGGCCGACGTGCCACTGGAAAGGACCGAGAGGGGGTGGTTGTGGAGTTGCACGGTTGACAGGGGTGAGATTTCATCTTGGTGTTGGAGGTTCGTGACACTGGCATCATACAAAAACGGCCGCGGGAGGCGGGAACGATCATGTCCAGGTTCCCAACCAGACCTGACTAGAAAAAGATCCACTTGGACTTATAGCTGGATGGACCCTGCGAGGGGTGGTCGCGGTTTGGGCTCCGAGACCGGGCGCGAGCCCCTGAGGCCAAGATGGCACTGCCAGGATATCCTTTGAAAGGTGCGAAGTGGGGCGAATGCCGAAGAATCCGATTTTTTCAGGCTCTAAAGGCTTTCCTGCATCAGGCCCTCTGAAGCTATAGGATCCCTGAATTTCCCCAACAAAAAGCAGGAGTGGGGTTGAGAAGGGATCACCAAGACAAGGGAGTTGTCGGTCGACATGTTCTGACCTGAAAGCCCCAGAACTGCTTGAAGTGGACACCCTCCGGATCTTCGGAACCTCCGGAGAAAGCCAAAAACAGCCCGATCCGCCCCCCCTCCCTGCCGACACCGGTGGGCTTCGTTCGCTCCGTTGGGTCGTCGAAGGCCGGAGGATGCGAAGAAGGCCGTCGCCACCTTCGACCACGGGGAGCTCAATGGCGCGGAGCGCCAAGCGGTGCGAGATGAGACCCAGGTGGTTTTTCTGATGGCATGGACCTGGGATTCCTGAAGATGTTTAAAAAAAAGGAGTGGTTCTCAGGTTCCAGGTCAGCAGGCTGAACCGTTTTTGTTTCAGACACGCTCTGAGGCAACATTATCAATGTCCACATCATCAATTGAGTGCCTTTTGATGTTTTGAGTGGCCTGCGGGGGGCGCGATTTATATCGGCGCCTTGTGCAAATGAATCTTGTGGAGCATGGTTTCAGGATACTTAGTTCCTGCAGCTGGATGCTGCTGTGAAGAATTTTCAGAGAGGCACGGGCCAGTCTGTACCAAACTTGAAGGTCACCATTCTTCAAGTGCCATAGGTTGCATAGGCACTTTACTAGTCTTTACTTGGCAGCTGAGCCAACAGAGGCCTCATGGGGCTTTCAAAGATGCCATGTGAGGGCTCGTGCCTGTAGCATAGTGACAGGGCCAGCGACGTGCGGTCCGGGCGCCAAAAGCTGACAAAGTTAAAAGGCCCGCACGTGCTCTGCGCACGGCGTGGGTTTGAGATGCGAGTGACTTCAAGTAGAAACATGTTGTTCTTCGTTTGGGAGAGGGGTCCTCGGACCCCATGTGAGAGAACTCTCATGTTCGTGACAGGGCGCCCATTTTGAGGAGACTTCTTTTCAGTGATGTGCTTGTGCAACGCACACACAAGAGGGTCGTAGGGCCATCAGAATTTGATTTTGGTGACTAGCCGGCAGACATGATCTGGGAAGTTGGTGGAGCTTTTGGTTTTGGGAAGTCCTTAAGATCCAGCATTCCCATCACCCATCCCCCGTGGGACCCTGCCATAGGGTGCCTGGCTAGGGTCCAGGGAAGTCGAACCCATGCGGAGAAGAGATGGCTTGGAGATGTTGGGAGCAACTCGAGAAGGAATTGGCACATCGTGTGCACAAACACCTTCGATATGCAGGTTAGCCTCCCAACTGTTAGGGAAGCACATATTTTAGAAAGCTGAGGCTGACTTCCGTTAGCTTCCCTCACGTGAAGGGTCATTACAACTTCGGTGTGATGCGAGTCACTCAGCAGCTTAGAAGCTTCTCAGTGAATCAACTCTTCGGCTTTTCGCATGGGTCATCCCTTCCGTGACCTCCCTGGAAGGCCCGTGGCCCCCGTGGCCCGCGTTCGCCCGTCGCTGGGGTGCCCAGCCGCATCAGGTTGGGCATCAGAGGTGTTAGGTCAAGTGGCTCCCAGTGGACGGGATCATGTTCCTTCGCAGGACGGTCTGACCGCGCGACCCAACATGTTGAGCCTCACCTGCGATCTGCACGGGACGGTCACATCAAACGTGGCGATCTTCCAACGGTTGGGACGTCGGCAGAGCCGTTGCCGTTGGGACCTCGGCGCTGCACCGCATGGCCACGTGGGCTCCAGGAACTCGAAACTCGGCGTTCGGTCTGACAAATGGTTTCACATGACGCATGGCTCGCTTATAGCGCGTGGATGGAAAGCCCTTCAGCTCGTAGAGGTGGGGGGGCGACATCAGAGACGCTGGCTTCAGGACGAAGATATTGGACATGCTTCGATAGGGAGGGGGGCTCCATGTTCAGCTCCCAAACCCCTCAACCGAACCACAGAAAAGCTGTGGAGTATTCAGTCTTATTCAGTCGCTTTTTTGGGGTTTTTGTGGGACCTGCCTCATGCTGGCGGTGGCCGGGTGGCCCACGGGTGGCCCACCGGCCACTTCACCGGGAGGTCCTGGTGGCCCTTGTTCCGTGCGCACTCGCCGAACGAACCCATGGGCTCATTGACTCTCGGCGGGTGGGGCGGGCCCGCTGTCACGACGGCATCGGTGGGCCTGGTTGAGTCGGACCCTGGTTGAGTCGGACCCTTGGTGGCTCATTTGAGCGGCGCAGGCGCTAGCCCATGGTAGTGTGGGCTTTGATATGGCTTGATGACTTCTAGGCATTTCTAGGTGGGACAAACCAATGAGTCGACGGAAGATGATGGAAGCTCTGGGTTTGGAATCTGGAATGAGGAACCAAGGCTCGAGACCTTGGGGTGAACCTTGCTGCTCTGGTGGTCGACGCGGAGACCGTCGAAGGTCTTCTGTTGCGGTGTTTGACCTGATTGGCTCTCAGTCATCCATTCAGTTCTCATGGACCGGACTGGAGCCATCAAAATCACCTTCAACAACAGAACCATCGAAGGCTGCGCCTGGCACCAATCGACCAGATCCATGCAGGTAGGGAGGCCGTAGGGGGGCTCATCAACAGTTTTGAACCGGATATTGGCATTTAGAAACATATATCGAGGCAGCCGGAGCGGAAGTCACATGTCACATGAAGTCACATGAAGATCTGTGTCGCTAGAGTCATGCCGACATATATGCTTTGACTGAGATTTGTTGGCCCCTGTTTCTGCCATGTCGTGGCAACGTGCTCACGAGATCGTGCATAGGACGAGCAGGGCTTCGAGTGCTTTTCAGGAAGCCTCTTTGGAAGCCGTCTCTCCTCATAACAAGCCGGGGCATTCATTGGATGTGACCGGCGCAGCTTCTGTGCCTGCTAGGGCTGCCCGGGCACTACAAGAGGTGCTGATGTCGGGTGCGCAGTCATCGACCAGCAGCGAAGCCAGCATTGTCTCTCACAAGGAGGAAGTGTTCGAAGCTGTGCGAGCGCACTTTGGAAGGAGCTGGCAGCAATACTCCAACTCCCTGTCTGAAGGTGCATTGCGGCTGGTGTCCGAGGAAGAGGCAGCTGGGAAGTCAAGTGCCTTCTTCGTATTTAGTGAAGATGGCAGGTATTGCTTGAAGAGTGTGGCACCATCAGAGGCCCAAAGCCTCTTGCAAATCGTGGAGGACTACAAAGACTATGTCTCCAACAATTTGCCCAAAAGCCTGTGATTTTAGACTGGTTTGGATTTACCCCCAGTGCACAATCCCCTGAAGCAACAACATACTGCTGTGCCCTTCCGCCCAGCAGCCCAAGGTTCTCTCACACCAGACGCTGCTCCCGCGCTTCTATGGGCTCTATGAGGTCCGCTTGCGCGATTCGTGGCGTTCGCCACCGGTCTGGCTGATGGTGCAAGGCAACGTGTTGGGCGGCCGTGCCGCTGTGGTGCAGCGCTTTGATCTGAAGGGCTCCACGCACGGCCGAAGAGCGTCCAAGAAGGAGTTGGCCAAAGGACGGGGGAAGCTTCACCTCACCCCTATGTGCTGGTCACAGAAGGCACCAAAGTCACACAGGGTTTGACAGATAGAACTGAAAATTATGAACACCGACTGTGTCCAAAGAGTTTCTTCAGAGGGATTCCTTCAGTGAATGGGAAGGCCTGCTGGGGTGTCCAGGTGTTTCTGATTCTCTTCGGCGATTGCTTCGGTTTGATTCCCGGCAGGACGTGGGAGTGTTCTGAAGGATTTGGATTTCGTCTCGCACCAGTGCGCTTTGAAGTGTGCCAAGCCAGAAGGGCTGGAGGAATGGCAAACTTGGATGGCATCTCTGGAAAGCGATGCCAACTGGTTGGCCTCCCATAACTTGATCGACTACAGCCTTTTGTTGGGCTTCTCTGCCTGCTCAGTGGATGAGCTACGGAAGCCTCTCTCTCATGTGGTACGGCTGCAGGTTCAACGGAGCTCCTTGGGCAACCTTCAGATTGAGATTCCGGAGGGGTATCAACTCTTGGTCTATGCAGGCATTGTTGATTGTTTGATGCCTTACAATGCGCTGAAGCGGGTTGAGAACATCATTTGCGATGCTTTGATTTCAGGCACCGGCGCGAAAGCGGCGGGAGGGGGCTCCTTCAGGCATGCAGAGTCTCCGTTTGGGGTTTCACCTCACCTTTTGGAAGCGGAAGTCAGGTTAGATGGGCCGGTTAGATGAGGTCGCGTGTCAGGCAGAACCAGATCCCAAAAACTATCCAGGCCTGGCTTTGGTCCTCTCGGAGACTATAGTTTTTGGTTGACGAATATCAATATTGCGAGTTTGGGGAATTAGGCCACCACCATCATCCATCGCACCCGCGTCTTACTTGAACGCGCCCAGTTTTCACTTCGCCGCACATTGCCAGGCGACATCTCCTGCCAGCCGCCGCAGAAGTACGCACGGCGCTTCGCAGACTTCGTCACCCGCCTGTCGTGTCCAGAGGAGCTGCGAGAGCTGGTGCTGGAAAGACAGAGGGGCGCATGGCGTCCCCTGAGCTTCATGGGAGAGATGGGGCGAAAGGACTGTGAGAGATGAGGGGAGAGATAGGGCGATGGCCTCCAACCTAAGAGCGAAGGCCTCCAACCTGGAGGTCCGGATTTTGGAAATGAGAGAAACGCTTGGCCTTCCAATGGAGAAGAGTATTCATGATTTATTGTTTTTTTTCACTATTGGTAGGGGAGCCCCAAAGGCCCTAGTGGTGAGTCCCAAAAGCACTAGCGCTGAGTGCAGCTCTTTCCAACCATTTATTGAAATCACCGAAATCCATTCGCTGAGCTCACTGAGCTTTCCAGGATGCCTTGATGCTTTGCAAGAGGACTGAGTTCTGGATCCTTCTCGGAGGCTTAGGTGGTCTTCTCCTGACCTACCACAGAAGCTTCCGCTCGTTGAATTGCAGGAGCCCGCAATCCTAAAGGGAATGGCCGGGATGTTTGTTGGGACGCCTGCCGCGATGGAGGACGAGATGCCTTCTCTCCTCCCGTCCTTCTCTCAAGTTCGCCGGGCCAACGGAGGAACAAAAGGGTGCAGGTTTGGCTCTGCAAGCCTCATTGAAACATAGCCTTCAGTTGGCCTTCCAAGACACCAACGGCAGGCAAAAAGCGGTCGTGCCTTATGGCCGCTGGCAGCCTTCATGGCTCTCAACATCAACTAAGTTGCACCCCTAACGGTTGGGGGTGAGCTACCAAGTGCCCAAAGTTTTTTGCGCTAGCAGCGCCAAGAAAACACCCTCAACCACCCCGTGTGCCCTGACCTACCAGTGTCTATTTTTTGGCCCCGCGGAAGATTCGATTCAGATTCATTCATAAGATTCATTTCCTTTGCGAAGCTGTGCCCCGTGCTTTTGGAGTGCCGCGGCATGCCACGGTCACATCTGAAGTTTTACTGGTGTGTAAACCAGGGTGACAGGGTGTCCCCAACATGTGGTCGAGCCGAAGATGACCCAAGTTGGCAGCATTCGGGTCGGGCACTCGGGGCACCTGGCCAGCGCGTTCTTGGCGCCAAGGACGAGGCGGAGCTGCTCCCGACTGACTGCGCGGAGGGGGTGCTGCATCTGGCTGGGAGGCGGGAGGGAAGCTGAGATGGGTCAAGGAACGCAAGCGCTCCACTAAGCCCTGCTTCAGCACTCTTCTTGGATGAGAGTGGCCCAGCTCTACGTGTGATCCAGGTTCTTCTTCCGCTCTTTCACCTGTCGCTTCTCGTCTCAAGTGACCGCTTCGTCCTTGATCCTGGAAGGTACAAGACGGTGGAGTCCGTGGAATACCCGGAGGGCTGCACGCTGCACGGCGAGCCTGGCACAGAGCCATGGTCTCACGGACCTCCCTCACGGACCTCACGGACGTTTGGTGGACGCATTGTCTCAACGGTCAAACACCCAGGTCCTTGGACTGGTAGGGCAGCCGCGAGCATCGGCTGAGCTGAGGCGATGGTCTCAAGACTAAGGAGTAGGCCACTTGAGCCGTCTTTGTTCTGAGTAGATAGGACAGATGGACATGTTCAAGCACCGATCCTGATCCTGACAAAGCTTGTTGTTGATTGCTCTTGCAGTCAAATGTGGGTTGGCAGGGGTTGAAGGTCCATTGATGATCGAGACAACTAATTAGATGTCAGAGGATGCGGCTACATC
>CAXAMN010025217.1:280930-336004 GCA_963970005.1 Durusdinium trenchii
ATCTGAGAAGTTTTGAAGAGACTTCTTCTGCATCCTCCATCGCTCTGCACAACAGACACACAGGCTTTTGCCTTTCCACTGCAGGGTGCTAATTGTGATTTTGTCGCCTGGATGCTCAAGCAGAAAGACAGCCTAAGCTTGAGGACCAACCAACTGAGCAACTCACTTGCGAATTGAGGGACTGGCCCTAAGCTTGAGCGATGTCTTCGTACTCCAGCCACCCTCATTTCCAGTCGCCCCTTTTTTGGGCCCACGCTTCACCGCGCCGAGGAAGTGGACGTCTTGGGTGAGGTGCACTTCTTGAAGGACCGGGTCCAACCGTGGAGTCCGGTGTCCGACCCGTGTCGAGTGTCACAAGAGACCATCCGTGGCGTGAAATAGCGAGGATCATAGCAGGACGTACGAGAAAGGAGTATCAGGAGTACCTCAAAAAAGTTTGGTAGGAACCCTTTCAGATCCTTATCGACATCTTTCGGACCGCTGCCCCCTGGAACACCTCACGGCACCCGGTGCCCCGCGTGCCACGAGCGCGAGGACGCCCGCCTGAGCGGCTCCTTGGTCTTCCGGGGTTCCAAGCATCGGGAGCGTCAGCATCGCTGCGTGGATGTGGCTTGGAGGATGTGGACGATCCACACGGGTGTTTCGGGCATTTCCTGGAAAAGAGAACGGTCACTGGCTGGCCCGTCTGAAGAAGGCTCCAACGAGAAGAAGAAGAAGAAGAAGAAGAAGAAGAAGAAGAAGAAGTCTGCTCTGTCTAGGAGGGCCAAAGGTCCGTGAAACGTTGCGTGAACGTTTCGGAGTTCATCAAGGTCTCCGCTAGTTGCACCAGTCCCATGTTTGGGCCCATAAGACCGCAGACACTAAAAAGAAGTCCATCAAATCCGCCGATTGTTACCCCCAATTCCCGGTTGGGCACAGGAAGCAGACATTGTTCCAGTGGTCCGCGGGGGATTGTGTTTGAGGACGTGTATTCAAACATCAAGATTTTTGAAGGTACTTATATAGACTCTCTGAGGCACTGTTGTGCAGTTGAGTCTAGTATCTTGATTCTAGATGATTCTTTCTAGCCCAATTTTCGCTGACCCAAGGGCTCTTAATGGAACATCCGGAGATTTCTCCAAGACGGTCCTCCTCCACCTGGTCCCCATCCGCCGCCGCCGACGCGCCGTGCCATGCCGCGTCCTCGCAGGTGGAAGGCAGCCTGGACTTCGCCGGCTCGTCCCAGGTGGACTTCATCAGCTGCGGAGGCGGTCCCCGAGGGGTCCGGAGTGATCCCTAGATGAACTGAAGGGAATCATCACCTTTTGAGTGACAACATGGCCACCAATGAGCACTTGAAGGCAGGCCCATCACCACCTTGACTCGCTCACGAGCCAAGCTCCAGGTGAAGAGACCGAGGATGGAGGTGGCGTGTACGTGGAGCAGAATTTCACCTTTGACAGCGGGCGGCTTCGGTTTCAAGGTGGAGTTGCAGGACCCCGGTGCTTGGTTCCAGCGCAGCTTCCGGGTTTGGGGGTATGTGGGCAGCCGGTTTCTGGAGCCGCTTGGCCCCACCGTCACCCGAACATCACTCCCCATAATTAGATCGGGTTCCGTGCTGTGGCTCTGTGGTAGTCCAGCGTTGGATGGTCCATCTGTTTCACAAGAAAAGGAGAACTCACAGCCAGTGTTTTTTGTCCTCTTCGATTTTCTGAAAAGGTTAGTTGGATGGCCGGGTTGCAGGATGGGGTGGATGTCTCTACGTGGGTCAACATCTCGTCTTGAATGGTGGCACTGTGCTCTTCGAAGACTGCCGAGCGACCACCGGCGGCGGGGCACTCTTCGTGAAAGCGGGGCACTATTCTCATCAGGCCGATGGTGTGGGTGACGCTGCGTGACTGCAGAAAGTAGTTGGCATGAGTATAAATAGGCAGGTGGTGTAGCCTGGTTTGATCCTTACCATGCGTGGTCGCCGGCCGAGATGTGTCCTTCACCATTCACCGGCCAATGTCTCCAGGCCGGGAACGTATCCTTTCAGCGGGCGTTTGCCAAAGCACATGGTGGTGCTATGATGCTGGAGGCGGACTGGTGGATGAACCCAACGATTCAACAGTCCTGCCGCACTGCCGATGCAACAAGTTTGACAGGAATCTTCTTTGTTATGGCTGGTGCGAGAACTTTCTTCCTTCAGCAACACATTGAAAAAGCTCATTGAACAACAGTTTCTGAGCGCACTGAGGGCCGCTTCAAGCAATATGGCGGACACATCCTTTTCGAGGACGGCAACATGGTGCGTCCAGATCTCACGTCTTCTCCCCGAAAACACGCGAAAACGCGGCTCCGTCTGCAGGACTGCTTGGCCTTGAAATCGGGGGGTGGCATCTCAGCCTCGATGTACAGTGTCAAAGGGAAGCGGAAGCAGATAGGCAACGTGGAGCGGCCCGGCATCAGGGGCGGAGATCGGTTGGAACGAGGGAGCTTGGAGTGGTTGAAATCATTGGATGTTGAGAGATGGATGATTCTTTTTTCTAGACCAGGGTGGTGCTGTTCAAGGTGGGGGGGGTGAAGACATGGATTCCCATTGATTCTAGAATTCAAAGAGAAGGCTCATCAAGGCTCAGTAGGGTGTGACCGGTCGTTCCACCGGTCACATCGTACCGAGGCAATTTGGAGGGACCATCCGTGCTCGGAACTGCACCTCCGTGCGGGACAACATCAATGGCTTCTTGCTTCGGATGGGGCTGAGCTGGAGACGAGCGTTGAGTGGTTTGAAGGCGATGTCGGCAGCTGAAAGCTTCTGAAAGCTGGAAGCGACCTTGCCCAAGCTCACGTAAACTAGAGCATTGCTCCCGTGAAGAGGAGCAAAGCATGCTTTTTGGAGTGGCAGTTGTCAAAGTCCTTCCAGATCCCGCGGGGAAGATGATTATAGCCTCAAAACGGGGAACATCAGGAGCCACACGTGCAAAAGAACTTGTAACTTGCAAGAGAAGGCCACCTCCTTCTTCGAAAAGTGGCGTTGACTTTGCTCATCTCAGGAAATGGTGGGGTCATCAACACCAACTGGCTGAACGTGAAAGGCTTAGTGGAGTTGGATGGCTGTGAAGCTGGCAATGGTGGTTGTATTGCCGCCAGGACGGCAGGAAGTGCAGCCCCATTCGTTGCTCCAAAGTTTGGAAGTCGGGACAGCACAAGATCAGGTCGAGACTGTGAACCATCTACTTGAAGCCTCAGGATGCTTCTCCTAACTGTCATTCTGAAGCAGTACAGCAACACGTTTATCATGCAGAACACATTTCAATACATTTCATATAATGCTGTTTGAGATTATTTTGATGCACGCAATTTACTAAGACCTTTGCTAAGCATGGGGAACAACACTGCAAAACACGGGCCTCCACAAGGTCCCAATCTCTTTATAATTGTTTATCGTTTGTTTACTTGTTTACTTGTTTACTGAAACCACGTTAAGAATGCCTCTACCTTTCGGAACCTTTAACATCCAATCTATTTCATAACCATCCTGCTCTCCCTGGTCACCCGATTTGTTGATTGGAGCTCCCTCCCCAAGACCCTCTCTGCTTTGCCCCCCGCTTTCCGCTAGCCGGCCGCTGCCGCTGCCCTGCAGGAAGGGCGTGACGGTGGGTCCAAGCGGCCAGTTGCGCATCTCCAATTGCTGGTCCAACGAATTGGGTGGAGCGATCTTTGTCGGCTTGTGGATGAAGGCCGATGGATCGGTCGAGACGGGGTCTCTCCGTCCGGTTTGGGTCGGTCTCGGGGTCTTCGTCTTTTGGGTTTGGGGTGGGTGGGGTGGAAAGGAGGACGACACAGTCTGAGCCATTCGGAACGGGGGGCCGGGTCAGGCCAGTCAGGTGGGTTTTGGTTGGTTCTGTTTGGAGTCTACAAGTGTGGTCTGAGACATGGAGCCGGTCCCGTTCTTGGAGATCAAACCTGGGTCTCAAAGCAGCCACGCAATGCCTTCTGGCCGGTCTAAAGAGTGATGGCGAACAACTCGGTAATTCATAAAGAATCATTCAATCACAAAAAAATCACATCAATCGCAGGTCTCAATTAGTTGATATCATCCATCACAGGTCTCACTCCAAAGTTTGTGGACATGGCACTCTGAGTTGCTCTGAGTTCCTCAGAGCCACGTGACTCTTCGTGACTCTTCGTGGTCTTGGTCACGTGGTTCTTCGTGCAAGAACTTGGGCATCTTCCATTTTAGTTTCACAGAAGAGTTCTCCAAATCATGCATTTTTCCGATGATCACTTGGAGTAGGTACAACTACAACTATATAACTATATAAGTTAGACTAATGAAAAAAACCCACCGAATTGGAAGATCCTTTTCATATGGGGGGTGAACGAGTCTACATCAAGAGTCAACCACATTCTTCTCCTCTCGCAGCGGACGTCGCCGAGGTCAAGGGCCTCCTACACGTGGCGAACTGCTCCTCTCATAGTGGTGGCGCCGTGAACTGCCGCTCGAAGGTGTCGCTGCTGGGCACCGCCGACGTGCGCTTCGAGAACGTCACGGCCAGCGCCGGCAACGGGGGCGCCATCTGGGCCATCAACGTGACGCAGGCGCGGTGTATGGGACCGGTGGGGTCGGTGGATGGAAGGTGTGGAAGGTCAAGCTGCGGTTGGGGGCATCACATCTGTGATCGAAGGGGGCATTCTTTCAGAGGTGTTGGGGGCGAGCTTGACCGTGAGAGACCTGGAACACTGGAGGCAAAGGAGTGCCTGGGGTTCAAAACAGACACCCAGAATTCAGTTTTCAGAACATTTCCGGTCGGACTTCCATCAGTGCGATCGGTCATCAAGAGTTGTCCAGGAAAACAACCAGAAAGAGGTCCATTTTCCTTAGGTTTTCCGGTCAATTTCATGGAGTTTTGAGCTGTACCAGGAGGGTGGCACCTTTGCCTGCTGGCGCTGCCGCGCTGCCACCTCCGGTGGTGCCATCTATGCCCAAGCGGTACTGCGGCTGAGCGGGCAGATGAGCTTCCAACGTTGCCGCGCGCACATGGGGGGTGCGCTGCATGTGGTAGGAGTCATCCAGCAGAAGGGCCGCTTGGTGGATTGTTATCCAGAAGGAATGGCCACATCGTGTAGACTTCAGCCGTGAGGCTGCAAAGCATGGAACATGTATATTATAATATAAAGGCTGTGGGCTTTGTGGCTCTATGAGTTGATGTTGTAAACGGGGGAGCTTGAAGGATTTCCCTGCCCAGCCACACATGTTGGCATATACATTGCATGGATTTGGGTTTTGAGCGATGCCTGTTCCTTTTTCTCCGGGTTGGGGTGCGCAGGTGAATGTCACAGATGTTTTAATAGGAGCTTGATGGGATCTTGTCGATTGAGCTTTTCCAGAAGCTTCAAGCTCACAGTTTTTCTCGGATGAACTCTTTTGAGACGTCTTGGTGTCTATAAGATCAGGGGGTCACCCCCCCCCCACACGATGTGTAACATATATATATATCCCCCATGATTGATTCTCTATGACATGAGTATCTGTTTCCACTATGAAATGGGATAAGGCACTTCACTTTATATAAAAGTCCCGTTCCGATAATGGACATAAGAGGAGGCAACATCATTTCATAGAGTGGAGGGGGGGATTGGTCGGAATGACCATGGCAGAGAGAGGCAATGCATTATATAAAAGAGACACGTGGTGGCAGATGAATGGTTCTTATTCAGGAGCAAATCCATTTTATAGAGAACACACGATATGGTTTTACACAGATGTCTTGAGCTGCGTTCTGGAAGCCGAGAGTTTCCCAAATTGAAAGAGCTCGAAATCAGAGGTAGATCCCAGGCTTCTTCTCTATCTTCTTTATCGTGGATGGCCTGAACATGGCTACCCATTTTATAGAAAGGTTTGCTCTTCATTTCATAGAGAAATATATATATATATATAATATGATGGTCTTAGTATTTCATAGCCGGCATTCGGCATTCTCTATAACATGGAGTTCTGGCAGGATATTCCCCCAATCAAGGGGGATATATATATATATATATAGTAATGAAAGTGATCAGGCTGCTCTTTGAAGTTTAGGGTCCCATTGGACGCCCGGTTCCACCGATGCCCCACTCGAGCTCCGTCCGCGACGTCGCGGTCCGGACGTCAGCGAGTCATAGAGGTCTCGGAGACGACTCAGCCGTTGGTCGATTCCGAACCCTTCATGAACTGTAGGATCTGCAGGACATCGAACTGGAAAACCATGTTGCTGGTGATTTTGGGACCCTTGCAATCGACTGGTACGTGAGGCCGCCTTCCAGCATTTGGCTGAGGGATGCTGGGGGGTTTGACGCTCATGGGCTGCAGGAGAGATGAGCTTCAAGGATTGCAAATCGGTGGGCAGTGGGGGCGCCATCCATTCCATTGGCCAAATTGAGCAGTGGGAAGGCTCATGGGGAAGGGTGGAGGCTTGCTTGGCAGCTTTTGCTGGCTTCCCATTCGACCAGGTTGGTTGGGTCCCCCTTCTCAGACGATGGTTGGAGCTCGTGTGAGCGGACGTCCAGTCAGTCCATCAAGACTTTTTGGATTGATCAGATTTGCGGTTGTTTTCTTGTGGCTTTTTGGAACTGCAGGACTTTGCAGCTTGGTCTTTGGGATGGGAGGTTTTGCAAGTCAGGAGCAAAAGATCAGAGTTTGAAAGCTCAGACTGGGCGAAAGCAACACATTCTTCAACTTCTTAGCTAACTAGGGATGAGTTGAGTACATAACATATCCTGTACCTATCTCCAGATGATGTCTCTACCATAGCTCTACGTTAGTTGCATATTCATCTATATTCTCTCTATATTCTCTATCATGTGCAGTGTCTCACCGCCGAGTGCGACGTCCAACTTCTCACCGCTGATCATTTTGTTCGAAGCCCAGCGATTGGCCTCCCCCCCCCCGCCGCTGGGTTCGAAGCCCTACGCGCCCCGGTTTCAGCCGTAGGTTTCTGGTTCAATGGCCTCCACACATGGCATGGAGGAGAAAACGCGTGGGTCGTTTGGGGGTGCACCTGCTGTACTCCCTGCAGGCAGCACGGCCCATTTCACGACGTGTCGCAGTTTGAAGTCGGGGGGTGCCATCTTCGCGGCCAGCGTCCAGCAGAAAGGCGGGGTGCCGACGCCCATGGCTGTGGAAGGGATCGAAAAGGAACCCCCTATTCCTTAGGGAAGATGGAAGTCAGACTTCCATCTTCCCTAAGGAAAGGTTGACCTTGTGGTTGGTGGTGCTTTTGCAGAGTGAACAATTCTTAGGCAAAAGAATGGTTGTTCGGCACAAGCTATGAAGTCAATGGTGGTTGGAAGCCTACCAGATCGCTATGAAAGGCTGTGAAGTCAATGGGGGGGCCTCTTCCCTCATGGCTTACGAGGTGACTCCTCGTCCGGCAAGACGGTGATCCAACCCGGGCCTACTTCGCGGCCCCCCCAACAAAACCTGGGAGACCATGGTCACTTCCTTCCAACCGAGCCACATGGTGCAGCAGGACATGGATGGCAACCCTTGAGCATTTTGAGAGTCCAACCGTCCTCCTTGACACTCCCCAGCCTTGTTCACCCACGCCTGCCGTGTTGGCTGGCCAGGTGACATGGCCTTCGAAGACTGCTCGGCCAAGCGGTCCGGGGGTGCCATGAGTGTGACGGATGCCACCAATGTGGAGACTGGGCCACCAATGCCCGGCGACCCCGGGGACCCCGGGTGCCCTGGACTGTCCAGGAAGTCTCCTCTCACGCGTGGCATGTCACGGTGGATCATGGTGGGATGGCATGCCGCCGTGCCCCTCCAATCAAGCTTCCGTGTCATAGGCATGGTGTGCACCTTATGAAGAAAAAATGCTCCCAGCGGCAGTTTCCAATCCGCCCACTTGGAAAACCCGGCTTCTGGACTCGAGAGGTGACGCGCTTGGCGCTCTCAGCGGGATTCCGAATCCACACCTGCAGACGACTACAGTGACGGTGTTGAGATCAGTCCTGCGTCACTGTTGTCTAGATGGATCTGATCTCTTTTAGGGCAGGTCCCCAACCATTCTCATCCACCTTTCACATTTCTGAGGGGCAGACACCAACTCACAACCCTCCCGGCCCTTGACCCGTTCCCTCTTCTGTTTGACATCCCTTCCCCCAAGGACCTCAAGTTCACTCGGGTCGGTGCTGGCGGGGTGGGCAAGAAGGGCTCGCCGGCGGCGAACCGAAGGCCGGTGGCGAGGTGTGCGACAGGGTGACCGGCCGCGCCGAGTCGGCTGGCGCCAAATGGTGTAGCAGCGTAGCACCACTTCGAACCTCCCGATCTGTCACCCGGAAGCCTTGAAGCCCCAAAAACTCCCTGTGACCGGCTGAAGAGGCATCGTCCTCAAGAGCTTCAGTTGGAGTCACTGTTTGGGCTGAGGGTGCGGCAAGTAGTGCACTGTGTGCGATTCGTCCGGCGATTGATTCAACTGCGATATTGCGAGCATTGGGGGTGTCCCATGACCCTGTCACAGTCGGTCGGTGACAACTATCTCTGTTTGAGAGAATGGCCTTTACTAAGCATCATCATCCATTGTTGCTGGGAAATGTGATGCACACACCATGCACGTCCAAAGGCCCAGTAAAACCTGGGCCTTTACATCCTTAAGTTACTGAAGTAGTGCATTATATGATCACGTCCAGTCAAATGAGGTCATTGACCGGTAGGGACATGATCGTTAGGTTTTGTGAGTCTCTTTGTCATCCAGCGCCGTCCCGCACGTGGTCCACCAACCTTGGCATGTGACACCGAAGTAGGTTGAAGTTGTGCTTGGGGTGGGAGTTTCCAGGTGCCGAAGGTCTTATTCTTATTTCACTTTGCACTGCCTAAGATGGGGTAAGATGGGCCGAGTTTCGTTTGTAGCGGACTGTTTCAACGGGACTCGCGCGATTCTTTATTGTCACAGTCAGTTCTGGAAGTTTGTTTTGTGGGTTTGCTTCGTGCAGCTGCCACATGAGGCCGGCGTCGGAATGAGTCGCAGAAACTCACACAAGGTAGGTCAGGGAGGTGCTATGACATTTTTACCAGCTAATCCTGGTTTTGGTTTGTGGTGTTATGAGGTCTATGGCCCACCCCCCAGCAGCGTGTTGGTGGATGAATTCTTCGTGTCAGGAACAGGCTCAGCAAGTACATCAAGAGCCTCAAGTGACCCAACTGCATTCTTGATTGACCCTAGTGTCCTACTCTATGAGCATTTCCAAAAGGAACATGTTGCGCGTGTTGGGGGGGCATTCACTTTTTGGACTCAGAGGGAGATCCACAGTTGGGGTTCATTTAGGTGCAGTTTCTGTTCTTGGGAACCTTTGGTCCATTTTTGCTTCTTTTGCTTTTGTTTAGCTGGAGGATCCGACACTTTGACCAGAGATGTTGCACTCATGATATTGACAGCTGACAGACGCCCGCTTTTGATCTCTCGGTTGCTTTCTCACGCCTGGCACATTGGACAGCTTGACCTTGACCACTGGTTTGTATGCCCGTGGCGCTTCTGGGTACAACGGTGGAATCCATGGTTGGTGACCAACCTCTAAGCAAAGGGTCGTTTTCCAAGGTCTTGTGGCAGGAGGGGGTGGCCGTTCTTGATACAATTCACCACCTCAAAGCCATGTCATGAAACCCACACCCACACAAAGAGAGAGAAGTCCTCTAAACAACCTTCCTTCCTTCCACCAGATCCTCCCTTTCTTTCCACCTCGTTATACCTCGTGTGTTTTTTTGGTTTGGCTTCCCGACCGCCACCGAGGTCGGCCCGGGGCAGCGTCCAGCTGTTGGGCTCCACGACCTTCGAACGCTGCTGGGCGGGCGCCGGCGGCGCGCTCTATGCGCGGCAGGACCTGCTGTTGGCTCCGCCGCTCGGGCGTGGAGCGGTGGAGGGAGGTGAAGGCACCTGAGAGATGGTCTGTATGAGTAGATGGACGAAGGAAGAAAAAACTCACGAAGCCTTCGGCACCGGAATGGTTTGTACCTTTTTCTTTTGGGGGTACTGACCGTTTTATTGCTTTTGCTGTTGCGGATGGCCGCATGTAAACTGTAGAGATGGGGCCTGTTGCTGTCCCTTTGTATGCTGACCCGCAATTCAAAGAGATGGTCAATCTTGATCCCTTTGGACCAGCTTAACTTATTGTCTCTCTTGTGTTGAAAAGGAAGTGGAAGCAACAGAACGCCATCAACAGAGAGATTTGTTGTAATACCTTACCATTTCCTGAGACACCCCCCCAAAAAAGAAAGCAGCACGTGCGTTTCCTGCCCCTGTTTCCTTCATGGGCGTGCTGATGATTAAGCCCAAGACTGGCCTGGTCCGGCGTTCCACGGGTTTCGGGCTGCAACGACTGGTCGCGACCCGGTCGCGGCGAGCCGAGACTTGGCCGCTCGGCGCATGAAGCTCCATGAGCCGAGACTTGACCTCGATGCACTCCTCACCCAAAAACCTCTCTCCTTCTCCTTCGCCCCCGCTTCGGCTGACGACCCGAGGACCGCTCGCGCCCTCTTCCGGGACTGCGGCGCCGATGCCTTCGGTGGGGCGCTGAACGGGCGCGACGTGCGGCTGCTGGGGGAGAGCGAATTCAGGAACATCACCGCGCTGGCGGGCGGTGTGATCCAGTCCACCGGTGAGGCTGGGGAATGGGGGCTGGGGGAGAGTAGCTCGGGGTGGATGCATAGGTGATGGATGTCAGATGAGTCAGATGTCTGTTAATTATTTCTTCTTGCAAGGCCGTGAAGGACCTGGGTCATCACTTAGGGACTTAGGGATCATATTCTGATGCTCGAGGGGGATTTGGGCAGATTTATTTTGGATTTCCACTGTTTTTGGGGGTAGCTGGGAGTCAGGCTGGGGGAGTATCCTCTTCTTCCTTTGGCCGTTGCCAGGTCATCATCCCGGAAGAAACTCACGCAGTGATGCAGAGAACGTCGGCGCCACAGATCTCAGCATTGAAGCTCATCAACATGTCCAACCTGTCACTGGAGCAGCTTTGGCTGGAAGATTGTGCAGCTTCTACCTATGTACTGTAGCACTGTAGCACATTGTATGGCTGTGGGTCAACCGGAGCCGCTAAACCAGGGTAGGTTGATCTGGCAGGGTAGGTCAACCTCCGTTCATTCTTGGTGGTCAACCAGGGTGTCCCGGCTTTCACCCGTAGCCATATAGAGATGTTCCTGGGTCGGTGAACAGCATGGGGGTGTAAATGCGATGCTTGAGAGGTGGCTGCCCACACAAGCCTGGCAGTAGGAACATCAAGCTACGCTGTTAAACAGGTCACAGGTTGCCCAACAGAGGAGAGACGCTCAACAGCTTCGAGCGTCTTCTTGGCGGGCCCTTGTGGGTAGCAAGAGCTGAACCTTCAGTCACTGGATTTGTGGTTTCCATGGGTTTTCGCCAGGTTTCTCGCACAGCATGGCTTTCCAACATGTGTCCTTGCCTGCCTTCACTGATTTCATGCGCACCTTTTGAGGAACACCTCGCACGTGTGGTTCGTCGCCCCAGAGATCCATCTAAAGCAGGCAGGCTCGGTGGAGATGGCGATGGCAGCCGTGCGGTGGAGATGCAGCAAAGTTCACCTGTCGGGTTTATGTGGAGAGGGACATGGGTTAATCATAGGACGACTTCTTGCACCCCATCAGGGTCAGCCAACACCAGGAAGGAAAAAACATGGAAAACCACCGGAGCTCCCCGCTGAAAGCTCCACTGAAAAAGGCATACCGCATGACCGACCGAACAGCAGGACCGACGGGGTCGTCGTTGGGACGAGGACTGCCCGAGCTGTCCAGGTGAAGTGCGACAATGGCCTTGCCAGCTTCAAGCAGCCACACCATGTGGGCTGTGTGAGCTGTGAGGCCGGCTTCGAACCTCTTTTGTTCCGGGCGCGGGCGCGCGTGTATCGCGCGCTATGCAGAGATGCCAAGATGCGCACTCACGGTGAGTGGTGCGTTCCTGCATTCTTAGTCGAACTCGCGCTCGCGGGTTTGGGTCATGGATTTCTTTGAGCGAGCAACGGGTTCATGCGGGTGTAGCAAGTGGCAAGCTAGAACGGGATTAAAAGGGATCGCTGGCTGAATGCTTGGAATAACATGGTCTACTGTAGAATGGTTTCCAGCAAACGAAGTATTCCGGTAGCGCATATGGCGATGATTTGAAGCATTTGGTTAGGAAGTTTGGGAGCAAGCATTGCCCTTGAATCACCCCACTTGAGGTTTGCCCTTGACAGCAGGCCTCTCAGATACTTGTCAGTTCAAGTCCCATGATGATAGGAGATTTGCCTTCCCCACCTCATCACCAGAACCGCATTCGAGTCCCTGTACTGTTTGAGTCAGTGAGGTTTCCAGCACGGGGGCCCCCGGTTTGGGTCTTCACCTTGGCAGGAGAACAAGATCCAAGTCTTTGGAAATCCCATCTTGGACGACGATCTGCCGTTGAAGACCTGTTGGTCCGCACCCCGTGGCACGGCGCATGTTGACATGCACCACCTCAAGCTGAAGATCGGCTACATGGTAGAAAAGGCCGGTTGAAAACTGGGACCGGACAACCAGACAGTTGCAGCCACACCCTTTTCACAAGACTTGCTGGTCCCTACAGCCACCGTCAGGAAGTCTTTGAAGAGAGGACCAAGGACATGGTGACTTCTATGTGTATCCAGGGGTTCCAAGAAGCATGTGACACACCGTGTGCCGCGCCGGGCTGAATGACGTAGGCCTGAAAATGGAAGTCCTGCGCTTTGGGACGCACATGCCACTCCACCTTCTCAGAGCTTTTTGACAAGAACAGCCGGATGTTTGGGGATTTGAGCCGTGTGCCGGGGACCACGAGGCGCCACTCCTTCCGACCCGCACGGGCGCCTCCGCCGCGGGCGCCGCACAGGCCAACATCAGCCGGAGCTTTCGCTGTCCGAATCGCCTAGCGTGCATGGGCGGTGAGATTTCCACCGAAGGCTTTGGAGAGATGTGCGCGGAGGGCTACAGAGGCTGGGCAAACAGATCGAGGGCTACTGTACCTGGCCTTGAGGTATCAGGGTGCTCTTGAAAAGGAGCAGCTGTTCCCAGGCTTTTTTATTGTAAGATTCGATCCTCAGGCAATGTGTTCAAGAAAACATCGTGGGATGGCACAAAGAGGGGCTTTCCTGATGCATGGACCAGTGGTGCATATCACTGGCGTGCGCTCCTTTGGGTCCGGCTGGACGCAGGGAACCTGGAATCATTCCCAATCCGCATGCACACCCGTGAAGCTCGCAGGTCAAGGCTGTGTGAAGTGTGAGAAAGGCTATGGGTCTTCGGACAGCAACCGCTTCGTGTGTGCCTCGGACGGCAGCTGTGCCCAGGAATAGGTCCTTTGCCAAGTTTTTCTCTCACGAAAAGTGAAGGGCATCCACAGATGTCCGTCCTTGAACGGCCGTGTGCCCTTTTGTGCCCGCAGGGCCGGTGGTAGAAAGGCCCTTAGCTCTCTTTCGGTGCCAGAACTCCCACACATTTCTATATATAAATTAATTATCTTTAATCGCAAACGCACCTAGTTCCTTGAGGCAGTTCAAAAGGTCCATGTTTCTTGTTCCAGCTCAGACACCTCCAAGTCCTGCTCCCTCCCCGCCTCAGGTGTTGCATGTGCCTCCTCGGTGTGGCGGCAGCGGATGCAAATGGGCCGTTTCGTGCTGGAGGATTTGCTCCTCTTCGCTCTTTCCGTCTCGGGCGTGGCCTCCACGAGCGGCGAGAAGGACCGGGGAGCGAGGAGAGAGCGAAGCGGACAGGTCGGCAAGGGATGTGAATGAGCAAGGTCGGCATGGGGGACAGGGGATTTGGGATCTATGTATTATAGACCAAAGTGGTGGACCATGTTCCTACCATTTTCTATGGTGGTCCTACCATATGAATTATGCGGGACTTGCTGAGGCTGCCAATGTTTTAGGATCGCCGAACGTGCTCCTTTCCATTCTTCATTAGACACGTTTGCCTATACTCATCAAAAATACATCAAGGGACCAGACAATATCAGAAAGCTTAGTGGCTTTGGTGCTCATCATATTTTCTTGTCCAATTTCCTTTGAGTACCTTCCCTCCCCAGGAGGCCCTTCTTCCCACCAAGTCCTCCCTGGAGGTCACCCCTATCACCCCATACCTCCATGCCCTCCATGCTGAACACGCCAGCTGCCGGCTGAGCCCCGCTCTCCCGCCCCGGCCGCACGCCTCCGAGGAGAGCAAGATCTTGACGAATCACTTCATGTCCTTCGTGGCGGCTGCCGGTCCTGTGATCCAAGCCGTCCAGGAGACTCCGACCTTCAAACGGATCATGCCGCTCGGCTCATTCCTTTTTCACGGTGACACGGTTTGACACTTGCGTCCGGGGTTTTCACGTGAATCCACATGCGTCGTAGCGGGGGGGGATCTTGAACCATGTTTCGACATGGACTCCGAAACAGGAAGCGGCCCCCATTCTGGGCCCATGGCCCATGTCCTCAGCCTGACCTCCCGGCGCCCATAGGTCCCACCTGGATGTCTATGTGGAGGGCCTCTCCACCTCAGTCGAGGCAGGCGAAGGCTCAGGCGCGCTGGCCATCCAATCCGAAGTTGGACAAGAGGACGCTCCGTTCTGCACCTGCAGAGCTAGGGATACGCGTGGTATGGATTGGCATTGATGGATACAATGTACATAGAGTCAACACTGAATCGCTGCCCTGCCTAATTGTCATCATTTGCGTGACTCCTGGGAAGCACTTGGCTTGGAGACGCATGCGCATCGTTGCTTGATGGTGGGAGGAGTGAGAGTAGGGGGGGCGAAGAGGCTCCAAGAACGTGTGGCGGCGTGGAGTCCGGGGAGACCCCCCTATTCGCCCGACCCCGGAAGAAGGGATGACCCGACCAAAACACAGACCAGTTGGTTGGAGATGTCTCCAGGCTCCAGCGCAGCGGGCGGAATGTCTGCGAGATGTATCCAGGGATATTTGAGACTTGGCAGTGGGCTGTTTGAGACTTGGCGGTGGGCTGCTCGTCACTTCTGGGAGAGGATGAGTTTGAAATCGGAAAAACCAACTCGCCACCTGGCCGTGAGATGGGTGAATTAGATGTCGAGCTTCTCTGACGTGGAGGCCCTTCCCTTGCCGTACTCTGGTGGATAGGGCTGATAGCACTGCAAGGCACTGCAAGTGCATAGCCCAAGACGCCCAAGCGAAACCAGGTCCTTGCTCACTGCACGCATATTCTATTACAACAGGAACCTCCATGGTTCTCGCTATAGCCGCTAGCTTGGAGACAAAGTGCACATTGACCTCGGCTGTGTAACCGCCATTTTGTCGGAATACTTTCCGTTTGGAATTTCTGAAGGGTCCCAACGAGGCATTTCGCGCAGCCATGTTGATGTCGTCGCACTCAGGAACCTCCCCAAGAACTGGTGGTGCCGTGCTCTCCTGACCCTCTTCACCCCCTTCTGCGCCATCGCCGCGCTCATGGCGATGCGGGGATGGCGCATTGCAGCGGTGGTGGGTGTGCCACCTGGCACATGAGACAGCTGAACTGACCAGAGCAGTTCTGGAAGACCTGGGTTCCACTACAAACTGAGTGTTATTGGGGTTCATGATGTTCCGTG
The DNA here is from genome assembly GCA_963970005.1 of Durusdinium trenchii. Lineage (NCBI taxonomy): Eukaryota > Dinophyceae > Suessiales > Symbiodiniaceae > Durusdinium > Durusdinium trenchii. Next base: position 296,485 of record CAXAMN010025217.1, read on the forward strand.
TGAATCTTCCAGGATGCTGTTCATGGAACTCCTTGTGCAAATCCCAAGTCTTCTAGGCAAGCCGCCAAAGGTTCATTCCCACTTGGGAACACGGACCAGCGTTCACCATCAGCATGAACTTGTTCACGTAACGGTTGAGGAACAGAAGCAGTATGAATATGTATGAGTGCTACAGTCTCCAAACAATGAGACCTCCCAGGGGTCCCCACCAGCAACAGATGAACACCTCTAGGGGCGTACCCTAACATGACTCAGACCAAACCATTTTGGTTAAACGCCGCGCGTTTCACAGAGCAGGAACTGCTTCTTGCCGAAAGCTTGCTTGTGCTTTGCGCGCTACTTGGTATGCTACCGCATGGAGCCGGAGCACGAGGGCGGCGAGCTCTTCTGCGCCTATCGGACGCTTGGCATTGGTCGGACCAAACAGTGGATGGCTTTGGGAGGGCGAGCTGGTCTAAATACCCATGATGGTAGATGACGGTAGGTCATGGATGGCAAAAATCATTGAGCATCCCCACCAGACCTATGATCCCGGCCTTCTGTGGGGTTGGTCAAGCAGTGCCGTGTGTTTGAATTGTTCTTTTTCTGTGGACTTGTGGTGGGATGCCGCGGTACGAAGGGAGTTGCAATCCACTCTCGCCCTAAGAGATTGAACGCCTGTTTAGACCAAGTCTCAATAGATTGGAAGTCCCTGCAGTGAGGGATCTGGCACGGTCATCTAGGTCTGGGATCCCAACTTGGTCACCCTGAATGTGGGAAATCCGGTCACCCCTCTCACGTCTCCGTCACCAAGATGGAAGCGGAAACACCCTGTTAGTGAGGAAAGTAGTCTTCCAAAGGGCCCTGCGACTCCATCCCCTCCCAACTTCGTCCCCTCCCTGCGGCTCCACTGGTGACCTCCCACCAAGAAGTCCAAGGATGTACACCCCACTCCCTAGAATAATCACGACACTGGAAAATGGACCCTTCGATGAACATTTTCCGAAGACCAAACAGGTGGTGCCATCCACGTAACCATGAGTATTGCAGGGAGTGTGCCCGGCTTGTCCCTGAGTCCAAGGATGTACACTGGCTTCTCCCTGCTGGGCCTGCTGCTCTTAGTGGCTGCCATCGCCTGTTCTGGCCCAGTCTTGTGGTGGCGGCTCTTGAGCGATAAGAGCCATTCTGACGCGCCCTACTACCTCTACCTCTCAGCCTCCTACAAGGAGGAGCATGGTTCCTCGAACGTGGGGGGATGGTTCTTGTAGCCTTTGGCAGAACCATTGTCCTCTACAAACTGATGGTTTTCAGGTCGATGTCAGTCTGGCAGTGTAAATCATACTCCCTATCTCCTACCAAGTGTAGCGCATGGTTTCGTGTGGCTTTCTTCCCACCCAACCCCTGGTGCGCTTCTTCCCTCTCCCAGCCGCCCCGATGGAATCCTCCGACGTCCGTCCGTCTGCCTGCGGCTGTGTCAGCGCCAGGACTTGAAGAGTTGGGAGGTGACTCGTCTGGTGCGGAAGGTCTTCTTGGCCCCTCAGCGGAGAAACGATCGCACGGGGCTGAAGAGGGGGTTTTCTTCCCCAAAGTCACGAAAGGTAGCCTCAGGCTACCTGAGTTCTCCTTGCTTTAGCAAAAATGTATTACCTTTCGTTCACCCCCTCCTCTCTCAAGTGGCAGCATACTTACTATGTGTGTACTGGACCTGTCGAAAAACACCGGCCCGCAAGGGAGGGGCCCCGGAGCGCCTGCGTGGGGAACCACTGAAGGAGTGGCGGAGCGGAAGGGCGAGGGCGAGTGGACGAGATAGAGCGCCGTGGGGGAGCGCGAGAGCGCGTGGGCTGCGGGGGGAGGGCAACCCACCAGATTGGTTTAAAACATGGACACAAGACGGCGATAGACATCAGCCGCCCCGTTTTTTTTGGAAGTCAGTCATGATGTCCAGCTGTTGGAACTACTGTGAGCATGGAGCTGCTAGACACAACCAGTAAACCTGGTCGGTCGACCGCTCTTTGGACACAACCGGCCGGACCACGTCGTGTGAGAACCCCCCTACCCGGCCCTACCCTGGTCGTGAGGCTGTCATTTGTGCCGCTTTACCTGTCAGTCTTCACCCCGCGATGCAGATCATGTGCATCAGCCGCCCGGGTGGAGAGGATTGGAGAAGAGATAGACGGTCCATCGCCTGGGATTCCTTGGGCCCCCTTCTTGGATCTGGGGCCCGCTCTTGGCCTGGCGGTGTAATCCCAAGAGCAGGAAAGAAGGGGAACTGACCAACCGACAGAAACCACCATTAAAATACAGGGAAAGCAAAATAGACAAGAAGTAAATCACTTTTTATAAATGGTACTCCTAAAGTCGGATGTTTGGGACCAGAGCGGCGAACTCGTGTGGAAGTGAGGGGAGAGAGGGACTGGGACGAAGGGACGGGGGTCTTGGTTCTTGGAGGTTTTCTTCTGTCTTAAGAACTATAGTAGTTTGGAGGGTAGTGTGACAACACAAGGATTGGTCCACTATCACGGCCGCTGAAGGTCCGCCAGTGAGGACACACAATCCAGGCGTTGGACCAGAACACCAGGCTTCATCGCTCGAATTGGATGTTTCGCACGCTCGGCTTTTTTGTTTCCCCCACCGGCAGCTGCTCGGAGAACCACCCTGCCAGTCTAATAGAAACCTATCCAAACACCTCGAACCTTTCAACGCGCTTTTTATTAGGGATCGGCCGACCGGCGCCTCCTTCGTGTGAGGCTTGGTTTTGCTCACAGCCTTAATTCTGGAGATGCAATTCCGGCCCTACAAGGATTCCTTCTGGAACCTGGAGGCCCGTGTGCACTTGTGCGGATCATTTGTGCGGAACCCGAGGAAAACAGGTCGAGGTGCGCATTTTGATTTTCCATTTTGCAGTCACTTGCAGCCACTTGCAAGTGGCTGCCAAGTGGCTGCAAGTGACTGCTACTTCTGTCCGGAGAATATCATGATTTCTGAAGAAAACCAAGATTTCTGCAATGCTGTTCTGCGAAGAAATTCCGGTTTTCTCCCGAGCTGCGCGCGGAGAAATCATGAAATAGTCCAAGACTTTTCCGAGAAAAACATCCGAACTTCTGCAGAGCTAGCGACGAAGAAATCTTACAGTTCTTACATAAAGAACTCAAAGTACAGTGTTGAAGTTTACGTGCTTGAGTGACAAGTGGCTGCCAAGTGGCTGCCTGAGCAAGTGGCTGCAAGTGACTGCAAAACCAACAATCAAAATGTACGTCATTTGCTCGCTCTCTGGAATTTTCGGCCAGAAAGTGGCTCTCAACACGGGCGATAATGTGAAACCTTGTGAAACCATGAGCATCGGCTCCGGGGATGTGAGTGGGTCGAGAAGCTGGTTTTTGCATCCCTCAAAATCTTAGGGGATTTCATTGGGTTGACGCAACGCTGCAGCAGGATCACTCCTTGACGCCGTGAAACATTAAAAAAGAAGGAAGAAGGAAAGGAAAGGAAAAGGACAAGGAAAAGGAAGAGGAAACGGAAAGAACGGACAGAAAGGTGCACACGTTTTTCATGCCGGGGGCTCCTTTCATCAGACTATAGATGCCTTCTTTCCCCCCCCAAAAGCCGGATTTCCTTCCGCCTCGGAAGGGAAACGGAGAGTGGAACCCCCTCAGGAGAAGACCCTGTTAACCGTGTCTTTGGCCATGGTGAGCGTCACCAGCTGTTACCTCGCCAACGAGTACCATTGGTCCAGCACCTACAGGCTCCTGACGGGTGGGCCGAAAAGAAAGTGGGCCCTGAAGGTCTCGAGGGTTGGAACCACGGGAAGAACAGTGCCAACCAAAAGTCGGGATGGTTGATCAATCGAACAGGGTTGGGTAACCCAAATGTAATGTAATTGAGGACACGGGATCAAGCGGAGGGGCATCCCGGGCGCGCTGAAGACCTGGCATTTGTTTCATTGTTCAGGTTCGCAAGTGGATGCGGCGTCAAAATGGATCAATAGATCGATGAACGCAAGTAGTAGTAAATTCTGTTTATATAGACATGTTTACGACACCAGTTCTCATCGCATGTTGGGTGCGCATCTCCCCCACGTCCCCCAAATCAGAGAAGCTTACGAGTTGGTCGGGAACTTGTGGCGCAGCTGTTTCATCACACCACCGGTGCAACCGCATGGGCCGCCAGGACCCAGCAGTTTTTGTTGCTGGTCATCCTCGTTTTATCCATCGTCCCCACCAATGTGCTGGTGTTCCAAATCATCGTGCAGCTCTTGCGAGAGAGGGGGTTCCTTAAGAGCCGAGAGGCGGCTTAGACTAGTTTCGACTGTGATGGCTGATGCGAAAAAGAAGTATTGGTTTGGTGGGCCGTAGCAAGAGAACTGGATTTGCTTTGGGCCGTGCAAAACGGACATATCACTGCCACCAGGCGATTCTGGGGTAGTCATGGTAGTCTACCTTCTGTTCTCCCTCTTCTTGCGGTTTTGCTTGGGAAGGCCAGGAAGGCCAGGTGCCTTGAGGTCGCCCCCCTCCGGCCCTGTCGGTCACCCGGTGTGGTCCTAGGTCAGAACGGACGGCGAACACACGCGCGCCCCACGGGGACGCCAAAAGGAGTGCGGATTCGCCGTGTTTTCGTCCCAGAAGGTGGCTAATTAGGGGGCAACAGACTTAGTGAAGACTATTGATTATATTTACTAATCCACCTATGTGAAGAGGTTATACAATTGTACAATCCATGTCTTGGGGAGGTTATATGAATCAAGGTCAAGGTTCATGAGTCAGTGAAGCAAGCCTTCCGACTTAGGGCCAGTCCCGCTGAGCATTTTAACAATCATTGATTGATTCAATCAGTCAAGTTCAGACACTCGGTCAGGGAGCAGCCCAACATTGGCCTGTTTGGTCCAGACAGCATTCTCTCTTCCACATCTTCACAGACAGCAGCCACACTTTAGAGTAGACAGACCACGTCCCCCACACACCCGCCCTGCCAGATCCTGCCACAGATTATAGATACGTTCTGAGCGGGTCCTGATCAGCGATGATCCACCTCTGGCTAGAAGGTGGATGAGGGGCTTGCAGAGTCCCAGCTTCATGTGTAGGTCCCCCGCCTCCTCCGAACCAATGCCCAGCTGAAGGATAGACAGCAAAAACCAGATGGGATGTAATCCCCAGAAAGTGGCGGCCAAAATCAAGTGCGGGGACCTCGGGGTAGGATCTAACTGCTTGATCTGCTGCATCTCGGTTCCTGCAGCTGGCCGGGCGGAAGCTCATGCCAGTCGGCCATGTCCGAGAAGCGAAGATGGTGCGCCGTTGGGGGGCCATTGGGCGGCCGAGCGGCATGGAACTGGGTGGTTTGGAAGTGGATTGGCAGTGATAACATGGATATATATATATATATATATATCTGTGTGTGTATTTTGCATGGTTTCAGCTAGGTACGGCGGTACGGCCAGTTGGGAGGGGTTTTCAGAGCCATTGATGCTTTTCATTCCACTGCACCTCCCCCCCGCTTGACCCTACCGGACTCGTTTTCCGTGGACCCGATATTTTGTCCGAAAAACAACACGCGAAGCATCCGAACCGTCTTTGAAGCCCACCCATCAAGCAGTGAAAGCATGGAGGAGGAACTGGAGGAGTAACTGGAGGTTCCCTTCTAACGTAGACTCTTGAAGATGTTTTACAATCCAAACAGCGGAGTTTTGTTCATCAAAAGTCCACTGTGTATTGTTAGCTGTTCTGCTTCTCGTGACGTCCAGGCCCAACAGCTCGGCCCTCGTAGTCCGCAGGTTCCATGGCGCCTGGTAGCCTTCTTGGCTTGCTTGGCTCAGGCGGAGGAGGCAAGAGAGGCTTAGCACAAGCTTGTTGCAGGGATGGCAGGTGAGTCCTCTCATGCCGAAAGATGTAGAGGGTTTCCACACAGAGAGCCATGGGGCAGTCATGTTCGTCCTCTACCGAGCAGGTGCTGGAAGAATGTCGCTTGGGGGCCGAGAGTTGTTTGGATGTGAACTTGCGTTGTCACCAGATTCCCTTAACGTCTTCAAGTGCAGTCAGGGATACTCTTGTGGTGTGCTGGACAAGTCAACCACCCTCTGGATGCCCACGTGAACTCGATCCACCACGACAAAGCAGGAACCGCTTATATAAGTGGGTGTTTACTCATTTGTCGTCCTCACAGTCTTTGTAGATTGTGCATCTGGGTCGGTCTTGAGACCCAAATTTTTGAGCTTGGGTCAAGTGCAGAGGAGGTTCCAGACTGTCAGGGACATGGTGACAAAAGCACCAATGTGTTGGCGTGTCTTGGCATAAAGATGAAAGACGTCCCCCAATCACGTAGTTTGGGAAAGCAGATGACATAACATCCATTGCTTGGAGCGCTGTCATTTTGAGACAGCCCAGCTGAGCTGTGTCATGTCATCCCTCACCTTCAAGGCCATGTGGAGCTTTTGCAACACGCGCAGCAGTTGCAGAGGAGCCGGGCAGAGCCGGGCAGTCTCGATGGGACGGCCGACCGTCCGACGGGTGGGATGAGCTGCTGACCGGGCCGACCGTGCGGAAGTCCAAGTCCTCAAGACTTAGGCCCTTCCTGTCTGAGAGTGAGAGGATCATGGTCTCATGAGAAGACGTGAGAGCTTCGGCAACACATTAAGCAACCTTAGAGTCTTTGAGAGGCTCGAAGAAACAGCAAGGATCAGCATGCTGGTGACTTGTACCAAAGCAAACCAGGTGGCAGCACAGGCTTTGGTAAGCACGTTTGATGAAGTTACAGTGGAAGTTAGAAGTGGACCCGCGAACATCCCATGGGATCAGAAACCATCAGAAGACACCTGCTCAGGGGTGTCATGTTCACGCTGCGAAGAGCTGGCACAGCAGTGCTGTGCCTCAGCACCCAACCTTCAAGACTCCCAACATGCCCAACGTCCAGCACCGTGGCCAGGAGATATAGCTGTAGCCCAGCTGCACTTGGATGCATAGCAGTGGTTTGCAGCATGCAGGGCTTGTAAGATGTCATCCTCCTTTCCATTTTCTGGGGCCATTTGCTTGGGGCTCTTGGCCTTACTACTGGGAGCAAGAAGCTACTAGGAGCAAAGGGCATCCCTACTAGGAGCGATCGGACGCTACTAGCTAAGCCCTCGGACGGACGCAGGCTCCGAGTGCGTCCCAGCGCTCTTTGTGGTGACCAGCAGCCGGACTGGCTCCACCACTGTGCTGCACATGCTGAACCTGATCCCAGGGTACGGTGCCCCGGAGCCTGGCGTTGGGTGAGCACTCATGACGTTCATCCGTTTAGAACCCCCAGCATACATACCTGGGATTTTGAGGTGTCTATGCATGATTCAACTCCGGGAGGCATGACATATCATATCGACACATATACTGCCAGATTGACGTAACATCTTTCATCCATTCTGGAGCTTCTCGCGGGTTGACTCACACTGTTCCTTGTCCAGAGCTGAGGTATGACATTAAAGGCACACTCGGTGGGTGCCGGATGGCAGAAGGATGGGCAGGATGGGGTGAGATGGCCTGCGCAATTTAGCCTGCTTCCGCTTTGGATCCAAGTCCCTTTCCTGGGGCTTTTGCATGCGGCATTCCTTTGGGTTCTTCACATCGAAGGAAAAGCTGAAGGGAAGTTGATGTGAGAAGGAAGGCTTTCTGGAGTGTAGCATGCTTGCTGCCTGGCTTCCTGCCTGGCTTTTTTCGTGCTCACCTGGGCACACCAGGCGTCTCGCGGTTTGGTTTTCAAGAGCCTCCAAGCCTCCAAGAGCTACGTCCAGGTGAGAACTATGGGCTTTGGTCCGATATCTATGGGATGAACAAGGAGCCTCTGACGCTTCTGTCTGAAACATCGCTGCCGCATAGGCATCGACGCTTCGTGCCATGTGGGTTCATCACATGGTTTGCAGCTGCGGGGGTTGAAATGGTTGAACTCGTCGTCGCATTGGGTGCATTTCCTCTGAAGTGGGACCAGTGGGAGTCTTCAGAAATTTTTTAAGTAACACGAAACTCCCGCTTTCTTGTGAAATCTGATTTTGCCGTTCAAGCTGGACACCTTTGAAATGCACCCCTCGGGCCCTCGGGTGGATGCCATGTGTTGTTTTGGGTGGCCGGTCGCAGGAGCGAGAGAAGAACTGGAAGACCTACCGACGCAGCAGCCTCTATGCCTGGCCACTGGGCAGGGTTTGCATCAGTGCTCTACAGGTGCAGTCTGACCCAGTAAAGCCTGGTCCTGAAGACCTCATTGAATAGTGTTTCTGTATGTTTTTGTAACACCACAGGCCAGTAAAAGTGTAGGTGTAGGGTAGGGGCGGATTTTGCACAATTTTTGCCTGAGCCGGCTCAGTCGAAGTATATATACTTACATAGTTTATCATACTGGTAGTTTCCAATACCATTTTCGTGGAGATGTACTTCACCTGAATCCCTATCTAGTTGGGGGTTTATATGGGAATGCGCACAAAAGGAAGATCCAGGTATAGAGATGTGTTCGGTGAACAAAGAGGGACAAGACCGATTCGTGAGGCTCTACCGCTTCGTAGACAGGATACGCTTCGCTGCTTCGCTTTTTCTTTCTCAGGGAGAAGGAATCGCCACATGAACACCGGTTACTATCAGTACAGTGTAATATATGGTGCATTGCGGTTTTGGGGGGGGCATTTTCCACTTCCATGAGAGTACTGTATATATAGTTGGTGAGGGTTTGATATCTCAGAGATGTCGACAGACCTGTGAAGACTCCAACTACCAGCGGTTTCCGGGTGTTTGTGCTTCAACTTGGTCCCCTGCGCCATCCAAGGCATCATTCCTCTGGAAGGACCCCGCCCAGGGCGGCTTCAATGGTCTCCATTACCCACTTCAGAACCCTTGGCGCAAGGGTTTTCGACCCACACATGGTTCGGCTCGTGAGTCTTTTGCCGCAAAATCGCCCCCGGGAGCGGAGCGGTGGCCAAAGGTGAGGTTGAAAGGGCGGGGTGCTGGGCGTAGAGCCCCGAAGACCGAACATCTTTGCCACCTGATCACCTAACTCAGCAGTGCCAAAGGGATAAAGAGGAGCCTTTTCCGCGCGATTCCGCGCAGGAATGATACTGAGTTGGAGTGCAGCATGCGGCTGATGCTCTTGGGCGAGATCAATCCAAATCCTCTCGCACGAGTGGTGGGATTTCGCGCAACTTGGCAGATGATGATGGCCTTCTGTGACACCAGCTAATCCTGAAGGCCCCAGCCCCTCGTTGGGTGGTCTTGGAGCACTTGTTACACCATTTTCTTTGGGGGACTGTCGCTGTGAGACATTGTGGTGCACCAAGAGTTTTTTTGTTTTTAAGTGTTTTTTTGAGTTAATGAGCTTGGACTTCAATCTAGGTGGATCTGAGAGTGGCACAACAAAGGCGGAGCATCCGCCCGACAGGCAGTATAGAATTCGGTGGTTTCATCGGTCGCATCCGATCCAAATCCGAGAATGCTGTGGAGGATCTGCACAGCGTGAGTTGAGTTGGCACCATCCAAAACCGTGGCAGTGACAGTGACAGGAAGAAGTCCTTTTGTGCTTTGAAGGCACTTCCCCACCCACCACGCACGATTTGGCACTTCCCCCCCCCGTTCGGGTGGACACTGGGCCTGTGGACACTGGGCCGTCCTAGGAATCCATGTGGCGCTAGGGGCCTCAGCAGCGATCGGCTGTTTCGCGCCGCACATGCGGACTCCCGAGTCTAAGGCTTCTCCTGACCTGGTGGTCCATAAGGTGGTGGATATGGTGGTCCATGAGTCTATCTTAGCATCCTGAAGCTACCCTACCTTTCGACTGAAATGGGCTGAAGGCCAGATGGTTGCTTCAGCCACCACCGGAGGCTTCACTGACTGTTTTGACTTCGACTCTTGATACTCCCTTAAGACTCCTCGCGCGGCTTCCTGAACGGTGGCTTGATTGGGGTTTACCACTGGAATCCACTGGAACTTCAATTTCCTGCCATTCAGGGTGAGGGAACCCAGTACTTTGCTTCCGCCGAGGCTTTGACGAAAACCTCGAGGAGCTCGAGGGAGCATGCCAGTTGAGACCAGGGTCAACCGATGTGACCTTTTTCAGTCCCACCCTTCCTAATCCTAGTCCGAAATCCGTGGCACGGAATGGATATAGAAAACAAAGTCTCAGATCCCGAGCCTCGCTGCCAGGATTTAGCCAAGCTCTTGGAGGCACGTTCACGGGCGCCCTCTTGTGGGATGTGAACTAGTGCTGGTGGTAGGTGTATGTAGACTTAGATGTTGTTTCACTACTAGGGCCACACTTCCTGGTCCCACCAAATTGGGATCAAGAACCGCTACCAGCCGGGCCCGTGTCACCAGTTGAGACTGAGATCGCTGGGTGGGGAAGATTCTCCAATGTATCTCTCTGTCTTCGGGTCGCTCGGCCCTTTTCAAACAGCAACGGATGGGGCAGCATCTGGGGAAGAGCCGCGGAGCGGATCCTCCATAAGGTGTAATATACTTCATACTTTGAGGGTTGCACGAGCTCAGAGCTCGGAGCTTGAACCCAACCAGCTTCACAGGGCAGGTGACTCGGTGGTGTGCTTTCGGGGAGGGTCGCTTCTGTCCTCGTTGGCCGCTGCCCAAGCTCCAGGTCTTCCCTTGTGCCAAGGCGAGGTGCAAAGCGACGAGTTGAGCTGCGGGTGGGTTTCGTTCGATCAACGAACGAACCAACCAGTTACACTCCCTGAAATATCATGGAAGTGGAAAACCACCTGTTTGTAGCGAAACACGGTCATCCAAGCCATGCCATCCGCGATTTCAAGGATTGTAACCTCTATTCTTTAGAGCCAGCTGGAGGTTTGTTTGAGTTGCATCTTCCATCAGATCGCTGGAGAATTGCCCTGCTGGGGTGCCTCTCTGGATCTCGTGCGTATTTTTTGGAAGGTGGTGATGAGCTACCGGAAAAGCCTGGAAGACCAGCTGCTCTCCCAGTCCTTTGCGCCACTTGGCCTGGCAGGACGAGAGGGACTCTCGGAAGGACTCTCGGCCGCCGGGCCTTTTCGAAGGTGCAATGGAGCCCATTGTTCCGTTCCAAAAGTTGGCTGGAATCGCGCCAATGGTGTTGGAAAATCTCCCCACTTGTGTCACGGGTATTCTGCACATGGTCCGTATTGTCGTCCAAACTGATGTTGACATCCTGATCACGAAGAAATTGCCGGGGCAATGTGTGTAGATTTAGAACGGGTTCCCAACGAAAGGGCAGAGGCAGGGTGATTATGATTTGCGACTACCTTTCAGATCAGGGTTTGGGTGAGATTTGTTCGGAAAATCTTAGCACCACGCTACCCGGAGAGGCACGAAACGATGCGCTGATAGCGAATTGTTCTCTTTGTCTCATCTCCCCCCATGAACTTCAGATTGGATTCTTTTGAACTTGAACCATATCGCCTGCTTCTTCCTGCGTGATTGATTCTGGATTCCCTGTTTTTTTCGTTGGCGCACGGGCATATTTAATTCACATATATACTTCAAGTCCAGGCTGGGTGGCTGCCACAAAAGCAGGTGCGCAGAACGTAATGCGTTGGCACCGCAAGTCATAAACCACCGGAACATTGGAAATGCGATTACTTCTGGTGTTGGTTCTTTCCCCGTGGGACAACCACAGCCTTTCACGCAAGGCTGGGAGATTTCCAGTACTTTGTCACCCAACAAGCCAACCAGGCCGTTCCCGCTCGCGGCGGCGAACGTTCGGCGGAACCGCCGAGCGGCACTTACTGAGAACGCCACGTGGGAAGCACGGAGCATGTGGCTGAGCAAGTCGGGTTGCTGAAAGGAGATGGGAAGATGGACCTCTCACCGAAGTCTTTACATTTGCAACATGAAGTGCCATTGGAAGAGGGCCCCCCCCGCCCAAGGAACCGAAGAAATTAACACATTCTTTCATACATCTGAAGCTGAACGCCCGGTGTTTCTTGACCTTCAGAATCCCCTGCACCCCCCTGCTCGCTCTTGCTGCGTTCTTCCTCTTCTCGCCGGCCAGGCCATGAAGAGCTTCGCTGAGGCTCATCGTGACCGGGTTTATAGCCTGGCGATGGAGGACAGGGTGACACAGTGACACACATGGACATGGTCATTTCTTGTGATTTTTTTGGGCAGATTTCTGCCTGAAGCATGGGAAGGTTTAAGGATTGCGTTCAAGGTGTGTAGAGATTCAAGGTCTCTTTCTCCTTGGCAGTTGGGGAGAATGAACGATTTGTTTCCTTCCCCTTCTTCTTTTCAAGCGGCAGGACTTGGATGTGGAGCACTTCAACAAACTATTGGCCTTCCTTGGCGAGGATGGGCTCATAGATTTGTTCCCCTAAGAAGATGCGGTTTGATGACGAAGATGGGAACACACAAGTGGTTTGGAACATCCCACGAAGATGGCGGCTTCGTGTTGGTTTTGAATAAATGGGAGCAGTGAGCTTTCGCTTCCTTTGAGCCCTTGAGGGGCAAGGGCGCAAGGTTTGGTTCCAAGATGAGAGATCAACCATGGGGCTTTAATCTGGCCATACCCTTCTCAGACAAAAGCACCTGTGCAGACTCCCTGGCTTGGAAAGGTGTAGTCGCAAAAACTCTTCCACTGACACTCCCCGAAAGGACGACCATTTTCAAGAAATGTGGTGTTCCACGGTTTTCCACTTCCATGATGACTTCAGTCAGTGTAGCCATAGATGAGGTATACATACATACACACACATATATTATATGATATTATATTATATTATATTATACTATATTATTTTATATTATATATGGTATTATACTATATTATATTATACTATTCTTATTTTGTATTATTTGTAAATGTCTATACATATAAGAACAATACTTAACACCAAATACTGTATGTATATATATATATACACAGAAATGCGTGTATAGATGCTGTAGCATATGTATATATACACTTGCACACCTTCCCATCATCTTCCACGGGTCGCGCCTGACAGGACCACCGCTGTGAATATGTGGACGTCGTTCATGCCAATGCTCCTTGGGGCAATCGAAGCGATCGATCAGACCGATGGTGGATGGACCAATAGGATCAGGATGCGGCCTGAAATCTCGGGAGGCTTGGCCTTCGGTGTGAGTGTGTGTGTGTAGTTGGAAGTGGTTTGGAACTTCATGAATGATTGGCACATCCATTTAGGACGCTGCCTCATTTTGTTGCACTACGAGGTTCTTCCCCTTTGGGAGCAGGTGAGATACATTTGAGCATCCATAATATAATATCGGGATATATCGGGCATGACTTGTAGCAGAGGCCGTTTTCGACCTTCATTAGGGGCAGAGCGGCATGGTGGGTTGAGAGGGTTGAGAGGCCGGCTCAAAGAGATCAAAGGTGCAAGACGTGGAACGTTGGGAAGACGTGGAGCGTTGTCAAGTTCCTCTCGGTTATTTTCTTCCCGTCACGACACCACCATGGCCAGTTCAGCGCTAGGGCCCAGGTAGGGGTAGATGGCCAACCAGGCCGGTTCATTGATTTTGAGAACGGACTCATGGATTTCCAAAAAAGGGGGAGGGTTCATTTACAGCGGTTTCAGAGTAGATAACACAAAGCCAAACAGGTCTTTTGGATGGGCGCCCAATTAAAAAGCACCAAGCTTGGGGATTGTGCCATCTACTCAACTCTCCTTCCACGACTTTGGTGTTTTTGCTCATGTCTTGCACCAAATCACTTCATTCCAAAGACAAGCTTGATGACCCAGCCGCCGCCCGTGGATTTTGAGGAAAAGAACAAACACACCGAATCTCAGAATTCTCCATATTTCCCGGGTCCCATGACTTGTCCCCTACACATTGTCCCCTCCCTACGGTGGGGTTGTTGGGTGATTCTCAGACCTGGTAGGTCTGGCAGGTGGGTCGTGCATCTCCCCATCTCCACACGCCATCTCCACACGCCTCAGGAGGGGCGACATTTCACGCTGAACACGCTGGAGCACGAGATGATCCGGTGCAAATGATCCAAGGAAAAAAAGGGAACCATATCCATCGAGGACAGCAGAGGACTGGCAGGACAACGGCGTGCACATGGAATGTCTTCTGGACTCTCTGGACTTCCAGCTCTGGCTTCTGGATTTCCACCAGAGCCACTTCGCTAAATGCCTCCGGGGGCCGTTTCGGCAACCCAGGTTCTGTCGAACTCTTTCGGGGTTCCCGGTTTTCAGGAGGATGGCGCCCAGCCACGGACTGGGGCATCCAACTCAGACGGTGTAAGGTGGGCTCTTGATTAATACGCCACGCCATATATAAAGAGGTCTTTGTTCAATCCAAATGGGGAGGGTTGATTGATCAAGAGTCTACCTCAAGGTGCGCTCAGGCGTTGAACTTGAGTGACAGAATGCCCCACCGGTCTCCTCCACCGGTTTCTTCACACGTCACACGTGTAACCTGAGGTTCCAGCTGCAACAGGTGGTGGGTTGTTGTGGTTGGCGGTCACCATGCATTGTTCATACCAAGCTGGGCCGAGCAAGCTGTGGAGAATGGGATGCCTGAAGGAACCTGCCAGGCAAGTTGACAAAGCTGCTGCATCCCATGTTTTTGCAGGTGGTTCGAGCAGAGCGTCCACAGCAAGCGCCGCATCAGGACCATGCTTTTCACATCAAAAGATAGTCTTAGGAGGTTCCGACCGGATCGCCGTCAGATGACTGTAACAGACTGTAATCCTTTGCGCTTTTGGCCTGTTTTTTCCCAACGGCGCGGTCCATCCGTCTCCCTTGTTGGCTCACGGCGGAGAGCCGTTGACGCCCGACATGGCGCTGTGCTGTGGGGCGGATATGATGGCAACGAAGGCGGGAAAAACATCATGGACTGGCCATGCGACTGTCGACGCTTGATGTATACAAACCAAAATGAAGAGGCTTTACAATCCAATGGATGGGGTTTATGAACATCAAGAGTTGACCAGAGTCTATTGATCAAGAGTCTACGCTACTGCATTGTGATTCGTTTCGTGATGTTTTCGATTTTTTCTCGTGATTAAGGTGTTCACGTTTTTTTCTCGTGATTAAGGTGTTCACGTTGGGGTGACATGGCACCGGTGGCGCATGGCCCACCTGCACATCTGTCCGAACATGGTCGACCCGATGCAGCGCACTTGGTGCAGACGTCGTCGTCGTGCCGACGCGTCGGACCGGGAGCGTCGTCGTCTCCAAACGGCAGGTGAGTGCTGAGAAGCCCATGCTCATGGCGCACTTGGTGGAGGATTCGTCGAAGCTGAGAAGGTGGTTATAGGTGACAGGCCATGTTGGTGGTCATAGAGTCATAGGTGGTAATAACATAAAACATGGTTTCATGGTGTCCCACCTGGACAAAAAATACGACATCTAAACAGATATAATTAGTCTGGATAGTCAGTATGTATTGGGGACCTACTTGGATATCCACAGCGAGAAGCTTTGCAGTCGCTTGCTGGCAAATTTCATATTTTTTTGTTGACGAGCGACAGGTGGCAGTTGAAACGCCTTTCCATATGTCCGATATCAGACTCCTGCATCTAGACGGTCACTCCTCGGGACGCAAACCATGTCCCATGTCCCAAGACCGGGCTATGCGGGCTCGGTGGGCCGGTCCGTGACCGGCCAGGACTTCCCGGTGGCACCGGAGTTCTTGACGTCGATGTCGGGGCAGCTCCTGTCGGTGCAGCAAGTGATCGAAGATGCAACTGGGTTTCAGCACCCAGAAGTACCCAGATTTCACCAGCCATTTTCCAGAACTCGTGAAACTGGTGCAGAAATGGAGACTTAGATTCAGTGGAGATGTTATGATCTCCCCTTACATGCTCACACAGGTGTCCCCTTGTCGTAGTTCAACTGAGTCATTCGGAACGGAAACTTCTTCCACCTCTCCGGTTCCGAGAAAGGGTGACCTCTCCAAAGCTGCCATGATGCGGCGTCTCCACCCCGGTACACCCGGGAGGAGACCCTCCGTCCCGCCCCAGCTGCAACGACTTCGGACCTCACCGTCGCCGTCGCCGAGGTGAATCTGAAGATCGCCCAGCTGCAGGCGGACCGACCGACGGACGGACGGCGTCTCTCCGCTTGCACCCCTTTTCTAGGGGCCTGGAGCCGTTTGGGGGGGGGGTGAGATGGAGTGAGTGTTGAATGTAGCGATAGTCGATAGTCTTCTTCTTTCCAAAAGCTGCTCAGTTTTGCCTGTCTTCCCTCAGTTTTGTGTGGCCTGCGGTTATTTTTTTCTGAACTTTGCATTAGCTGAAGTGGAGTTCGCACCTAAAAGAACTCACACAACATTTGTCACGTCGAGTCCCTGCCAAGCAGAATGCCCCCTCCATAATCAGAGTCATGGGGACCCCCCTGGGCCTGCGGACAGCTCTCTCACTTCTGACTCTCACACGGCCCGAGCCCATGGCTCGAACAGGCTCATGTTTCGACAGCCAGAGAAATCCGAACACGGCTCCAGCTCGTGTGACCTGGCGCCATCGACCGCCATCGACCCGAGCTTAAGCCCCATTTTGGTAAGGCCTCATTGAAGCACCTGGAATTTTCAGTAGTTCCCTCGGCCATGCCTGACACCATGCACACAGTTTGTATAGTTCATTTCGTATAATATGATTCTGGCCTACACTGTCCCCCTGAAGAGACCTGTTGGAGGCTGTCGCACCGGTCGATCTCTTCTTGGTTGGTCAGGAGCAGATCAACTCTCGCCTGGGCCAACAGCTGCCACGGGAGGCGTGGCGATTGGGAGGGCAGGAGGCTCCCCTTGATCCACAAGTTCCGGTATGTCAGTGAAACTGGCTGAGAAGATGTTGGATCTTTTTCCATAGAGGCCTTTTTTGGTCCGGATGGAGTTAGTCCAATGGATGGAGTTTTTCCCCTCAGAAGTTGCCGCAGATCCAGTGCGACACCCAAAACGGGCGACGTCTCTCCATCTATCCATCACCTGATTCTTGCGCTGCCGAGCACCGAGGTCACGCGGCAGTCAGGCTCCGAGAAGATCAGCTTGCCCGAGAACTTCCGGGACCTCGACATCATGGTGGAGCGTGAGAGCAATTCTTCAGGCCGTGGCTCGGACCTTGGCGGTGGGAGGGTCGTCATGGCATCCGGGGACCGTCCAGCAGGGGGCCGGTCAAGTACCACAAATGAACAGAGACTACAAAGGAGGTCGACTCTACCAGGGTGAAAGGGGCTGGTTTTGGACAGCCATATATGCTTGGCCTTGGGAATGAGAGCCCTTTTTGGCACAGAATGGTTCGAGTTCGATCACACATTGAACTAAGACTCCTTGGCGGAATCAAGTGGCAGCTCAGAGTCTTAGAGCCACTTCGAAACATGTTCGACACCTCTGGACTCTGGTGGATATGAATTCTAAGTTGCTGGGCCTACCACTGGGAAAACCGAGCCTTTACTGAGTACTCTTTTGGAGTACGAGATCTACCGGTTCAAGAGCCTACCCAAGTATCCAATTCCAAGATTCCGAAGGACACAGTTTATAGGACGCTTAGTTCCATGTTGTTGGGAACACGAAAACCGCTGGGAACGCCACTCACGAGGAAATTCAAATCCAGAAATGGGGAGCCGTTTGTTTTGATTCTGGGGCACGTTCAATCGTTTTGGCCTTGGACGGGCTTCACACACACACACACCCAATTGACGCAGTGGTATCAATCTAGGCTGGAAGGTTAGGAACTGAATTATGTGGGCATTTTCTTGATCAAGGCTGAAGAACTAAAGAGGGGGAGTGGCCTTTGCTCCCACAAAAGCCTCCATTTGGTGTTTCTCTGCTGTGGAGATCAATGATTGGACATGAAGCCGGCCATTCAAAAGCACACGGGAATCGTCGAACACTTGCCTTCAAGTCCACTGGTTGCTTAGGTTTGGCCATAGAGGGTACGAAGTAGATATACCGGTGGGAGGCGCTTGGGCTTACTACAATCCATGCAGTGTGTGGAGGCCACAATTCAGCTGGACCTAGGGGATGCCTGGTTGCGGGCACATGGACGACGCGTGGAGGATTCGCACCACTGCGAAGAGACCTACAGAATGTCCTGAGTGCTGGGTGAAACTCCACGAATCTACCAGGTTCCACGGTGAAAGGAACTCAGTTGGATGCCCCAAATACCTGGATTTGGGTCGCCGGTTTTGGTCTCATCGGCCCTCTTCGCGAGCGGAAGCGCGACGGCTTTGAGGTCGGAAAGGGATCGCCTTCGAGGAGCCCAGCCCTGAAGATGAAGAGCAGGACGATGAAGAAGAGCCACTCGCTTTGAGAACAGAACACCCCGGAGACTGCCGGACAGTCTTGGGAACGGGCGAAATGGCTGCTAAGCTGCTAAGCCTTGCCCAACGATGGGGTCTGGTCAAGGTTGCTGTGCAGGAATTTCAGTCTATAGAGTCTAAATACTTTCTATACCTTTTCAATCCTTTTGATTCTATTTTTTTGGCACTACCACCAGTGTGTTGTTACCGGGCTCAACGGTAAAAGGCTGGGATGAGGATCCTTGAGGTTTTCCCACAAAAAAGCATGAAGATGCTGCTTGCGTGCTGTAGTGGCCAACAGATTCTCCTAGGCTCCATTGTCTTGTAATGTGTTCTTTTGCTACAGCAAGTTTGGTGGTTTATGGACCCGCCTCCGAAAGGCCTCGTAGGACGGTGCCAGTGCCATCGAACCTGAAACCACTGTGGATGAACCCTTGCCCTATTTTGGAAGCCCATGAGTCCGTTCTCAACATCAAAGAGCTGGCCTGATTGGCCATCTACCCCTACTTGGCCCTACCTGGCCGTGGCGGAGCTTCCTTTTTGGCCACCAGTCGGAAACACTAAGCGTCCGAAGCAGCGCGGTTTCCCCGAAAAGTCCATTTCTTTTCTCAGATTGGACTCGGTGGATTTGGCAGAAGTCATTCTGTTTGCTGGAAGAAAATCTGGTCACCTGCCAGAACGCGCGTTCGGAGATGAACGGCACAGACGATGCTCAATGCAGTACACTAAGGTGATTCTCTATGCAGTAAGATCACCTGATAATTTTTCCGCAAACAGTCTACTGTTGGGGTTCTATCTTAGAAAAAATAGAGCTGGCCACACTGACTGGCCGCGCCCCTGAACTCTATGGCCTGGCTCTGTGGCCGGGTCTTGTCCTCCTCTTGTCCTGCTCTTCTCTTGTCTTCTCTTTTGGCCAAACAATTAGCGATGTCGATGCCGACAAAAATCATTGATAAAGCAGTTAGATCTGGGGGGAAGGTAGGGCGTGCCAAGAAATCGTTTTTGACTAATATTGGTTCAAACGAATCGTTTGAAACTGTTTGGGGTCTATGCTGGCATAATTTGATTCATTTAGACATTTCCTGAGTGATGCATGGTTTATACAAAGAACAGCAGCGGTTGACCAGACTTAGATTATATCATTTTTGCATGTCAAAAGGTGAGAGTTTCTCCATGGGGGTCGTTTTGCCCCGTCACCTTCGCTGAGGCAAGCCTTTCAGGCGTGGCCACGGTGGCCTCTGCGTGGGTGGGCGGGTCGATGTGTGTGAACAGCAAGCAGGCGGACTTATGCTTATGCAGACATACAGACAGTATAGGAACATGTTTTCATCCATGCGCCTGTTTTGGGACCTGGCAGGGTGCGGTTGGGAGCCCGAGGTGTTGCAGAATCCTCAACTCTCGATTTCTGGGGGGCTGGGGTGAGGCCAGGACGAGTGACCGGTGAAGCTAGGTAGGTTTGTGGATCGCCACTTTTTATGGTGTGGTCGAAGTGGGCCGCCAGGTAAGAT
Organism: Durusdinium trenchii; assembly: GCA_963970005.1. NCBI lineage: Eukaryota > Dinophyceae > Suessiales > Symbiodiniaceae > Durusdinium > Durusdinium trenchii. The sequence goes on from CAXAMN010025217.1 coordinate 316,162, forward strand.
CACAAAAGATCAGAATGTTCAATTGAACCTGCTCACTCCCTCCCTCTATATGTATCTCTCTCTCTCTATATATGTAGTTATGTATTTTTATGCATATATATATATATTACTTTTAAAAAAACATACACAACCGTAGACAGGTTGTCATTGTAGAGGAACTGTCAGAGGGGGGTTGTTTGGTGCATGGCGGGTCTGGGGCGAGTGGGAAGGTGGGGTTCAATCCATGAACCGGCCTCCATGGGAATCCTGCAGCATGAGCCAGTGATGATTCCATGTTACCCAGGTCTTCTTTTATTGAACCTGCACATCATTCTGCCTGCTACTTCGGGGCTTTCTGCCGGGGGTCGTTTTCGGACGACCAGCGTCATTGTCAAGGAGGTGGACGATGATGAAGATTCGCACATCGAGGAACTGAAGCACCAGTTCGCTCGTTGTGATGTCTCCGGCAATGGCCGCTTGGCCGCCGCTTCCCCGCCCGTCGTGGCCCAAGAGTTCGACCCAAACCACCGTGACTGCCCTCTCGGATGGCATAGCCATGGGTCAACTCTGGATGATTTCCTTCAAAGCTTGTGGTTTCCCATGCCAAACAGCCGCCAAATGCCAAATTGCGATCAAACTTAAGAGATCCGCCCACCTACACGCTGCGGTGACCGATAGACGGACGCCGGAAATCGGACCTCTTCGGGGCGTTCTCACGGTGGCTCAGCGTTTCTCACTTCGAGCGGTGACCCTAGAAGTCCAAGTCGATTTCACCAACTGAAGCACAGGAAATTCCTGGAAAGACCAGTCTTTGTATAGTGTTGATGCCCAGGGGGTTACAGGGCTTACAGTTTCACTTGTTTGTTGACGGGTCGGGTGATGAGCATCCTGGTTTTGCGCATTTCATTTAGGAGACATCTGGGAGCACCCACTTGGGCGACTCCGAGCAACCTTGCGATGGCAGAGAGCCCCCTTCTTAGGGCTTGACCCAACTTTTTGCGGAGGATTTTCCCAAAGATGTCCGAAGCCTCAAGTTGAAGTAAGCCAACTAAGCCTGATCCTGAGAGGGATCGGAAGACCGGAAGACCCACCATCTCACCATCTCTCACCGATCCTCGCGTGCGGCGCGTGCGGTGTCCGGGACCGCAGGCTGGGTTTCTGGAGACGAACTGCTAGCCTTGGCGTTGAACCATGGGGAGCAGCTGACGCTGCAGAGCGCCCCCGGGCTGTGCAAGTAGAGAGCACCAGAGCACCGAGCCTCCGGACTGGTGGGACAAGAGGTGGGCCAACCTCTTTGGGCTAGTAGAGGACAACAGGCCTCCAAGGAGCCACTCCACTTGACTTGGGAACGGGAGGCCGAGGCTTCCGTTGAGTCGGGCGGCTTCCCCAAATCCCTGGGGCCTATCCGTCCAAGTGGCCGAGGTCCTCAAGCTGTGCACGTATTTGGCGGCGCAACCCACCAAGACGCGTGTCTCGAAGCGATACTCCCTGGTGGAAGAGGTCAGCGAGGAACAGCTGATGCTCGGTGCGACGAGCTCTTTTGGGAGTCGGAAGGGTCGAAAGGCGTCGAAAGCCAGGGTCTTCGGGCAAGCAGGGCTTTGGAGCCACACATGTCAAGTTGGGCGCCCCAAACCCTTTATGTGGCTGTGACCCACAGATGTATGTGTTGGCATGCGTGGCATGCGTTGGGATTCGTTAAAGCTTGGGAAGATCACGGGGCGACTTTTTTGGGCAACATTTGGCTGGTTCTTGGTCGATTTTGTGGAACTACATGGAACTACTGTAGATGTTGTTATATAATCATAATGTTACAATACATGATGACTATGGTGGTGTGGTGTTGGCGTCTCGATCAAGGGTCGCACTGCATGCCAGAAGCTCCTATTTGCTTCGTTTTCGCTCTCCTGGTGTGGAATGAATCGGGCAGACCGTGTGGGCGGGCCTTCGCCCTTCCGTTCGCCCTGCTGAGGAAGAAGCAGCTCACGGTACGTGAATTTCTGGACCTGCGAGCGAATTCCGCATTTCTGGAAGGTGCAGCTCAGGTGGCTTGGCATAGATGAAGGAGCTGGCTGGGGGTTCACGACGGATGGTTTGTTGGGGCATCTGCAATATATATATATATATGCATATCACAGAGAGAAGTGTTCATTGTCTCAATGTCCTGAGTGCGCCTTTCTGAGGATATCGTTGAGACGGCTGAAGCCTTGAACAGGCCGGGCGTCGTCCACGGTGTGTGTTGGGCCCGTGCCCGTGCCGTGGGTGGCGCTGCGACCGCCCAGAGAGGGTCCAGCCTCGGTTGGTTGGGACTCGAGGGTCAAGCCTCACATTGGCTGGTCGCAGCAGCTCCATGTTTGTGCCTTGGACTGTGTTGCTTTATAAGCCGCCACCATGCCAACTGATCCCTGCATACGGTAGACATGGCTTGGTGAACATCAATTCATTGGGGTGGTGGTTTCAGATATTCTTATTGGAAGCGTTGTCCAACGTGGCTTCTATTCTTCGTTCGTGAACTGGAACCACCAACCAGTCAGTGAATCAAAACACACCCGCGCAGGGAACCGAAGCGAATCAGAGCAGGGACACCGACGAAAACCGATGGTCGATGAAACGCGGATTCTGACGCCTCTGTCGATGGCGTGTGTCACGAATTTGCAGTTGAAATATGTCACAAGAAGGAAGGCATTCTGAGTGAATTTTTATGAACATGAGTTGGAATTCTATTGCAACTGAGGGTCCTAAAAGGCGGCCAAGATCCCAACAACAAAACCAACGAGTCAGACGCCCAACAACCAGAGCTGAACGTGCGACTCAGGGCTTTGGACGAGGAGAACCGCATCTACAAGTACGAGAACGCAACTTGCAGAAGGGAGCCGGTCAAGGTTAGAGGGGCTCTGATTGTTCTGTGGGTAGTTGTGCTGTGACACCTGAGTGAGAGCTTGGCATGTCCTTGAGCACAGGCTTCTGAAGGCATCCCTGATGCATTGCACGTGTCAAATGTGTGTGTTTTTGTAGGTTTCAAGGGTAGATGGCACAGACCTCGAGATGTTCTTTACATGGGGGTTCATATAAACCACCTCTTGGGGTCTGTGCCATCTACTCTCAATCCACTATAGCTGGTTTTCTTCTCAGCTTCATGACTCAATGACGGCCAAGGACAGGGACACGCTGCGTAAGCGGCATATGATGAACATGGTGCGGCTGGTGATGGACGCACCTCGAATTGAAGTGAGCGACGAATGGCCGAGCGGGTGCCGGTGTACCCTGAGGGACCGATGGAACATTTTTTCAAGCTTTACTTGGGATGAATGAACCCACAGACTACTATTTTTCGTTCGTGAGGTGATACCATCAACCAGACACCTATTCAACACCACCGTTGGCAGTCAGCGTGCTGGGCGAGGTGGGCTCCCTTTGTGAGGCAAATGTTTGTGTTTGATTTGAGTCACCATTGGCCCCGAGATGGTCAAGGTGAACTGGTCATGCCGCGAAGGAAGGTCAACTCCCACCCCCTTTTCAAGTCCAATCTGGACCCTAAATGGATTAGACCCGTCGGTCCTTACTGCCTCTAAGCATGTAATTATATACTTGTCGAAGCGCATGTTGTGGAAGCGACCTTGGGAAGTCGCCTGGAATATATGGTGGTTTCAGAGTAGATGGCACTGGCACCCCAAGATGATTGGTAGATGGGGTCCATATCAACCACCTTTTGGGTATTGTGCCATCTACTTTCAATCCACCTGATCGCCAGCGGCTCGCCCCGGTGCCACCCTTAGGTCGGCATCGTGGCAGTGATCGCCGTGAACGCCGTTTGCATTGGTGTCAGTGCCTTGGACGTGGAGAAGACGATGTCTCCTTCCGTGCTCATGGGCCGGTTTTGAGGGGCCTTCATGGTGCGGCAACGGAAAATATCCAATCCACTGCAGCCAAGACCAATGAACCGTGGTTCGCTGCAATGGAATGTGCCATTCGTCCATCGTGGCCTTCACCCCGAGCCCAGTAGCACCGGCCTTCACCAATGCCAGGAACTCCGATTCTCCACTGCTGAGACTAACAGTGCTTTGCAGGTTACTGCTGTGTTTGATGCAGTGACCTCGCAGCACACCAACGATGCCTGTCGTCGAACGACGCGTCTTCAGGTCTCCTGCATGATCACTGTCGCAGAAGAACTCTAATGATGTTGTTTATCTTCTGTGGACGGAACTGTTGCACCACCCGACGCTTTCCAACCAGATAGCGACGGAGTCACTTCAACTTGCTCGCAGGAGACTGCATGTGGCGGGCCAAAGACTTAACGGCCTCGCCCAGATCAGCTCTATCCATGCTCAAATAAGCGGCACGCATTGTGAGTGAGCGGTATCTGATATCTTGAAGATTGTGCTGGTTCAAGAACGGGTAGCTCTTCAGCTGCAATCACGTCCTCAGTCTTTTCTGCCGGTGTGGTGACCGGCTTGCTGTCTTCTACGTGCTTCGATCCTTTTTCGGGTGCCCGGTGCCCGTCAACACAACGCTACTTGCTCCGCCGGGCCAAACCCTCGTAGACCTCCACGGCGTTTCGGTCATGCTTCGGCCCAGTTCTTTGCCGCCGCCTGGTTTTGGTTATTTTCCTCTCGGGTTTGATTCGGAGGTGCTGATCACCCGGGCGCCGTTGGGTGGGAAATCTTGGAGCTGGTGTTCTTTGGCATCTACTTCTTAGCACCTTGGTGTTTTGGGCGACGACTGCGGCGTGCATGTTTTCGATGTCGGGGTACCAAGAAGATCTGGGCAAAGCCTGACACCAGATGTGGTCCAGACATCCACAAATTGCAGAGGTGTACAGCGTTCCTCTGTTCTCAGTCTTTCATCGCATGCCCCCACTATATAGTATACAATACTATATACATTCAAGATATAATATATATATATATATGTATATATATACATCTCATCTAATTGCGATGTTGTTGGATTTTTGTTGCATTGGTGCTGTGTTTTCTGACGTTTGAGGTTTGGTCGTTCTCTTGTTCACCCAAGGAATTCGTCATCAAAGCTGGCTTTCTGGATAAGTGCAACTATTGGGTTGGACCAGACTGGAGTTGCCTAGCTGGGGTCAAGAGCCATGGGAGCATGGAAAGGAGGGAAAACATGGATGTGGGATGATGTGAGGCTATTGCAAGATGGAAGGTGGTCAAAACATGTCAAGACCCAGGCTCCAAGATGTGGGCAGAAGCCTGACACCTTTGAATGGCCCTCCTGATGTCCTGAGAAAAAGCGGGAACATGCGGGGACAATCAATTCGGACGAACCCTCACATTGCCGGAGAAGCTTTTGGGATATTTTTGCTCCACCAAAATGTTGAGGACGTCAGGCCACGTTTGAACTTGTGGTCGTGGAACGGAGGGCCATTAAAATTTGGATATCTTTTTTGCCTTCTTCTTTTTTTAGTTTTTTTTCGTTGCTTCTGGCTTCTGGCTTCTGTGGCTTCTGGCTTTTGTGGCTTTTGGCTTTCGTGGCTTCTGTGGCTTCTATGGCTTTTGGCTTTCGTGGCTTTCGTGGCTTCTGTGGCTTTTGGCTTTCGTGGCTTCTGTGGCTTTTGTGGCTTTTGGCTTTTTGGCCTATCCATCTATCTGTCTATATCTATCTGTCTATATCTATCTATCTATCTATCTTTCTTTCTTTCTTTCTTTCTTTTTGGCAGCTGTTCTCCTTTCTCTTTTTGCATTTGCTTTTCCTGTTGTTTGCGTTGCAGAGACGAAACCAAACACGGAAGCAAGCAAGCAAGGAAGCAAGCAAGCAAGCACGAGCTGCTCACCTTTGGATCTGGTGTGCTGCTTGGGGGGGCGCTGCGCCCCCCCCAAACCCCCCTGCGCCACGAAATCTGCACTTCATCTCCGACACCCGCGCCTGCCACGAAATCAAAATTTTAAGGTGAACTCCCCGGTGCAAAACTTTCTAACCAAGCAAATATGCCTCCTCTATCTATCTACCTACCTACCTATCTATCTATCTGTCTATCTGTCTATCTATCTACGTATCTATCGATCCATTTATCTTTCTATCTTTCTATCTGCCACGAAATCTGCACTCCAAGGCCCACAAAGTCCTGCACCTGCCACCAACTCTAAACTTCCACATCCACAAAGTCCTGCATCTGCCACGAAATCTGCACTTCAAGGTCCACAAAGTCCTGCGCCTGCCACGAAACACGAAAAACCAAAAATATCCAAAACCAAAACAAAAAATCCAAAATTCAGTCGCGGCCCCCATTCACTAACCTTTTCTCCGCGGAACTGGCCGTCAGAGAGGGTCCCAACCCGCCCCAGGCGGCGGCCATCACTTGGGATGTTCTAAGTCTGGACCCAAGGTGAGAGTCAGCCCGCTCCTTGTAGAGTCTGATTTGTGGGAACTGGTTTCACTGGTTTCTCTTTCTTCGGCAAGCGGGCACTCAGATCCGGACACGGATTTCTGGCCCTTCCTGGTGGTAAGAGTGCCCCTGTCACATTCACGCCGGATGGGACGAAGCAAGCCACCCAACTTCATGGAACTCCACTGAAGCACCTGAGATGAGTCGGCGACATGGTCCATTACACGAAAAATACCCTCCGGTTTGGGTCGCGGGTTGGTCGACTTGGAATTATGGTCCTCAAATATGTAGATAGTGGCACGGGGGATCTACTTTTCCATCTATTTGGGGCATTTGGGGATCTATATATATATATATGGATCTATATATAGTCATTACTTGTTGGAATCCTCTGTTCGGAGCGGGAGGACGGCTTCGTCCAGCGCCTGTTCCGCCACCTCGTGGAACCCGCAAGGTTGGAATGTCTTCGACTTCATGTGTTTGTTGATCTCGGGCATTGAGCTGAGCATTTCCTACTTCTTGATGGGTGGCGACAGCAGCGAAGGAGGCGGGCAGGAGGCGAAGGAGTGAGGAAGGAGGGGCCAACTGCAAGTCCGATTGGTCCGCATGGGTGGTTTAGAGGGCAATTTTTTCGAATTTCTTCGAGGTTTGTAGCCATGCAGTTGGTTCGGGGTGCCTAGAAGATCTTAGAACTAGGAAGCATGGCGCCCCGATTCGGTTGAATCATCGGTTGGATTCGTTGGCGACCACGCGGCGCCCATGAATCCCGGCACGGCCGCCTGTGAGTCCAAGCGGGCCAGTAGCGGTCCACAAGGAAGAGCCGACTCCAAAGGCCTCATCTACCAGGACCGAAACCAAGAGGTGTTTGTTAGTCTATACACTAAGCCTCTTAGAGGTGATTTGGGGGGTCCCAAAGACCACCGGACTTGGAAGGTCCTGGTACAAAACCTCATGGATTGAGTTTCTCCTTTCTCCTTCCCTATGCCCTCCCCTCACGCTCGGGCCATCGCCCCAAACCTTCGGACCCAAGTTACTCGGGTCCGCCCGGCCCGCGGCGATCGTCTAGGCATGCTGAGCCTCTTGAAGGCCCGGGGGTTGGAGTTGGGAACCGACCCTTCGGGGCGAACTCGATCTGTTGAGCGAATAAGAGGCCCTACTCCAGCAGGTGATCCAAGTGAAGTGCACAAAAGGGCAGTGGATCCGCTCATCACGAGAGGATGAGCCATGGGTGACCCATTTCGACCCATTTCTGTTGCGCTCGGCGAGGTTTGGAGTCAACTGCTTCCATGTGGCATCTTAATACCAAAGCCCAAGAGCGCAAGAGTCGCTCTGGCCAAGACAATGAAAGCAACGTTGGTTTGATTTGGTCTAGACATAGCCGCTGGTTTTCAATCACCTTTTGTGCTCCATTGGCCCCGATTGGCCACATCCAAGCCTGACTTGGAGCACTACTTGGAGCACAGAGTGACCCGCTTCATCGCTGGAAGGGCGGTTGAGGACGGCCGTCTGATGGTTTGATTCTTTATATTCTGGAGATTCATGCGATTGTTTGGGGATTTTTTGGAGAGCCTACTTGCCTACACCCTGGAAGGCAAACATGGAACCTGAAAACCCCTGTTTGGTAGACTTCCATGGGACCATTGTCAGGGTCTATGCAAGTTTTCGGGAGTTCATACCTTAGCGTTTACATGACTTGACATGCGGCTTTTCTGCCGGGATACGGCACGTTGCAGACAGCCACAACTTGCCCTGCCGGCCGGAACGGCAGGTTCTAAGACTGGCGCGCCTGGCGCGACTGGTGCGTGTGATGCGCTTCAAGGCTTTCAAGGAGCCCCGGCTGGGCCACGGTAGTGGATACGGCTCCTGTGTTCTCGGGTGCCTACGTGAGCCGTATTCAACAGAATTAATATATGCTAAGAAAAGGCATTCCAGTTCCAAAGGATGACACACACAAATCATGTGTACCGCACTTAGACCCTTTGCGAGATCAAAAGAGCTCCTGCATGGTAGCGGAGCTGAGAAGGGCATTTCGCTGAGCGATCTGCCTGGAGCTCCGGGGACTCTTGAGGGGACAGGACCCATATCCCCAAAGGGTACGCGCCCCAGTGCCTCGCGTGCGCCTAGCTTCCATTAACTGGTGTTGCAAGTTCTCGCAATCATAGCTTGTGGCTATTTGACCAAGCTGAGCGGTGAACATCTCGAGCTACCAGATTGCCTACATCAAAGAAGAGAAGAAGCCCTTTGAGGTTCAGGTGACGGCCCTACATCCTCCTGATCAAGATCGCCCTTGACCTCTTCGAAGGCCTGGTTGGGGGATGGATGGAACCGGGGTGCTGCCCGGAGTTGAAGAGTTGACCCAAGCCCTCATAGCGACAGCTACAGCTGCCACACAGGCAGTGCAAGCAGCTTCAACGACAACAGCTGGAGGTGGAACTGGGACAGGAGATTCAGGTGGTTTGGTGAAGAAAGATTTGGCTCGCCTGATACCACGACCAGGAAACTTCCATCCTGCAGATCGTGAACAAGAGATTCTCTGTTGGCGTGATTGGTTCTGGAGTCTCAAGCAGTATTTGGTAGTGGTGGACAGCGCCTACCAGGAGGAGTTGGCAAAGATTGAGGACAAGAGTGAAGAAGAAGTGGATTGGGAGTTCCTCAACGAAAAGGAGCAAGAACGAGCCCGGTTCCTATACAGCTTGTTAGGAGGTCTGGTGCAAGGAAGATTGGTTGGATTGATCAAGAACATCTCCAACTACAATGGCTTTGAGGCCTTGAGACAAATGCTCCTGAACTGCCAACCACAGGCCAGAAATCGCACCATGAACTTGCTCCAGGGCATCATGGCCTATCCAAGCTTTAATATGAAGCTTTCGATCCTGCCCCAGCTGCTCAAGCTTGAGGAGCACTTCACCCAGTATGAGCGCTTAGGAGGGAAGCTGCCAGACATGAGAGCTGCAGTTTTGTTGAAGGCCATTTCGGGACCTCTCAAGATCCATCTCAACATGACGTTGAATGAGGGCAGTTCCTATGCAAAGATCAGAGAAGCAGTGTTAGCTTACGATACAGCGAACACCAAGTGGAATGAGTCAGCTGCACTGAGCTTCTCGAGTTCGAGCCCAATGCCACCAAGTCCGTATGATCCCAATGGAGCTGCTCCTATGGAAATAGACAGACTTCAGAAGGGTAAAGAGAAGGGCAAGGGCAAAACCAAAGATGGAAAAGGAGGCAAGAGCAAGGGCAAAGAAGAGAAGGGCAAGTCTAAGGGCAAAGGAGGCAAGATGGTCAGTGGGGCGAAAGGAGATGGAAAAGGTAAGGGTGGAAAGGACAAGGGCAAGGGCAAGGGGTCAGTTGAGACTTGTTGGACTTGCGGACGTCCAGGCCACCTTGCCAAGGATTGCTGGCGTGTGCGGCAGGTTGAAGCCCCAGCATCCAATGCGCCCTCGAGTTCAACTCCACCAACAGTATCACCAAGCACAACGATGTCGGTACAGCCAGGAAGTGAAGTGACGCAGAAGGCTATCCGACGGGTTTCACAGCCAGTGGTCTTCGATTTAAGGCACTATGAGGAGACCAGTGGAGAAATTCGCGTGCTGCAGTCGATGGACATGAGGAAGAAGAAGGCAGCAGTTGAGTTCTATAGCATCGCCACAGACGATGAGGAGGACGATGGTGGCACTCTCAGCGTGAAGGTGGTCCATGAAGTGCCGCCTGATGAGTGGATGGAAGAAGTAGATGAGGAGGAAAAGAAGGTGAAGGCCTCCATCATCGTGGATTCAGGGGCAGACGCCTCTATCTTTCCCGGCTACATGCTGAAGCAGGGGAAGAAGGCTCATGGCATGTCACCACATCTCCAGGATGCCCAAGGTAGGGCCATTCGAACCTACGGGCACAGGGACGTTGACATCGAGCTTCAGAGGATGATCGGGTGGTAATCCTGAAGGAGAGAGTCACTTTTAGCGATGTCGTAGCTCAGCCCATCCTTTCCTTTGGCCATCTTCTTCGTGGAGGATGGTCGATTAGCGGAGAAGAGCAGTGTCTGGTGAATGGAGAAGTCAAAATTCCGTTGAGCTTCCAAAACCAGAGCCTGGTGGTCCATGGTCAGATCCGAACAGTAGCCCTGGCAGGTTTCGTGAGGATGCTGCAGGTCAATCTGGGGGAGAATTTGAAGAAGATCGTGGACGAGCAGACAGGATGGAGGAAGCATGGAGAGAGATGGATAGGTGTTCACCGAGGACAGTGCTTCCAAAACCCTCAGTTCATTCCTGACCTGAGGAACCAAAGAGATGGTGTGAGCCGATCGACAGTGGTGCAACGGGGTGACAAGTGGCAACTCGTGGAAATGGCAGAGTTGATTGATGCCATGGAAGATCAGGAGAGTGAGATTGAGGAGTTGGGAGGCCACTACATGTCAAAGATTGTGACCTTTGTGGCACCATCGACAGTTGGACAGTCACCTGAAGATCTTGGATTCGAAGTAGATGGTTTTGACTATGAAGCTTCGAAGAGAGCAAGGCCCAGTGCAGAAGAGTATGCTGTGCCGATGGCTGAGGATGATGAGGAGTTTGAAGGGAGAGAGATAGAGATCCCAGATCCTCAGGCTGGTGCTTCATTGGATGATCAGAGGGTGCACATCGAGATTGGAGCGGCCATTCCGGCCAGGATCCAAGTCAATGGAGTTGAGCTGACCTTAGAAAGTCCTCTTAGAACATTGAGAGCAGCATGTGCCTTTTACCAGATTGGCCAATCCGGAAGCAAGAGGAAGTGCTTTGGCCGTCTTGTTGAGCATCAGGCGAAGTTGGAACTTCTCCAGGCACGAGATCTAGCAGATCAAGCAGTGGCATCCCAGGGCAGAATCCCCAAGGAGCAGTCCATTGCGAAAGAGCCCAATGAAGAGGAGAAGCGAAGGCACGCACTCACTCACGTGCCGTACGCACCATGGTGTCCCGCTTGCATCAAACACCGTGGACGGCCTGACCCCCATAGGAGGACCGGGAAAGCCCAGGAAGCAGGGCCAGTGGTGTCGTTCGACTTTTCCTACACGAATGCCCGGGGGATAGGCCCGCTGGGGGCACCGGAGGAGGAAGACCAAGCTCAGGCTGGGGTGGCTGACGAAGGAGGAGCTCTCTGGCTGATAGCGGTGTGCTCAGAAACAGGATATTTGATGGGGTTGCCGCTTCGTTCAAAGAATCAAACAAGTCTCATTGCCCACGAGATTCTTGCATTCACCCAACTTCTTGGACACGAGAAGGTGACGTACTATGCTGACAATGAGCCCACTGCGCGACACGTGCTGAAGCTGTTGGTCCAGGCGAGACGGGCAATTGGCTTGGAGACTGATATGAGGACAACAAAGCTGTATGACTCATCTGGCAATTCCTTGGCAGAGAACGCAGTGCAGAGAATCAGGGGAGTGGCAGCCAGTCTCATGGAGGAGATCGTCACCCAGACAGGTTTGAGGTTCAGTGCACAGCACCCACTATGGAGCTGGTGTTGCAGGCACAGTGCATGGATCTTGAATCGTTTCCAAGCTACACAGGGCACGACGAGCTATGAGTTGGTCTATGGCAGGCCCTACGATGGAAAGGTCTGCAAGTATGGGGAGGTCATTTTCGCCTATGTCAAGCACAAGCAAGGTTACAAAGCAGATCCCAGGTGGAAGATCGGGATATGCTTGGGGAAGAGCGAAACTCAGGACTGCTGGATCGTTGGAGATGGAAGCAGGGTGTTCCTGAGTAGATCCATTAGAAGAGTCGACCAGTCTTGGAAACAGTATCTCGGGTGCTTCAAAGGCTTCAGTGCCTACAGCTGGGAGTATCAAACCAACTTTGGTGGCCGCATTGTTCCATCGAAGAGGCTAGCAACTTTGGTGGAGGGCCCAGCGGCGAATCTCTCAGTGGAGGATTTGGAAGCTTTGGCGGAGAAGGACAAGGAGGCCTACGACGTCATCACCTTTGCAAGGTCTTATGCTGGAAAGATTGAGGAGAAGAAAGATGAAGAGGGCACCCAAGAAGTTGTTGAGGATGAAGAAGAGAAGCGAGTTCGAGAAGAGAAGAAGGTGAGTTTTAGGGAGGAGGAGCTGGAACTACGAGAAGTCATTCCAGTGTCCACACCTACTCCAGTGATTGATGAGGAGAACAACCAAGCAGGACCTTCACGGGTGCCGGTACAATCAACACCGAGACCTTCAGGCCAAAAGAACGCAGGAGACGAAGGAGGTGGTGAGCCAGAGCCCAAGAAGTTGAAGCCTACAACCGAGAAGAATACACACGTAGTCGAAATGGAAAGTCCAGATCCGAAGAGAAGCAGGCAAGAAGGAGCAGAACAAATGGAGAGAAGGATCGCTGCTACCCAGGTTGGGGAGGATGTGTACTATCACAACGATGTCATTTGGGATGAGGAGAAGATCGAGTGGATCCTAGAGGACGAAGAGGAGGAGCCTTTCAGCAGCAGCAAAGGTCCGCCAGACGACCTATGGCTGGATGCACCACTTGATCGAGTACCTCCAGATCCTCCCAAGTGGGTGGACGACCTTGCTGATAAAGTGGAAGAAGACAGATTGCAGGAGATGGGAGTCCTAAAGGCAATGACTGGACCACTACAAGGACATAAGACACTCACTACACGGTTCGTGCATGATTGGAGAGCCAAACCCAGACCAGGGACTGATAGAAAGCAGTGGTTGAGACGCTCCAGAATGGTGGCAAGAGAGTATGCCAACGAGAAGAACGATGAAGTCCACTCTCCAGCATCAGGAGGCCAAGCCCTGAGGCTACTTCCACTCATCTACCTCGAGAAGAAGCGAGAGGAGGAGATTGGGGGTGAGAAATACTGGTTGGGAAGCCTGGACGTGAAAGATGCATTCCTGCAAGTGGATCAAGCAGTACCGACTCAATTGAAGACTTTCAATGGGCACTTTGAAGTGCTGAAGAACCTCCCAGGCCAAAGAGTAGGGGCAAAAGCATGGTTTGAGTGCATCACTCAGTGGCTGGAAGAGCAGGGCTTCGAGTTCTGCAAAGAAAGTCCATGCTTGGGGAGGAATGGAGAAGAGATGATGATACTGATCCACGTCGATGACATCATGTTCGTAGGAAAGAAGACCTACGTGACGGAAGTGTTCTTACCCAAGATCACTATGAGGTTCGAGATTTCCCACCAGCGCATCGAGAAGCCTCAGGATCAAATCCAGTTCCTTAGGAGAACGTATGAGCTGGGAGAGAATCAGGACAAGCCAAGTCTCAAAATCCACCCAGGGAAGTATGCAGAAGAAATGGTGGAGAAGTATGAGGCTATGATGGGCAAAGTCAAGCTACAACAGCTTCCTTGCGGGCAAGAGATGTTGGAGCAAGATGGGACCATGCCACTAGGTTCAGATCTGGCAGGACTCTACCGTTCACTGGTAGGATGCGGCATCTACCTGAGCCAGGAGCGGATGGACATCAGCTTCGCAGTGAAAGAGCTGGCTTCCAACATGGCATGCCCTACAACCGGGAGCTTGAAGAAGTTGGCTAAGATGATTGGCTATTTGAAGTCCACCATGGGCCAGTACAGTGTTCTGGAAGTGGAGGAGGCAGGCCGTGGATTGGTGACGCGATGCGAAACCTCAAGATGGCTGCTAGAGACCTTCTCTGACAGTGACTGGTCAGGCTCAAAGAGTCACAGGAGATCAACAAGTGCAGCTATTCACATGGTGAATGGAGCCATCGTTTTCTCGAGCTCAAGGGGGCAAAAGTCTGTGAGCCTTAGCTCTGCAGAAGCAGAATTGAATGCCCTGGTTGGTGCAGCAGCAGATGGTATCTACTTGAAGAGGTGCCTCGAGTTCCTGAGCGGTGAGGTAGTGACTCATCACTGCCTTGTGGACAACTCCGCAGCCTTGCACCTGTGCCACAAGAAGGGCCCAGGGAGGCTAAGGCACATCGCAGGAAAGTTGCTGTGGGTACAGGATCTAGTTGCCCAGGAGGAGCTCAAGGTGAAGTCAGTTGGGACTGTATACAATGTCGCTGACCTTGGGACGAAGCCACTGAGCAGGGCAAGGATTCAACTTATCCTCTTCTGGTGCAGGGTCAACAACAAGGAGCATGAACGCTTGGGAAGAGGAGAGCACGACAGAGTGGTGAATGAGCAAGTCAGCAAAGGAAAGATTGCAAGGCTAGCCAAACTGCTTAACCGAATCTTACTTCTTGAGGGTCTTGAGCACGTGGCCGGGAACTATGTTGATGAGAAGGACATGTGCATGATCGAAGAAAACAGGAGTTGGAGCTCTATGGCAAGTTTGGCAATGAGCATTTTGCTCGTGCTTGTGATGATCCTTGCTGGAGTGATTTACATGCTCTGGAAGAGCTTGCGAGAAGTGAAGAGGGATCTTCACGAGCTGAAAGAAGACTGCAAAACTGATGGGATGATGATCAGTGCAGTGGACTACGATGTGAAAGAGGTGAAGAGGCAGCAAGACTCAGAGAAAGCAGCAATGAAGACAATGGCCGAATACATGTTGAAACTTCATCGCAAGAATGAGGGCTTCGTGGACGAGGGTGAAATGGCTGATGAAGATTGGAAACACTGGGACTATTTACAACGGTCTAACAGGAACTACAATCTTCAGAGATTGAAGGCACAAGCAAAAGATCATCTGATCAGGAAGTGCATCGATGACTTTGAGGATGAGGAGATTGATCTTGCTGGTGCATTTCCAGATGATGTACCAGGAGAAGAACTGGAGTTGGGAGAGACAGCCCAAGTCCGATTAGACTCAGGAGAAGTGGTTGACATCCCCATGGAGTACCTACAACGACGAGAGCCTGAGAGTGATCCAGAAGACAATGATGTCGAGCAAGCAAGGCAGGCTGAACGAAAGAGGCAACGTGATGAAAAGATTGAAGAGATAAAGAAAATGAAAATGGAAGACCTTGGAGATCTAGACCTACCAGAGGGAAGATCCGGGCTGAGAGCGAAGGAGCACATGGAACAGCTCCATCACGAGTGGCTCCGTGCAGACAGAGCCGGAGATGCGGCAGGAAGACTGCTAGTGTACAAAAAGATGGAACGCCACCAGGAGTTCCTAGATAGCCCGAAGCTGAAGTTTTAGTGGAACATACAAGCCAAAAAGGGCTCAATGTTCCAAGGAGGAGTGCTAAGAAAAGGCATTCCAGTTCCAAAGGATGACACACACAAATCATGTGTACCGCACTTAGACCCTTTGCGAGATCAAAAGAGCTCCCGCAATATACGATTCATCAACGCCCTAGGATCACAAAAGAGATCAACAAGCGTGCATGTGTTAGAAGATTGCAGGGTATTTACTTGGAACATGTTGATTCTCCATGACTGCGGGCTCAAGTGACCCAAGCTTCAATTGAGTCTGCACATTCTACTGTGGTCTACGTGCGGCAGTGCTGTGCTCACTGCAGGAGCTGAAGCTGATGGCCTTGGGCCTGTTCTCGGGACTTCGCGCGCTCCTTTGGGCGCGGCTTTGGTGAAAGCGGGTCGTTCGAACGGCTGTGGTGGTTGAAACGAATTTTGAAGAAGCGAACGGCTGCGGTTTCCAGAATTTGGGTGTTTCAAGTTTCAACCACCACATTCGATTTCAATTCTTTCAGATTTTTTGATGACATTTCGATGTTCGACATTTTTCAACCTTTACCCAACTTGGGATGATTGAACCCACAGACTGCTATTTTTTGTTCGTGAGTTGCAAGCACCAAC
Organism: Durusdinium trenchii; assembly: GCA_963970005.1. Taxonomy (NCBI): domain Eukaryota; class Dinophyceae; order Suessiales; family Symbiodiniaceae; genus Durusdinium; species Durusdinium trenchii. The sequence continues at coordinate 332,177 of CAXAMN010025217.1, forward strand.
CAGTTTTTTGGGGTGGAATAGTACCCATATCATATGGAAGAGCTCCCGTGGTCAAGTAACTCAAGAGAAATCAGAGGTTAAGAGAAACATCTGGAGGGCATATCTAACACTGAAATCCGGGCACCTGTGGTTTCACCCTTCATTCCCTACTGTTTTCAATTTTCTTGTGCCCTCACCATCAGCTGGTCCTCCGAGGTTAGTTTTGTTGATCTCGGTGATCTTCACCATCAGCGTAGTCATGCAGAGCCTCTTCAAAGAGTGACTCCGGCATCACGCAAACTGTGCTGCTTTCAACAATTCTTTTTCCTGAAGATGGGGGAAGATGTGTGGGGTGGGTGGGTCTAGATGGCTTAGGCATGCACTTAGACTTTAGGAGATATGTTGGTCGATGCCTATCACGTTGATCGGTATATTAGATAATTATGTATATGTTCTTTCTGTAGCTCAAGCAAGTATTGGGGTCCATCTTGCCGGGACCTTTCGTGAACCTAATGACCACAGCAGGATTGGTGGATTGGTTGTTTTCATTGACAAAGACTGGCCCTCGCGAAGTGCATGTCCGCCCTTCCAGGATTTTCGACATTTGGTTGGAATCCGATCACCTTGAAAACAACCCTTTCGAAAAGAGCACACCTGGGTCTACCAATTAGGCCAAAAGTTTCTGCTTTTTCGTCTAAAAAACCCAGCCCAGTTCGGCGGACATAGGAAGATCATGGAAGATCTAGGTCACGCTCATCTCAAGAAGGACTGCTTTGTGACTCGTTTCCTACCGACCCGCCCCATTCCCCCACGAAAACGCGCTGCTTCACCGGATCTACGCCCCCCTGCTACACCGGAACACCCGCGCGCCTCCGCTTTCGGCCGGACCAAGCCCACGGTCCGTCCCGGGACGTGGGACGTGGCCGTCGTCCGCCGTCCGCCGGGACGCCCGTCCCAGTGACCTGGAAGAGTTCCACTCGGTGGATCGCGCCATGTTCACGCTCTTCCGATGCTTCACGGACGCCTGCGAGACCTATGGAGGCCAGCCAGCGTCGCACCGGAGACATGGGGGTGTGGATCGATGGTGGTTCGAGTGGGTGACTGGTGGGTCCTTAAGGTAATCTGGAGCGTTTGAGTGTGCGGACGCTGAAGCAGCAACTTGGAGCATTGCTCCTAGTAGCTTCTTGTTCCTAGCAGTACGGCCAGGAGCCAGGAGCCTCTAGTAGCGTCCTTGCTCCTAGTAGCGATGCCCTTTGTTACTAGTCATTTTAGTATATTTTAGTGGGGGGTCGGGATGGTCGGGGCGGGCATTGCGTAGACTCATCTAGAGTTCTGTTTTTCCGGTGGGGGCTCAAGCCGCTGTGGGGGTGGGGGCGGTGGTGGGATCATTTGACACCTTGGAGCGCATGCTGAAATTCGCTTCAACTTCTAAACCTATCTCCCTGGCTGAAGCTCTTGCGCCAGGCGATCCCATTCCTGAGAAGCTCTTTGTGAAATACGGCCCCCCTTTCAACATCATACATCCTGGTGACGATGTGCCCCTGGCGAGTTTGGCCGGACGCATCACGGACGCTTTGTGGCGTTTGCTGGGGCGTTTGCTTGGTTCATGTAACATGTTCAGCCATGCGCTGATCTGATGCAAGACCCCCCAGTGTGCTACTGTTCGAGCAAATCGTGGTGCATGCAGCACCCCAGCCAAAACATGCAAATTGGGCACTCAAAGAAACACCATGAAGTACACCAAACATCACCATAAGCCACCAGGTTCGTCGAAGTGTTCAGCCAAGAACCTCGAAGAACTGGCAGCTACTAGCTGTTTTTAACTGGAGTGGTGCCCCATATCGCCTGAGAGGCTGACCCCACTCACTCTGGTCAACTCGACCCTGGAGACACTTGAATGGATTTGAGGCTTGTGATGGTGGGTCTCTTCAACCTCATCATGGCTGCCGGGGCCCCCCAGTGCTGCTTCGAATGCGGGGGTCTTTCGAGTCTATGACTTTGAAAGTGCTGGATTTGGTCTTTATTGTGTATTGCTGTATTGCATGGCATGATATTGCATGTGTTTTTCCATCTCGGACCTTCGACAGGCAGCATGATGTTCAGTTTCCCATTGCTCCTGAGATCTAAAGTCTGCCTCCCCCATCCTCAGCGAACTCGTGTCCGCAGTGCCTTTGACCCGGCCTTGAGGTCTTCATCGACAACGTGACCAAATCCCAGAACCAGCGAAAGCAGAAGGAGCTGGGTGAGAGCGCTGAGATGACGGAGTGTGCACTCAAGACGCTTGGAATCGAACATCGCGTTTGTGTGTGAGTGGGGTCGTGGAGGGGATTTCTCATCAGGAGTTCAGGTCGATAGAAAATGGCGCGGAAGACGGAGTTTCGTTGGTTGTGCCATCAGACATGGGGTTCCAGACTTGGTTCTTGGGGCGTTCGATGTGTTTTTCTTTGGGATGCAGTCGCAGGGCGGTAGGTGCTTGCGACTCCCTTCCGCCATGTCCGGCGACCGAGGATGGTCCTTGCGAAGTTCATCAACGAGCCTCGGGCAGGCAGGGGGACCGACTCAGGGGGCCAGCGCAGATGCGTCCAGGTGGAGCGCTGGTGATCTAGCCGCAGAGAGTGGAGGGGAATTGATTATCTATAGCACCTAGGTCACTAGGTCATTGTTATACTTTCTATATGAGCCCTAGACTTCCAAGTCCATTATGTTTGTAGTGTAAAGCCCTTATTTGATGCCCTTTTCGGTTCCCCAACTGCCTTGGCACCACCTTGCTTTTCCTTTGGGCTGTCCATCCTGCCAACGACCGTCTCCTTCCGCCAGGCGAACGCTCGCAGGACGTGCTGAAGCGCGTCTCGGAGGACGCCTTGCGGAAGCTGGCGAGCCTGACCGATGCGGGCCGCAGCCCCTTGGTGGTGGCGGAGAGGTCTGAGGTGCACAGAAAAGAACGCCCAACAAGGACAGGATGGATCTGTTGGTCGCTTTCACCCAGGAAGGACAGGATGATGGAGGATGATGGGTGGGCCGTGATGGGCTGTTCTAGACGGCTGCAAGCCTTCTTGCGGCTGCGAGCCCCGCAAGAACCAAATTGATACAGTATGATACAGTAGATAGCCTTGCGGAGGAGGCAAACCGCTGAATAGCGAGGATAGAATTAATTACGGATCTGTCCCAACAGATCTACACTGAATCCCCTGGTATCTGTAGATGCCAGGCGATCCAGGCACTCCAATGGGTGTGATGTTGTGCGGGACTCCATCTTCCCAAACACAAAGTCTTTTAAGTCAAGTAACAAGCATTGCCAGGGCCCATCGCAGTTTCACGCACAGCTTTTGGGTCGTCCATTTCTGGTTTGAGTTGAGCCACAGCCAAGTGAATATGCCCACAACCCAATGTGGCCATTCGCTATCCACCCCAAATCCTGTTTCACCGTGTTGGATCCCACGGCGTCCACGATTTGGGTCCTCCTTAAACTCCCAAAGTTTCACATCCCACCGGGTTAGCTCTCAATTCTTCAGGCGTCCGAGTTGGGCGTTCGCCATGTTTTGATCCGTTCACTTCCGAAATACGTCACCGGTGGGTTGGGCGTTCGCCAGCCAGAATCATTAGATGGATGCGAGACATTTCACCCCCCGGACAATTACAGGCTGAGGGGCTAGTGGGCGTTCGCTTCCACAATCACTTGGTGCTTCGCACGACTTGAGATTGGCATCTGGTGGTGTTCCACATCGAGCGCTTCCAAGTGATCCGTCTACTGGTCGGTAAACAAATGATCACTAGTAATTATATACCAGAGTCAGGACTGCAACATCATCATCATCATCATCATCATCATCATCATCATCATCATCATCA
>CAXAMN010025217.1:336014-358551 GCA_963970005.1 Durusdinium trenchii
CATCATCATCATCATCATCATCATCATCATCATCATCATCATCATCATCATCATCATCATCATCATCTTCCACTGGGCCCAGGGAATGGGATATACCGCAAGAGATGTTGAGCAAAAATGCCACGCGAACCGCCGAACCGCCGCGGAACCGGCACCGAATCCATGACGACCCCCCAACAAAACGGAATTTCGACCGGCCGCTTTTCTGCCGCTTTTCGCCCGGTGAAAACACATCGCCGAGGTCGCAACATCGCCGAGCAGCGGCGGGTGGCCAATGAGGCCTTCAATTTGTTGGAGGCGCCAGCTGCGGACGGGCTGGGTGTTGTTGTTGTTGTTGTTGGAATCATTGTAACACTGGACCACATGGAAGAACCAGGGAGAACATTTGTGAACATTCTGTCAGGCTGGCGTTGGCAGAGGAAACTAGTCCTTCGCATCATTTCCTAAAAGGGCCTGTCATCCGATGCCCTTTACGAGTAGCATTTGGAGCATTTCTGGCTACAAATACTTGGAATATCTTGGAATATGGACAAACGTCGTCAATGCGCTGAACCAATTGTGTTTTTTTTTCCCACATGGGCCGCGCTGAGCAACTTAGAACAGAAGCCCAGTGCTGAAGTGGCCATCCCTCAGAAGCCCACTACATCCCGCTACCAGTCACATAAGCTTCATGACCAGTTCGAAGCGATGGCAGGAGTGTCACATCAACATCACCCGAGAGGTCTTTCAAGCATGGTTGAAGGCGCCTTGGCCCGCCCATGATGAGGGCCGGCCGCATGCGTCCGGCTTGGTGAGGGCTCAGGAGGGCCCTGGGCTTGTTCGGTTGGTCGTAGGCATCTCAAGATTTGTCATTGAAGCTCCTGAACTTGCAAAAGGACGTGGTTTTTAGATGAAAGTTGTCTTTGAAGGGGCCATGCCATCCACTTCCATGATTATTATGATTATTTATTTCAAGAAGTGTACTTGCCGACCACCCATTGAAAGATCTCCCAGAACAGCACCCCCAAAAGCACATGTGGAATCGTGTGGAAGGCCGTAGCGGGAGCCTGTTCATTTGTTCATGCCAGTTTTCTTGGCGTGTTCACTCCTTTCCAAACGCTTGATGATGATCTGCGCACCTGGTTCTAACTACTTGCTTCATTTGTGGACACATGTTCTCATAGTTATTGTGTAAAGTGTGTAGCTTCACTGGGCCATGGCCCATGGCCCATGACTGCGAGGTCAGAGGTCTAAAGGCACAAGACCGGCTCCACGACTCGTGGCCCCACCCGACCCACACCACGCCTCTGTGCGGCCTTGGATCCACCATGACCGAGGATCCGGAATTCGTGAAGGTTCTCGAAGATGCGGACGTGGATATCTCCAACAAGTGCCCTGGGCAGATGGTCCGACCCCCGCGGTGGCTTTGGCCGGTCCCAGCCGTTTGGAGGTGGCCGGTCCACCCCAAAAAGGAGACCTTGGAACATCTATATAGAGCCACTAATTAGTTGCCCCCCCCCTTGAAGCAATTACGGAAGTGGAGTTCACCAGCTGTTTGTAGTTCGGAAAGGGTCCTCCGAGTCTTCGGGGCCATGCCATAGAATCTCTCCCGAGCATTTCAGGGAGTGTGCTAAGCTGCTATCCAGAACGGAGGCATTTGTTCAGAGTTTGGGGTCCAACCAGGACCCGCTTCAGGCCGCATTCGTGCGTCGTGTTTACGGCGCCGCCTGGGCGGCCTGCGACCTCACCAGTCAAAGCTAAGCTTTCCAAGCTCGAGAGCAATATAGAATGTCATAGAATGTATATAATTAGTAATGTAGAAGGTCTTCTTCTTGCAGTCTAACTTTGTGACACATCCATGAGGGTTGTTGGAAAATCCGTCCAATAGAAACCGGACACCCCCTTTTGCGCAACTGATGAGACAAGCGAGCCTTGCGTGACCTCAAGGGATCTCAAGGGCATTTCAGACTCAGGATGCCCAAAAACGGATGCGTTTTTGTGGGTCTGTTTTGGGGGGTTCTATAACCTAACCAGGGTCACATGGTGAAGCGCATGGCCTCACTTCCCAGCTGCACCTCAAACGAGTTCAGGTTCGAGCTCTTCAACATCTTCGACGTGGAGCCTTGAATCTCCAACCTGCCGCGGCAGGTCGTCTGTGATGTTCTTCGCATTTGGCGCAGCGAAGGGTTCTCGTGGGAGCCATTGTTTCGGTGACGTTGCTTCCAGGATTGTGCACCACCGTGGCGGCCGTTGGCATGTGATCGATAAGGCCCTGCCGTTAGGCCGTTGGGGGAAGAGTTTGGAGGCCTTGGATGGAAGCATGAAGTGTCAGATTCGTGTGACATGGCGTCGGGTGTGCCATTAGGCTTGGCGTTCGACAGGTGGCCTTCAGGAGGTGTCAAATGTCGCTGTGCCACAGGGATTTGCTCTTGAAGCACTTGCCTCGAAGCTACACGTCTCAGGTAAAGTTGCGGTTTGGCGGGGTCTGGGTGAAGCAGCAATGTGTAGTTTTTTGGTAAAAAAGTGGCATCAGACAAGGTTGCCCGCTCAGTCCCTTGTGATGACTGTGCTATATACTCAGAGACGTGCGTGACAAGATTGGCCTCATCCTAGCGGATCACCAGCCCCAAAGTTATGCAACAGACGACGCCCTGCTGCAACTTTGCGGGGTCTATGAACACATACGAGATGCATCCTGATGACAAAGCAAAGTACTACAACCTGAAGCTCAACCATTCAAAGTGCAATGTCATTTGCACAAATGCCGTCGGCAACATCCATTTTCGAAAGGGTAGAAGCCTGTCCAAGTGCTTAGCTATAGCTTGATGTCGGGAAACGTGTGCACATCAGCGAAGTAAGCAATAGAATTGCTTCGGCCATGGAAGCAGTGAACTTGGCTTTACCTATTGGACAAGTAACCGTCTTATTTCTTGGACGCTGCAAATTTATGACGCGAGGGACCCGCTCCTTCCGAGTGCTTGCGCATACGCTCGTCACAAAGGTCTCAGATATATTCCGTGGTTGGTTTGTTGCGGGTTACTGTTGGTGGCGCTTGATGTGCATGGCGAGGCCGATCGGCCGGAACGAGGAGTGGTTTTCTTTTCTTAAGGCGGCCCACTCCGGTTGAGAGATGGACCTTGTATTGGTCACAGACGTGTAAGGTGTTCTTGTGGCTTGATTGTCGTGTCTGACTGTTGACACGTGGGGGGCATCGATCGACAAAGATGACCGCCTGACAGGGCTGAGCGCCAAGCGGCAACAGCATTTTCAAAACCTCTTCGATGGCTCTTTTTACAACATTGGTATAGGGATGGGGTGTCCGAAGGACAAAAGATGAGGAACGACACCTGCGCTTTCATCACACGTGTGAAATTTTGATTTTATTCCAACCCTGCTCAGACTGCGCCAGGATGTTTTGCGCTCTGAAGGGTGTTTGGGGCCCGGGACCCCTTCCATCCCCACAATGCCGCTTTCAGGGGTGTTCGCTTGAATTTGGTAAAATGTCCAGAGGTGCTTGCTGCACCCCTAGCGTTGCATTTTTGCCTAGAGCTTGCAACAACTGCTGAAGAGTTCTTGACACTAGACGGTTGCTTTTGTTTTGCTTTGTTTACTTGATGTCCTTGTGCGCCGAGGGTGCCAAAACATGTCGTGGCATGGCATCGAAGAAGAAGAAGAGGAAGAGGAAGAGGAAGAGGAAGAGGAAGAATAAAAAACAGATAGAGGAAGAAAAAACAAAAACATATGAAGGAAAGAACAGTTAAAAAAAACAAGAAACACCGTAGTCATAATAGTAATAACAAGAAGAGGAAACAAAAAAACAACACACGAAGAAAACACACAAACAAAACGACAAACATAAAAGGACAACATACAAAAAACCATGAAACATAAGAAAACAACACGCGCACGAGTTTCCAGCAAACACGTCGCACAAACATGTCATCCACGAGTGAAGAACATGAACTCTTTGAACCAGTGTCACGGAAGAGTGTCAAACACACCTTGGCCATTTGTGTATGCATACGGTGCATACGTGTGTGCATTCGGGCCCCCTGGCGGGTTTCCATCGTTCTTCTTGGTGGGGACCCTTGGGGTCCCCTTCGCATCCACGACCCGGTGCTGGATGCTCGGTGGGTTTGGGACCGAAGGTAAGCCGTGCTCGCCGTGTTGCTTATGAGAGCCACAAACAGGAATGACAACCACGGAACGTTGTTGCTCACGACTTTGGGAAGTCATTTGCCACCGAGCATCGCAAGTCTGGTTTCGCACGTGAATGCGGGCACAGTTTGGATCAGGCCATCGGGTATCATCACCCAGCGCACTCTGTGCAATAGATCCCCACCAAGCGGTAGACCAACTGTTTCGGACATTCTGTCACGAAACAGCCGGACAACTGTGCCAGCTACATGCAGGCGATGGTTGTTTCAAGTGTAGCGCCGTGCATGTCGCAGGTGTCGGTGTGAAGGGTCAGGGTGTGTTGGATACAGTCGGGTCCACAGTTTCAGCGCCTGCTGAGGATTCGGGTGGTGAGCTCTCGGTGGAGGAACTCTTGCCACTTGGAAGTTGCATAGGTGGCGTGGATCCATAGCATGACAAGAAGACACCAGTCCTCTGAAACAAGAGGCCTCTGAAACCAGTTGCCCCATTGCCTTGGAGATGGCAACTTGTCCACCTGCAATACTTAGTGTCAACTCATGTCCCAACCGCGTGCGCCGGTCCGGTCACCGGGTCTTGTCTCGCTCCGGTCCTCCCATCCGTCCCACCGGTCCCACCGGTCTGAGCGAGCCGAGCTGGTCACGGTGTCCGAGGAACGGTTTGATGGATCTCCGGGGCGACGTGTCGAAGGGCGACATCGTCTCCATCCTGCTGCGCGTGCGGGACATTTGGCACCGGGCTTCTGGGCATCAGCAAAGGCGTCGGTTTGGCGTCCAGTTCTGAAATCAGTTCTCCTCAGAACTGGATGGAAGCACTTCCTTCATATGGGGGGGGGGTTTAGCAATCAAGAGTGCGCAGTTGCTTGAGAGTTGGGGGCGGGTGAGGGTCCTGAAGGTGACATTTCCCTGCGGCAGGTTTTGGGGAAATGTGGGTTTTGGGATGGCAGCAGGGCCTTTAGGCTCCCTCATGGATCTGATGACTAATTAGTGACTAATGATTAGAAATTATTAGGTGTTTTCCCTGAGGTGCCTTGGCCGTAGGATCCTCTAGAAGACTACTGTTGATGTTGATGGAAGAGATTCCGTATGACTTACAGCGCCTTCCTTCTGTCCGCCCGGTGTTTGGCGGGTGTGGCAAGGTTGAGCGGGTGGAAAAGCACCTGATGCAGTGACCGCCACCTCCACGCCTCGGATCTCAAGTACGAACGTGCATGACTTGCAGTGCTCGGTGTGGTTTTTGGAGTGATTGTAAGCACCGGTTGAGAATCAGAGTGAAGCGTTGAGAGGAGTTCTATAGCTGTTTTTGGTTTATGTTTGTGCTGCACGTTTTCGTCTTCATTCGCTGAACTGGGCTGGCCCTGACTCGGCCACATCTCGGGTGGAGGACGGTGAGGAGACTGCGGCCGACCGTGCGACGGCTGCCCGTGCCGGGCCGTGTCCATCACTCCCTCCACACGTCCAGGGTGCTGTGCCATGCCTTAGGCTGGTGAAAAAAACGGTGCCCTCAGCCGGTCTTGAAATTCAAGGTGCTTTGTGGTGGAGGAAGGATAGTGGCGGCAAACGTTCCGACTCCAGTGCCGACATGTGTTCCATTGCTGTTTTATTTTTTTCAGCAAGTCTCAATGGAGTCGACCATTGCATTTGATTAGATAATGCACATCTGCCAACCTTTCGAAGCCAGGCAGCCCTTGCTGCTGGGGTCAGTGGACACCCTAGAGGGAAGGTTTTCGAAAATCGAAACAACCTTCAGTTGATGGGCGTGTCTCAAGAAGCAAACGCTTCATGCAGGCCAGGCCTTTTGATGTCAATCTCTACTTCCACCATCTAAAATATCTAAAACCTATTCTATTCTAAGCAGCTATGATAGCTATGGGCGTTGCTTCAGTGCGACATCCCCACACATGACCGACACGAATCCCACCAGAAAGCTGCGCAGCCGCAGCCGCCATGGCGTCCTCTTCTTGTTGCGTCCTTTTTCTTGTCGGGCCGGGCGACGACGAGGTGACATGACTTGATGAGTCCTGGTGTCTTACCCAGAACTTCCCACGACTCATTTTACTCCACCCTGGTAGTCATATGTAGTCATAATCAACCACTTCCGGGTAACATGAGTCAAAACTTGGACTCAGGGATTAGTCCAAATCCAGGGGCAAAATCAGGGTGTTCCAGGATGGGCATTACTCTTCCCAGCCGAGTGTTGGTCCATTTTTTCCCTGCTTGCTGACCAAAAGAGTCCGATGCCCGAGCGCTTCAAAAGAGCTTGTCAACAAAGGTACAAGGCGGGACCCCCACCATCTTGAACCACCTCCCGATCTTCTTTGCGTAATTATTTGCTCTTCTTGGTGGTCAGGTGGTCGGTTCTGATCACCTCTCGATCCTTCTGACCGAAGAGTCACACCACCGGGGAATCGAACTCAAAAGCGAGACTGGCATGCCTGGCGGAGAAACAGCAGGCTCAAGCCGTGGTGTCCTTGAGTGAGCGCAGAAACACCCATGCACATGGAATGCACGAGAGACGGTCTAAACCAGTAGACAATTGAAAGCGCGGCAATTCATGTCTCTCTCCCGGAAGGCACCTACCGCCGCCTTCCCAAAGCGCCTCTGCCCAAGAGGCATGAACACATGGTTCTAGGACTTCCCACCTTTGACACGTGCGGGCGAGCATGTTACTAATTTTTTAAAGATCATTCCCGTAATTGATTATGCCCAGTAACCACGTAAACTCGAATGTGTACAGTGTAGTGCAACCAATCCAGGCGCCCAAAACCGGGCATCACCATGGCATCGCGCCAAAAAAAAACGCTTCTCTGAACAGGGTCCTCTTCTTTTCGGGTTTCGCGCCTTTCCCGGACAGTCGCGGTCATCGTCCCGTGGGGGCACCTCCCTTCGTCCAAAGCCATGGGAAACGCCACAGCGACGGGAGGCGCAGGACGGTCCTGATCTCAACATCCGGTGGACTCGAGTTCATTGGATGGGTTTCGCTTTGGACGTTCATAGAAGCATCTCAGAAACTCATCATAAACCTTCAGATTCGGATTTTCTGATGCTCCAAATTGCCAATTTCTATCCAAGCTTCCTTCACTTCTTCCGAAGAGGTTCCTTCGATCTCAGAGTTACAAGACTTGACAGCCCAAACGCTTCATCTCGTTGACGCCGGTTGGCTCAGCCTTTGGGAAGCTGAACAAAACCCACTGCAGCGGTGCCCCGAAAGCGGCTGCCCGTGGCGGGCCTGCGCAACGCGCCAGGACTGCTCCAGAAGTACCGAGGAGGCGCGCGAGGTGACGCGCTACCGAGGTGACGCGCCAGATGCCTCCGGTTCAGGTGGCGGTCGTCCATGGGTTTTCTTTGAAGGTTATTCCATAAAGCTTCCCTTTTTGTTGTTCTCCACGCGGTGGCGTTGATCGCCGTGGAATGTGTCCCTACCTGAGAACTTCCGGGAACCAGACGGGCGAACTGGGCGCCGAGGCTTGCTCCTTTGCTTGGATGAGACTCAGAGGGTCCGGGGCGTAAGAAACAGCCGAGAGGGGGGAGCGAGCATGGTGAAAGCAACGAGTGGCGCACCCTGCATCTAATCAAAGAAGTTCCCCATGTCGGTTGAGCTGGGTGTGAGACTCACGATCCGGCCACGTGAATGCCCTCAATCGATTCCAGCCACAGTGGTTTGCTGCTGGTACGGTCCAGAAGCCAAGAATGCCACACATGGAGGGAAGCCACTAGTAACAAAGGGCATCGCTAGTAGATGCTAGTAGTAGCAAGGACGCTACTAGTAGCTCCTGGCATTACTACTAGTAGCAAGAGGCTAGTCCGGAGGGTGTAAAGGTCCCAAGCCACAAACAGCACCGTGATGGCTCCACGGAGAGCTAAGATCAACCCCTAAAGGCCCTAAGTAGCCATGAAAGGAACACCCCAAAGTCAATAGGTAATCTGACGATGAAGAGCGAAAGGGCCACCTCTCGAGCCCTTGCCCTCGACACGTCAAAACGACCACGGGCCCATCGTGCACGAGATAGTAGCTCCCAGCATCACAGAGCCGGCATTCGGAGCTCAGTTGCAGGGCAAGGGCCACACTTGACTGAACCAACTCATGGAACCCAGACACTCCATGGGACTGCCATATATGCCTACATTGACCCCCCAAACCACCCCAATGTAAGCATATATGGCATACATATGCATACACGGAGTGTCCGGGGAAGTTGTTTGCAAACTGCTCCTGCGAACAACTTCGAGCCAACACGAATGTGGGTCGATGTGATTGACGCTGTAACACCAAATCAGGACGAGCACCGTTCAGTAGACCCCACCATGGCTGTTGCTGAGCTGGTTGGAAGAAGTGCAAAAAGGCCGAGCTGAAGAGGCGACGGACCACGAGACATCGCCCAGGAGCACCGGTTTCACCTTGAGTGTGTGTGAGAGATTCGATGACACCATGACGGGATGAGACTTCAGAAATGCGGCGAGCTCGAAAGCGCATCAAAGTCTGTCAATACATGTTACATCCCACACGAGCAGCATAGATCAGGAGCTCCAATTTCAATGTTCAAGATCCCCACAGCCTTCATGTCCTCATCAAACTGATGCAAACACGGTCCACGAAGACCTTTTGGCTGGATCTCCCAAAAAGGAAAGTCGAAAGCGCAAGGATCAGAAGCACACCAAAGCAAAAAGGTCGTGTCTGGAAATTCTGCCTGATGGTCAGCTTTCACGTAGCCTGGCAAGAAACACCCATAGAGAACCAACATGACCAAGGTGCCCAAAGTTCCAAGCCTCTTTCTGCTCCACACAGGAGGTGCTTTGGCCTTTCCTCAGCGTCGACGTGATCTTCTTCTTTCTGCTCAAGTGCTGTGATTTCATCGGCGGCGCATTGCGTTGATCAGAAGCTCCAAAGACCATGGACGTCACTCTCATCATCTCGCGCTGGATGAGGTGGGAGGAATGTGCTCATCCAGGAGGGAAGACACGCCGTCGCTCTCCATGGCTGCCCATACCCAATCAGACTGAAACCTCACCGCTTTGACTTAGGGGTGAGGTTTCAGGGAGCGGGTGTAAACTCTGGCACCTGGAAAACATGTCAACATGAGAATGTCTTCAGACTTGCGCAATGGTCCTGGTCGAAAAGTGCTGTTCCCTCCTTGAGCAACACCAAGAATCTGGAACTCATGCCTCATCATTCTGCAAGTTACATGTTACATGTCTTATCATGTCTTGCATTAAAGCTCAACCTGTCGGATCAATCTCACAGCGGGCGCGCAGTGATCAAATCGTGCTTCTTCCAGAAGTGTGTTTTTCTTTCAGACATGCTTCATTTGAACTCTGTGTCCCACAATATCTCAAATAACCAGGAGTCCTGGAGGAGTTCCCATTGAAAACGAAGAGCAGGAGGCGTCTGTGCTTTGTCGGACATGAGGTCGTAGCTATGGAGAGACATGCACTGATCAGTTCAGTTCCCATTCAGAAGCTGAGCTGAAGTCCTAGTCCTAGGTGAAATGCATCCAACGCCCGGGCCCTGAGGGTGGGCATTGACTTGGTTTCAGATCAGCTGCGGTTCAACAACTCAGGTGTTGCATGGTTTTGCTTAGGGTGATGTGTTCCTTGGTTCCATCCTCGTTCCATAGCCAGGTCAAAGGGCTGGCTACACCGATTTTCCTCTACAACCCCGACGTGGTTTTTAGGTTCCATATGAATTTCCCAGGGTGTAGGAAGCAGCCAACGAGTAGGCAGAGGGTAGGACCCGGTGGACTCTGACTGAACCCCCCCGTTTGTAAAGGAAAGTCGTCTTCCAAGTGAGTGTGAACGTTAAGTTAGTGAGTCAAAGTCAGAGTGTAAATTCAAGAATGTGTAGGTCAGAATAGATCCCGCCGTAAACCAAGTCAATGCTCCAAGAAACCACTGGCCACACGCAAGAGTTGTGACGTTGACACCCGCCACATATATTGCAAAGATGATGGATGGATCAGCTGAGACCCGAAGCCAGGTCCTAAAGCGTCACCTTTCTCAGTTCCAAAGCAGTACCCAACAGTCTCCGGACCAAGCTCCAGCTGTGCCCAGTTCGTTCAGGCCAGACGGCCGCCAGCCGGCAAGAGCCGTCGAGCGCGAGACAAGAGGTGGGCCAGCAGACCTGTGAACTAATGCTGAAGATGGCGATGTGGTGGAAATATGTGGACATGTTCTTCCAAGGGGCTCAGGGAGGGTCTTCTGCTTTTTGGGCACCCTTCTTTTCGCGGCTCCGATGGCCGCCATCTTCCGCTGGAACCCCGCTGATCTGCTGTGATCTTCCATTCGAAGTCGGAGCGGAAACCCACAAGCGCCGTAGCTCGTGAGGGTCTAGACGGTCAAGTCGCCCAAGTAACAACTTCGCTCACGTTCGATCGTAAAAAGGGATCCATACGACAGCAGCTTTCTAAGACAAAGTCGTTAGGAGACGAGACTAAAGGCAATTGGGGCAAGATGCACCAAAAAAAAGGGTTGAGCCTATGAGCTCCAAAACAACTTTTAGTATAGCATCCAAATCGGCAAAACACTAAAACTGGAGCCTATGGAGCCCCTGGGGAGAAAAACAAAACCTTGGCATCCTTCTCTGAGCTGCCGTTTTGGCCACCAACCCTCTCGTTCAACGCCGCTTCGGCGTCCGGCCGTTGGAGGTCGAAGAGGCCAAGCGGCAAGCCTCCGCCGGGCTGGAAGAGCCCCTCGCCCGGTTCCGGAGTGACGGGAGCCGAGGGACGGAACCGGACCGAAAGCGGAAACTCCGTGGGGGCGACGTGTGCAGCTTGAGGTCGGTGCTGCGACTGAGTCGACTTCCGACTTCTGGTGGGCTGTTTGGTGCTTTCACCCGGTGACGGGGGGTGGCTTGGGGTGGTTTGGGGTGGAACATGCATGGTGAAAGCTCACCAGACACTCCTCTCCCTCCAGACGTGACACTCCGAGTCTGACCGCTTCTGGCTTCTTCGCTGTTCCAAAGACACCGGAGGCTGATGAAGGAGCTCTTCCGCCTGCAGGAGCTGCTCTTCCGCCTTCCGCTGAAACGGCAGACGGTCCATTTCCCATCCGTTTTGTTTCTTTCTTCACCGCTGATTGATATGTGGCCTGGGTGGATGAGGAAGCACCACAGGGTTGAAATGTATGTTGTGGTCTCAGTCGTTTAGAGGTGGAGATGTCCCAACTTGATAGACACCCAAATCCCCAAGGTACGTACAGATTTGGATGGAATGATGAACTCAGTCACATGGGAAGCCACGACTTCGAAAGCGCTTTTCGATGCTCCTTTGGAGATTCGGAGGTCCTTGTGGAAGGGTTTGGAGATGTTTTGGATGTACAAATCACGCCTTTTTTTAACAAACGTATCCAAACTGCCAATCAGCAGATCCAAAATCCAAATTCATCACCTGTCACCAGCCACGATTCCACTTCTTCCAGGATCTCAACAAGAATGACCTCCTGGAAGAGTTGCAGCCTCAAAGCATCACGATCTCCGTCAAGTCAACTAGGCCTTTGGTGGCAGTCATGCCACTCTGGACTGGGTTGCAACGGCTCATGAACAGCTGAGCTGGAGACTTCGTGGTACCCCAAATAGAGTGACCTTACAAAGGCACACAAAGATCACAAAGCCTTCGTGGAAGGACAATACACCGGCGCACTGATTGGAGTCCCCACCCCCGCGAGCCCAGGGCGTGGGAGGTCCGTTGAAGTCCGTGACATATGTACACCCTCACATTGGAGGGGTGAACTGGAACGGTGTTGGACGTCCTGCTTTCTTCCAAGCATCTAATGCCATCTGTCGGCGTTTGCCAAAACCCACCTGGCCTCCTTTGAAAAGACTCCACTACGCAACAGACTTCACAAAACACAATCTTGCTACAAGGCTCGTTCCAGTGTTAAAAAAAATCTATACTTTTTATACTTGTTACCCTGCAGCCCACCCCACCCGTTTCGATTTTACCGGCTTCCGTTTGACACCCATTTGGATGCTCGCCCGACGCCTCGCCTTACGCCTCGCCTTGCTCCATACGCCAAAGAAGCCCATCAGCTGTCTTGGCCGAGGGCGGAGCTCATTAAGCTCAATCAGAAGATCGCCCGAACGCCGAGTTTGGGAGGGATCTTGGAATCGATCCAAGCCCGGCGAGCGTCCGGTCTCGATGCTCCTCACTGCTCACTCGCGCGCAACGCTGACCTGGGGGATCTTTGGCGTGAGCACTTTCGCCCGCGTGAGAGCGGCGGATGGGACGAGGGGAGCCCGCTTCACGAGATGGGACGGTGTGCGGCGAAAGGGGCGAAAGCGAAGGAAGGTGGAACACATTCTCTCAAGATCTTTACAGGGTGACTTTTCTATGTGTTGGGTTGGGAACTGTCATTTTCTGATAAAGTTTGGATGACATGAAATTCTTGTCCTGGCATTGTTGGTGACTTAACGGCCAACCCTGCCACGAGGTTCAGGTTGCCCTGCACGTCAATATAGCCATGGGCGGCATGGGTGTACGAAGTCCGACTTCTTTAGAAGCAAAGCTTCACAATCAAATGACCAAACGGGTCTACGGGCCTCCCGATCGTGAAAGAACTGTGGACAAGTATTAAATATTTGTATTTTCTTGTGAGATCCTCAAGGCCTACGAACCTCGTGCCGACTGCCACCAGCTCTTCGCTAAGCTGCTAGAAAGAAGTAAATAAAAGTAGTTATGAACACATCCAAGGCAATCCACAGGAAAAGAGGCCAAATGGGGAGCATGATAAGCATGTGCAGCCACCTAAGGAGTCACATCCCCGTCTGGACTTTTTCGATCGGGGTTTTCACGCCTGGTCAAGTCTGGTTCAAGTAGGGAATGGCCCCCCAGCCAAGAGTTTGAGGAGGGAAACATCTGTTGGTGAACGTGATTGGCAGCATGTCCTGATCCAAACGCGGCACGCAGTCGTGCCTGTTTGGAGTCCCAGGCCATGCTTCACTATGGAAAGGGCTCCAAGGCCGCTTAGACGATGCCGAGAGAAAAGGAACTTATTGTTCGTGCCTGAACGTGATTCCTTACTGGTGCCATAAAGATATTCACACCGCTTCGCGGTCGAAGCCGCCCGCACAGAGTAAAGGGAAAACAATGGAAAACAGACACACACATACAGACATAGACATCCATCCATGCATACAGACATACATACATGCATGCAAACATGCATCCAGACATACATGAGAAAAGTGTGTCTTTAGCACCCTACCGGCTCGGCAGCAACCTGCGCTCGCGGAGCCGGGAACTAGCAAGTTGTGCTCCCGGAGCCGGGAGGAAATGTTAACCGCTCAAGCGTCAAGAAGCGGCTATATCCCTTGAGGGTTCTGTCCCGGTGCGTTTGTCTCGGTCGGTCTGTCTCGATATGTATCGGTCGCTCTCTCTCGCCTTGTCTGACTTGGTCTGTCTGTCTCGGTCTCGGTCTGTCTCGGTCTCGGCCTGTCTGTTTCGGTCAGTCTGTCTCAGTCGGTCTGTCTCGGTCTATCTGTCTCGGTCCGTCTGTCTTGGTGTGTCTGTCTCGGTCTGCCCATCTCGGTCTGTGGGTCTGTGTCTGGCTCGGGCAGGACACACGCCTGAACACACCTACACACATATGTCATATGTCCGCGATGTCGATAGCGCGATCTGCCCCGGCCAGCGTAACCGGCATCGCCAACGTGTAGTCTAAAACATATCCACTTACTAAACACTGCAAAACACTCGCTTCTAGAAGAAACATGCACCCCCCCCAAGCTACAGCTTAAGATTTAATCTAGCAGATGCACCTTCGGCGCGAGCAGATTTGATTCCGGCAGCACGACTTATGACACTTCATTCCGTCTCATGAGTAGCTCTGCAGGCATCCCCATGAAAGCATTGACAACCTGACCTATCTTACTCATATTCTCATGGTCCTATACCTGTGCCGCATGCACTGACCAAATTCTTGCATTGCATGCCCAAATCACCAGCAGCTCCAGGACGTATTACAAGGGTCGGACTGGCAAGAAAGTCATTCGACCCACTGGCAACTGTTCCAAGAAC
This sequence comes from Durusdinium trenchii, assembly GCA_963970005.1. Taxonomy (NCBI): domain Eukaryota; class Dinophyceae; order Suessiales; family Symbiodiniaceae; genus Durusdinium; species Durusdinium trenchii. The sequence goes on from CAXAMN010025217.1 coordinate 350,158, forward strand.
GGGCTGGACTCATCTCCAGAACCTCCTCGATTCTGTCAGGATGCCGATCATGAGAAGGTCCGGGAACCTGCGCATGTTCGGATATCATGTTTCTGTGCCGGGGATGCGGGGGAGGGCGGTATGCCTACTTTGGGGTGGTTTGGGGGGTATTCCATACATGGAGCGGCGTCAAAGGATTGGACTAAGATGGTACTGTAGCCTTCCATGGAACTGCTCGACCAAGAGCCACCTGCGCACAGCAATCGCCAAAGAACAAGTGCTATCCTTCCTTCCTTATCAATCAATATGAATGGTTGGTTGGGTAGGGACATATTGAGATGTGAAACATATAGTGAGGGATCCTCAATCTTACACGCCATTTTGGCTCAAGATTGGGGATTCCCTCGAATTTTCTTCGTGCCATGCCTGCAATCCACAGCACCGACCTTTCGGCTTGGCGCGTGGTTGCTCGGCGTTGGCGAAGAGGGAATCGGGGGAGGGAGGCCAGTCAGCTGTCCAGGGCGGAGCGACTGGCCTCTCTGGCGGCCCGCGGCGCCTACATCGAGGCTCAGTGGAACTCGGTGTATAGGCCGCCGGACCTACAAGCGGATTGGTGCCGCGCTTGCGGCCAGTGGACTACATCCTGGTGCGAAGGGTGCTACGCCCGCTGTCAGCCCGGCGACGAGTTCAGCGCCATCTGCCACGCCTGCGACGGCGAGCACCGTGTCTGCGACCGGTGTGAGGCCCGGGCGGTGACGTGGCAGCAGGGGCACCAGCGCTACGTGGAGGAGAATGGAGAGGACCAAGAGAACCAGGTCCACATCCAAGGGTTTGGAACCCAAACGGATGCCCCGTTCTTCCGAGAGGCCGATGAATCCATCAGCCTCAGCGAGCTTGGCAGCGCCCTCAACATGCCCACCGACCGCGTCCGGGAGTACATCATCGCCCAGCTGCGCAGCCATGAGGCCGGATCAGCCCATGGAGGGACAACTCCAGGAACTCCTGGTCGATCGGCCCATTGTCCTCCTGAATCACCTCGTGGACCTGGGCGTCCAGACCTGTGAGGACGTCCATCACCTATGGCCCACAGGAGGTGATTTGCTAGCTGAATTGGAGCGCAGGCATGGTGGTTTGGCGGCTGAAGAGGGCTTCACGATTGTCTCGTTTTGGACCCTTGCGTCCCAACGAGCGCAAGCCACCTACAAGCACCACCTCCGTGAGATCTGCATCCATCGCCAGTCAGCGGTCGCGACTTCCGCTCCTGCTCGTCCGCCGGACGCCTCATCTGCAGTAGCTCGCCCGGTGCGACGATTGCTGGCAACGGGGGAGGTCCGTGAACCCCCCCTCATGATGAGTTTGGCCGCCACTGACCCGCATGTCAAGGAACAAGCAGCCAAGGTGGCCAAGGTGCAGTCCCTGTTCGAGTTGTTGGTGCAGGACTTCCTCGACCTTCACGAATTGGGGGTGTCCAGGGCCCAGCTCCAGGACGCTACGAGGATGCAACTATTGAAGGAGTCCATCATGCCGGCCGCCGACAGGCTCTCAGTGAACCGCCTGGGAGCACTCCTGAGCACGCTACGACGGTGGAGGGAGTTTGCCCTGCGGTTGGGGTTCGACTTGGCTCAACCCACCGCGCTTCAGTTGAACACCTTCCTCAAGGAGGTGGCTCGTGGAGGACCTACAGCTGGCTCGGCCGTCTTTCACGCCCTCAACTGGTTCCGGGCCCAGTTTGGGGTGCAGTTCCCTCTGGATCACTGGCTGGTCCGCGGGTTCAAGCTCCTTCCAGTCGGGCACACCTCACAGCAAAAGTTGGAATTGCAGCCATGGGAGTTCGTGAACATGCTTTTGAAACTCCGTCAAAGCTCAGGTACCAACTCCCTGGTGCTGGCCTTCATGCTGTGGGCTGCGGTGTCGTGCATTCGTTTTGAGCACGTGCAACGCTCCAAATTTGACCGGAGCGAGGGCAATGCGCTGTTCTTCACCTGCTCCCAGGGCAAGGCACGGCGCCAGGGAGCCCGGCCTGCTTTCCAGTGGGCGATGCCAGACATCCCTTTCCCTGGGTTCAGCTTGGTGAAGATTGTACAAGACTTCGTCACCCTGGAGCTTTTGCCGGAGCGCAACTACCTTTGGCCGGCCTTGCAACTGGATCCGCTGGATTTGTGGCAGGTGACTGAACACACCCCGTGGCGCCTTGACCGCAAGCTGTCACGCGGACGCTTCCTGGAGCTCCTCCGCGGGGCGCTGCTGGACATCGGCACTGCTCCTGACCAGGCACAGACGGCGGGGTTCAATCGTCTGAGACGGTTCCTCCCGACCTTGGGGAACGTGGTTCGCCTGTCCCCTCAGGACCAGCAGGCAGTGGGCAACTGGGTTGAGATCCCCACTGGTGGGGGCCCGATCCCTAATCAGAAGTCTCGCGCCACTTGGACGATGGGCATCCACTACAGCGGCCAGCGGGCCCTCCACTCCGCCCTGGTCAAGAAGGCCTTGTTGAAGCGATTCATGCGCCTGTACCATGCCAAGAAGGCGGAGCTCGCGTTGACCGATGAGGGCCTCCATCCGCGAGACAGTTGGACATGGGCTGAACTGGCGGCCCAGAATGAGCAGCTGGGTGACATGGGGACTGAGCTCCCGGCCCCGCCTGCGGCTGAGCCCGCCCCACCGCTGCCTGTTGATGACTCGGCCGCTCGTGGCTCGGCTGATGTTCGACCTGGCACCACTATGCAGGAGACATCTTCACCACATGGGACCGAGCCTGAACCGGAAGCCCTGGACAACCAATCGGATTCGGCTACATCATCCGCGTCTTCTGATTCAGCGTCGGACGTCTCCAATGAGGCCACGGACCTAGAGGGAGCCATCTCCACTGATGACGTGGCTGAGACCACGCATTGGCTGGTGCAGGGCACCAAAGTCCACCTCATCCGAGGCGAGACAGAGGGCCGCCTCCTGCCTTGGTGCAGGGACGCACCTTTCTCGCAAGATCCTCGATCTACCGGAGAAGGATTCTCCGTTGTCTCGCGCCAGCGTTTTTGCCAGCGATGCTTGGCACGTATGCCCCGAGGCTTGTACCGGGCACTGGCACGAAGCTGCGGGTGGTTGAATTGACACACCACCGCCTCGCATATCAGGAAAAAGGATGCCTGCGCCCTACCTCCGATCCGTCGTTCGTTCGGGTGGGGATAGGCTTCCGCCTGTTTGGGTTGTGCACTCCCCCTTTCCCCCGGGGAGGGGTCCGTCCGTGGCCGGCCGCCCTTCCTGTTTCCGTTTGTGTCCGGACGGGGTCGGGGGGGGAGGGGCCTGCCGCCCGCTTGCACACGACTGGTTAGGAAGGGAAGGGGGGCTGGTAGAGGTTTCTCTGGATGTGCAACCCCCCGGTTTTTGAAGGTTTGCCACGGGAGTGTCCTCCCGGCATCCATTTGCGGGTACGGCCTGTGTGTTTGTGACGTGTCCTTGACACCGCAACCATGGCCCAATCCAGCCTTTTGCCAACGACATCGCATGCGCGTCTGAGCGGCCCGGGTGGAGCTGTGCTACCCAGACCCCCGGTAGACCATCGACGCCGCGCCATGAGCCGAGGCCATACGATCGACACGTTGCAGGATGACCGTGGCTTGGCCACCTGCTTCCAGGTCTCCAACGTCCTCCCGGAGTGGGCCGAGGCTGTGACCCGTGCCCATAAGTGGGAAACCTTGGAGGATTTCGTCTTCTCCGTGGACGAGAAGGACGTTCAGAGTGCCATCCAAACCCTCCTGCTTCCCACAAGCCTCAAAGACAACCGGCTGGCACAGGCTCGCCTGCGCGCGGCCTACGCAGCAGGTGCTGAGGCCATCAAGCAAGCCGCACAAGCAGCAAAATCGTCTGATGGGGTCGACGACCCGTTGCCCGAGTCCACAATGGAGCAACTCAACCGGGACTTCCGAGCGAAGTATTCCATCATTGTGGAGGCTACCCTTGAACCCAGTGACGCTCTGCGAGCCCGGGTTTACAGGGAATTCAGAAAGAAGACGATGTCGGTGGTGCCCGCCTCCCGCATCAAGTCGGTCCTCCACCAATCTACACCGAGACAGCAAGATGCAGTCAAGCTGGGCGAGGGAGTCCAGCTGGAGTTTCAGACCGAAGAAGCGCGCACCATCCGCACCGTGGTGGACTACTACTGGTCCCTACGCACACTGGCTTATGCATGGGCATGGGCAGGATTGCATCGCCAACGAGGCCACGATGGCAAGGAGACTGTCTTCATCTCCCTGACGGCAGCCAACAACTATGCAGACCATGCTCTCTATAGTGCTATGGAATTTGGGCAGGGGTCTCGTTTGTGGTTGGAGCGCAACGACCTGCTGACCCGCACCAAGATGGCCAGCTACATCCGTCAGGGCTACAATGCATGGGAAGCGCTCCAGGAGGCCCTCCGTGAGACTCACCTGGAATGGCGCGCGAGTGCAATTCAGGCAGTCCCCAATGAGCCAGCCCATCCGCCCAAACGGGCTGCCCCGGGTGGCAGTGAGGCCGGGCCTCCTGCACCCAAGAGGCGTCAGGTGAAGCAGGACTCCCACCAGACCATCTCGATGTTGAAGGGCGGTCTCAAGTTGTGCAAGCCTTGGAATGACGGCCGTGGATGCTCGAACACGAAGTGCCCGCAGGTCCACAAGTGTGATGTCAAGCTCCCATCAGGGAAACCCTGCCAGGGCCCTCATACCCGTCTGGCCCATCCCATGGAATAGGGACAACTCCCCCCAGCAGCCTGTGTGCTGCGGGGGGTTGGGCACCCGTCCAGGCACGACACGCCTCCAGCCTCGCCGTTAGAGCCTGTGAGAAGGGTCACTTTGTGCACGCCGGAGGTGCCCAACCCCACCACGTTGGCACAGCGCTTGGCAGGCGCCAAGCCACTCACGTGGCGCGGCAGGGGTGACCTTCCCCAATTCCCATGGGGCCACCCAGTCCGAGGCACGTGGCTGGTGCTGGATCTTTGGGCAGGAGTGGGTGGCCTATGTTTGGCATTGCTGGCTTTGGGCGTGCACATCTATGCAATCAGTGCTGAGAGCGACCCTGAGGCTAGCGCCGCCGCCCTGGCCACCATGCCTAATTTGGTTCACATCGATACTGTGGAAGCCATTCGGGGTGCAGACCTCCGGCCTTTCCTTCAACGCCGCCAGGTGCGCGGAATCATCCTGGGAGGTGGTTCGCCGTGCCAGGGCAACTCCAGTTTGAACCGAGGTCGGAAAGGCTTGGCGGATCCTAGATCCCAGCAGCCGGACCACTTGCGGCGCATCCGGGACGAAATTTTGGCCCTACCAGAGGCCCAGTCGTGCGAAGTCATCACCTTCCTGGAGAATGTCGCCAGCATGCCATCGACCGTGTGTGATCAATATTCCACATGGCTGGGATCCCGCCCAGTGCTCATCGACGCTGCGTGTTGTGGGTGGGTGCATCGACGACGCCTGTATTGGGTGGCTTCGCGCACTGCAGGGCTCTCGCCAGCGTGTACTCCACCATCCTCCTGGATTTGGCGTGAGGACACTGAGGCTGCCCACCCGGAGTTACTCTACAATGGCAAGAAACCGATCCCCAACCAGGTGTGGTGGGATGACCAATTTCGCCCACTCCTCGACCCACAGCAAGTCTTGCGCAACCAGGGGGCCGGCGCTATGCATCCCTTCACAAGGGAGTTTTACCACCCAGCTGACCGAGTCGCTCAGGCCACACCGGCCGCTGCAGCACGGTTCCATGAAGATCATCGCCGGTTCCCGCCCGCCGCTTATGAGGAGAACTCACTGGTGTGGTCGGGCGACCAGTGGAGACAACTATCCCCAGACGAGCGGTCCCAGCTGTTGGGTGTGCCTGTGGCGGCCACCCACGCAGTCAGGGGGTCGCAAGATCAAAGAACCAAGACCAGGAACTCCCTGCTGGGCAACGGTTTCCACCTCCCAGTGTCATGGCCTTGCTGTGCTGCCTTCCCTCTATCATGGCTGCTAAGTTGATCCCACAACCCCTGGACTTTGAGGAGACCTCCTTGGCCGAACGGCTTAGTCATACCGTATGGTCGCCTGGGCGCCTAGCAAATATGCCGGGACTGCTCACCTATGCTGACGTTTGCAAGGAGCTCCGCGCTGCCTTCCCGTTCTTGGAGGAGACCAACCCGGTTTGGGGTACCACTGCACAGCGCTTGATGGCCTGTGAGCTATCCGCGCTTCAGGCATATCCTATGTGGCGCCGCCTTCGACAAGAGCCCTGGACTCTGTTGGGGCCGACCCCGGTGTGGGGCCGCGAGCGAACCGCCATCTATGCTGGGCTAACGGGGCAAAGATACGCAAGCAACTCTACAAAGGGCCTTGATCACCTCCTGCCCCCGGGGTTGGGCAAGGAGGCACACATCAGAGCTTCCTCAGTGCTTCCTTCACCTTTTGCTCCCAGCCCATGGCCGGAGCCCGATGTGGCCTTTGTCATCCAAGCAGTGGCAACATGGCAACAAGCTCTCCCGCGGTGGGCCGAGAAACTCCGGCACATCTTGCTGACAGTGGCACGAGCTGTGCAACCACTGGAAGTGGCGCTGTCCCCTTTTCGATGCCAGAGCGCTCGGAAGGTGGCAGCTATGAAGCGACCAGCGTTTATGGCAGCTATGGTGGCCCTTCTTCGATGGCCAGACAAACAGCTCGCCCGTGCATTGGTGGTGGGTTTCAACATCGTGGGAGAACTTGCTCATTCAGGTATTTTCCGCCCTATTGTCCAGGAGGGGAAATTGCCCTTGGAACAGTGGCTGGGCGCGGCAGCTGAGGCGGATCTAGCTCGCCTCCTCCGTTCTCGCCCTCCAGAGCATGTCCAAGACATCCTCGACTTGACACAGGAAGAGATTGAAAAAGAGTTTTGCTCCCCGCTTCGGACGGCTCGTGAGATGGATGACCTTTTCGGTGTGGGCGGTTGGAGGTTCGTTGAACGGTTTTTAATCATCCAACCTGATGGCAAGAAACGAGCCATCGACAACGCTCGGAAAAGTGGCCACAATGTTCATACCACAATGCATGAAACCATCTCCACAGTCAATGTCGATTTTTGTGCTTCGGTTGCCCGTATGTTGCACACCGCCCTGCAATTCCCATTGGGTTCCCCCCCCGGAATGGCTCGACATCCGTCTGGGTACGGACGACCTGCCTGATGCTTACCGGGGGCTTCCTGTGACTGACGCTCACCTGCCTTTCTCCAACGTGGCAATCTTTGTTCCTGGGGTAGGGTGGCGCTTCACATGTATGTGGGGCTTGGCCTACGGCCTCGAAAGTGCGGTGGTGAACTTCAACCGGTTTCCCCAGCTCGGAATAGCTGTAACACGCCGATGCCTGTTGGGGTGTGCGGCGGCATACTTTGATGACGAGTTGGCAGTGGAATGCATTCGAGATTCTGATGTTTCCCAACGCAACCTGCAACTCGTTTTCCGCTTGTTCGGCGCACCCCCGCAGAGCGCAAAGAGTTTTGCACCTGCACCCAACCGCCACTACTTAGGGACATCTGTCCACGTGGGAGACTTTGGTATGATGGGGGTCATTCGGTTTCAACCCAAGACCTCCACCACCATGAAAGTGCAAGCCAAGCTCCACGAGGCAGTGTCCACAGCCCAGCTTCGCCCGGATGATGCGGGGAAATTGCGTGGCGATCTCAACTGGTTGTTCAGCATGTGCGCCGGACACGCAGGGCGGTTTGCGGGTCCGGTGTTGACCGCAAAGCAACACGCCAATGGTCCAGATCTGGATGCTGCTGAGGTCACCACCTTACAGCTCCTGAGCGTCATGCTCCAGCAGGCCAGGCCCAGGGATGTTGACGTGAGCTCGGCCACCAGCTCCCCCCTGGTCGTTTACTCCGACGCATCATTTGAGCAGGGTACCTTGCGGGTTGGCTGGGTCATCATGACATCCCCGCCTCTTGGAGTGACATGCTTAATTCCTCCAGAGGTCACCTCGTCATGGCTTGAGCGCCACCAGCAAATATACCCGGGAGAGACACTTTGTGGACTCTTGGTGCCTTGGATCCACAGTGATCTCCTACAGGGACGCGACCTCCTTTGGTTCGTAGACAACGAAGCCGCAGTCTCTTCGTTGATCAAAGGGTCTAGTGGACAATGTGATGTCCATACCATCGTGCAGTTGGCTCACCTTGTTTTCCAACGACACCATATTAGGCCGTGGATCGAATGGATCGACTCGGCTAGCAACCCGTCTGACGGGTTATCTCGGTTGGGCCTTGAGGATCTGTGGACCCAAGCCCAACCCTGGTGTGTGAAAGAAATTCCTTTCCCCACCGACCTTTTGTTTGTTGCACGGCCCTCGGACCTTCAACCTTTTCTCTCCTTATTGAACAGTGGGTGATTTTAGTATACAGTGGGTGATCAGGTATGTTCATCAAAGATGACATAACCAGCTAGTCTGT
>CAXAMN010025217.1:358561-434855 GCA_963970005.1 Durusdinium trenchii
AAAGAAGAGTCGAGCTTTACCGTGTGGAACCGTCCTGTATGTTTCTTCTTCCTTCCTTCCTTCCTCCCTTCCTTCCTTCCTTCCTTCCTTCCCCATGTATCATCCCATCCAGCCATTTCTTCTACGTTTTGCTTCCACAGAACCGTTTTCACATCCGTCTGAACGACTTCTCTTCTCCTACGACGTTCTTGCCCGACACGACCGTTTGCTCCGGTCTGCTCCGGGTTCCCCTCTGCTCCGACCGGTGCCTTCCGCGGGCGGCGTCGAGGTCGAGGAGAAGTACCGGAACCACTTCCGGGAGCATCTGGACGCCGAAGGAAAGCCCGTGGCCTTCGCACGGTTTCTTGCTACGCGAAGAGACGTGCTCGCGAGACGGACAGACGCGATTTCCGGATTTGAGACACGGTTCGCGGTAGGACCGGACACGACGCCGAAGAGAGAGGTAGCTTCTGTGGAGTTCGTGCGTTGTTCGGATGGGAGGGTGAACTTGTTTTCAATGACTTGGAGGATGCTGTGGAGTGGGACAGCAACATCTTGGCAGAGATTGGACAACAGTCTAAGAGGCTCTTGGGGCCGTGGGCTTCCAGTTGCTATGTTGATTGCAATGCTTTTTGCGGCGCAATGATTTGCAGAGGTCCAATCGAACGTTTTGCGGCTCAGTCAAGAAGTAAGGTCGCCTGCAATCGCTCAGGTTCAAGGAATACATGGTCAAGATGCTGGTGGGTTCCTCAGCATTGGTCGTCTTCGCTTGTTTCTGTGCTTCCGAGACCGCCGGGTGACAACGCCAGCCAGGCTTACACACAAAGACTACGGGTAGTAGATGACCTCACATTGGTAGAAGGGTTGCTTGAGACTTCGTTGTGCAGTGATTGTGTTTTAATCCATTAAGTCAGCTCAATTTGTGCTCAAACATGCGCCAAGAACAGCATCGACCCTGATCCTCGAGCACAAGAGATGATGCTGGAGCAGTCGGGAGCCTCGAGCCATCTCGAGGCTTTAGAGCGGCGACTTCGACTGCTGAGGAGCTGTGACGAGGAGCTTTTGGCTGCTCTGCCGTCCATTGGGCCGTGAGTAGCTCGATGAAGAACGGAAAACGCGCCCCCCCGTCATCAGCCCACTGACCCCCCCTAAGTTCCCGTGCAAATCACCGTGCGTGCTGAGGGTCTCAGTATGCTCTTCCCGATTTTTTCTTCCCTCCGCAAGCCGCACCAAGATCACCAGCATTGCTCACGATTTGGATGCGCCCCCCTCAACAAATGAAAGCAGCGGTGAGCGCCCTGCCAATGATTGTTTTTTTCAATAGGGTCTCGCACCTGCCATTTCTGGAGAATCTGGAGGGACCCTGTGACACTCCCCTGGGTCTGCACCGACATTCCCCTTCGGACTCTGTGGCCCGAGTCTACCCTCAGGTGGATTGCGGAAGCAGAGTCCGGGCGTGCCGCCTTCTTTTGCAACTCCATGTCCAGCCAGCCGGGGCGCCCCCGGTTTCGCCGAAAGGATGGTTGGTTGATGTTGTTGGTTGAACATGAGGAGGTCGATCTAATACTTTCTCGTTAAACTATAATCGATGCTGATATCCCAATGATAGAATTTATGTTGCAAATGGACCAATACTAAGTTGGAACACATCAGTATTGTCACACAAAGACACTTGATACGTTTAAGCTTAATAGACTCATCAATGAATGGATGCCACGGTCTGGGGCGTTTGGGAGATGATCACTTAAGATCGTCTTTCTCCAGCAGCTCCATGGTCTTCAGTGGTTTTGAGTCCCCGTTTTTGCACGTGAGTCGACGCTGTGGGCCACCCTGACATGGACCTCCTAGCTGAGCCGTTTTTCTTGGAAATCTGTGGGAGAAGGGGGTGGTGACGGCTAGTGGTTGATAGACCTGCCAACACGGAGGGGTAGACATGACCATGACAACAAGAAGACGAACATACTTATAGGGGTTTCGAGGTCTGGTTCTTGGGAGTTAGTTCTTGGAGACTTTCTGGGGTCATGTTTGCCATGGTTTTGGAACTCAGCCACCCCATCAGACAGCAGTAGGACTCGGTTTAGAGTCCACGCTCTCGGACTCTCACAGGACAGAAGCCCAAAGAGCGTAGCAACCTGCCTTTTTTGATTCCCTTCCACCTTCCACTGATGTTCTATAGTGCAATAGCTGATTTTCACTTCCAGGAGACTTGTCCTTGAGAGCCGCCCCGCAGCTTTTTGGAGCCCATTTGTCGCCGCGGAAACCCGTGGAATCACACGAGAAGGCTGGGTAAGTGCCTTGGGGAGAGAGAAAGTTGCAGGGACAAGCGCTTCATCCGAGGGTGCGACAACACCCCACTAGAATTGGAATTGGACATGGAGAGACGGCTTGGCTCTGTGCATGCGTTGGTTGAGTAAGGCACCCACTGATCCAATACAGGGGAGTTGCCCGTGAACAAGCTCAACACCTGACGCAAAAAATTGGCGTGTCACACGGGTGATTTCCGGGAAAAGGGAAAGTGCCTTCGATTTTAGGGTTTTTTACGTGTAAAATATCTTTCTTGAGAGCATGGAACACCGCCCTGGACATGCTGCACAACCTTCCTCCTGCTTCTCTTCGCAGGACCCGCGAGAGATGGCAGGAGCCTGTTGGGGATGGCAAGCGTTGTGCTAGATCAACATGCTCCCTTTGTGGGTCAATGACACCTGAAGGTTTCTAGATCTAGGGATGCATAACGGGCCCGAAGGCGCGGATTGTAGGCCGAGGACCGCGTGATGATACACCGCACCGAGCAATATCCTCTTTTGAGGTCATCTACGTCCACTTTTGCTGGTCCTTGTAGCTAGACACTGGCATCTTCATGCAGGAAGCACCACCCGGGTGGTCAGTAGTACCTGGGTCCAAGACGGATTTGGCCTCACTACTGAAAGCACATCCAACTCTTCACCACTAGGCGCTCAGCTCGCCACACGTGGCGTCAGACTGGGTGGTCGACTTGGTGGTGTGTTGGGCGACTTGGTCAAGGTTCTTTGACCCAAATCCTTACCTGTTTTGGTGAAAGGGTCTGAACAGCTCTTTCTTGTTTTCTCCTCCCTTCCTCTCCAAATCAATGGATCTACAATTTTGGCTGTTGCTCCGATGGCACACCCTCACCTGCCCGCGCCAGCGCGGTGGTGCAGCAGAGGTTGCCAAGCACTTGCCCCTTAAGGGCCCCACCTTCTGTGCCGCACGAGGGGTGCGCATCCGTCTCTCCAGGATTCGTCGCCTTGCGGCACCCAGCGTTGCTCAGCTGGAAGAGACCTACATGGACCCCCAAAACCACTGGGTTGTAGAGGAGAATAGTCTTCCAATGGTGCATTTTTGAGGTTCCATGTTAATGTTCCCGGGTAAGTACCAGTGGCAGGCTTGGGGAAGAAGGATTTTGGCGCATCCGAGGATTATTTTTTCGCTCGGATCTGGTAAACATGCTCTAAGTCACCAGATCACTCAGTTAAGCCCTTGAATGCCACAAGGTCGTGCTGCGTGATTCCAGATTAGTTGGCTCAAGGAACCATTACCTCATTACCCAGAAACGCGAAGGAAAGGGATGCAAGCAGGTGACCCTGACTAAGAGGACCTGCTGGTGCACTGCTTTGAGATCTCGTGATTCTGCACAGACTCATGTGTACTCGCATATTTCCAATTCTGGCACGCCATCAGTGGCCCTGTCCAAGTCGGGGGCCGTGCATTCTGTCGAAGGGCCAGACTTTTACACCTGACAGGCCAGGCGAAAGCAAGTCATACAAACACAGCAAGGGCCCCGAAACCCCTGCAACTGTGCCATGGGTGTTGCGAAGGCTGGGTCTTGTGTATTCTTGCGTGAGTTTCGGGCAGAGTGCGGGGCGTATTCTGTGGGATTGGAAAGCAGAAGGGCCGTCCTCATTACGTAGATGAGAGACAAATTCAGGCTCCTTCATTAAAATGGATCAGCTGGCACAAGATATTTGGAAACTTATCTCTTCCACACATGCACCGCATCTCTTCCACCAGCCCGCCAACCGATGTTCCCGCAGCCAAAAATGGCCCGCCTGCGGCGAGAGCATCCGCCGCCTCGCCATGAAGCTGGAGGTGATGCTGATGAGCGGCCAAAGCATGGCCCTTGACGTGAAGGAGGATGCCACATGGCGCGGAGGTAGGTAGGGCAGTAGGGCCTTCGTGGCGATGGTGAGATGGATTGGTTGATGGCCCAAATAGGAGACATGTTAGCTAAACTCAAGCTGCTAAACAAAATGCGAAGCGCATGCAATGCGACTCCTTTTGTCGTGGCTGTGTTGCACTTGAGTCAGTACCACAGCCCAGAGGTCTGACAGGGCTTCGCCCGTCATTCCCCCCTTGGGAGTTGCATGTTGCGACCCCAGGACTCTGTACTGGTCTTGAGGTCACCTCAAATGAATTCCGGAAGGAGCTTCCGGCAACCGCTCACTCAGGGCTTTACTGCCACTGCTGCCAGCCTCCAGTTTTCCAGCCTGGCTGCCAGTTCTGTTGGTGCCACTGCTGGTTCCACTCTTGGCCGTATCCGGCGGATCGCCAGTTTCTCCACTGCTCCTCAGCCCAGCTCGATCCCTGCCATTGCTGGTGGCTGTCGTAGCTCTGCTGATTCCATCGCCATTCATCTTGGTTCTGAGGGTGGCTTGGCTCATCAGCTGGAGCAGCCGTTGCACTATCTTGGGGGTTGGTCCTCAAATCAGCGGTGCGCTGGGCTCTTCTCTGCGCCCTCTCGGCCTCCTTTCTCGCAAGATAGCCGGGTTCCAAAGTGGGGGGTCTTGGATGATCCCAAGACCTCGGCATATCAGCTGGTGTGCAACCCTCCATTCGTGCGAGCTGTTGGTGATGCCTGGCCGCCCTTTGCCGCGACTTATGTCGGATCCTCGCCTCTTCTGGCGAGAAACCCATCCGGATGTCGGCTGCGAACTTGCCTGGCTTGGTGGGTGGAGGAGCTTCGTCCGTTCGCAGCTGCAGGGACTTCAGGTACTCGGTGCATCGTTGCCAGGATGAAACCCTCATCTTTGCTTTGACCTCTGCAGGCGCCCTCAGGTATGCTTCCATGCGATCACCAATCTCTTTCAGGAGATCCATATCCTGTTGAAACTCCTCTGGAGTTCGATCGTCCTCCTGATCTCCCCAGTCGACTTCTTCTGAGGAGAAGAAAGGTGTCTCGACCGGAGCGGTCGGGCTTGATCTGGCTGGACCAGCCGGTGGTGGGGTCCCCCCCCGTCATGGCTTGGTCCCTCGTCTCCTCAACCTTTGGCGCCTTGGCGGGGCTTTCCCCGCTGTCTCTTGCAGGCGGCTCTGCCATGGGGGCATCTTCATCCCTAGTGTCTTTGCTGACAGCTCTTTTGGGCCTTGCGTAGCTCCTCGGATCTTTTCCCCTGGACGTCATAGCTTCCCAGGCGGGCGGGAAGACCATCTCGGCAAGGTTGATCCTTGGGGATCCACCGCCCAAGCAGTCTTCCCTGACGGCTGTCGGCAATGGAGTCTCGACTTCTGGGATGGGTGCTAGGGTCTTCCTCTGCTGCCTCAGCTTTTGGTTGTTGTAGTGGAAAAGGAAGCTTTTCACTGCATCCAGTGCTTTCTGGTTGAAGGCATCATTTGCTTCCTTTCGATCCCCTTGGAGACCATCCGTGGTGTTCTCCTCATCCCAGTTCTGGCTGACCTCTGGCCAATCACAACTGGTCGGATCGACCACATCATGCCAGTCATCTTCGGAGTCCGGGTCTACGTTGACCAGCACATAGTCCTGCGAGGGGTCTTCCACCCTGTCCGCATGGTCACCGGGCTCTGGTGTTCCCAACCACAGCGCAGCTGGGCTGGCCCCTTTCCGGGCTCCTTGGTCCACCTCCATGGGGGCCGCCTCGGGCCGGATATCTTGCTTGTTCTGAGTTCCTTCTCCCTGGTAAGTGGGGATTTCTCTCAAACAGCCCGGAGGGTCGGAAGGGCTCTTCTCCTTCTTCGGCATTGGGGGCCCGTAGGTCCTCCCGCATTCCTTTGGTTTGGTATGCTTGAGCGGACCGCTCGAAATGCCTGGGAGTTCCTCCTACACTTTCCTCTGGTGTTCTTGGCTCGCCTGAGGGTGTTGACCCCTTTGCCTTTGGCGGAACAAAGCTTGGTGGCGGCGCCTTCCGACCGATTGCGGTCCCTCTCTCCTCCTGTTTTGGTGGGATGAAGTCCTTGGGCGAAGGAGGTGGTGGCTTCCTCAGACCCGCTGCTCCTCCTCCCTCCTGCTTTGGTGGTAGGAAGTCGCTGGGTGGAGGAGGTGGTGGCTTTCTCAGACCAGCTTTGGGTGGCGTCTTCGCCCTGGGCAATCTCTCATCCCTTGGAGGTGGCATGTAGCCTGGGGGTTTTGGCGGCGCCCATTGGTGGTAGTTGGACGATGGGCGTGGGACCTCCGACATAGGCGAAGGTTTTGGCATGTTCTCTGCTGGGGGGAACCTCGAGGTCGGCTTTGGCGTTGGTCCTTGTGCGGTTGAACTGGCTGGACCAGCTGTAGCTGTTTGCTGTTGTGGTCCCCATCCTGTGGCAGCTGGGCCGGCTGGATCAGCCGTAGGGGCATTCGGTCTCGGAACACTGTAGGATGGTGGGAACCTGGATGCTGGCTTGGGCTGGGTCGGTTGGTGCTCTGCCTGCGGACCCGGTGGTGGAGTAGTGGATCTCGATTCAAAGAAGTCTCGAGCTTCCCGAAAAGACGAGGAAGGCTCCTTCCTAGCCTGTTGTGCATAGCATCCCCGAGCCTGCCCTTCATCCTCGTTATTCCGGGGGTTATAGGCTCTGGTTGCCCCTGGCCTTGCTGGTGCTGCCCGGGCTACTGCTGCTGCCCTCGCCCTGGCTCTGGCGAGTTCTGCCGCTCTCTCCGCTTGCCACTGACGGAACTGCTCGGCCATCAGTGGGTCACTAAGGATATCCCTAGCGGTTGACATCCTCTTGAACTCTTCGGATTTCTCTTCCTGCTCTTCTGTCGGCAAGTGGCTGAGCTTGTCTGGATGGTACGTTCTTGCCTTCATTCGGAACGCCTTGAGCACTTCGGGCGTACTGGCCCCTCGCCTGACTCCGAGGAGTCGATGCAGGTCTAGATCCGGGTTGTGTCTGAAAAAGAGGTGTGATTGCTTCCATGACGTAGCTTCCAGCACGTTCGCAGAAGGACACTCGTCGGTCTGGGGCCCAAGACAAAGATCTCGAGCCTAGAGTCCCACGATTGAGATCAGACCGATCTTGGTGGTTTCCAACGGGTGGGCGATCGGCAGCCTGAGCCTTCTGACTAGGCAAGGTGATGACGTTGCTGCCTATCATGCCTTGGGAGATGCCTATCTGGGCTGTGTGGTCCTCATATAAATATGCATGAACGGCATCAGAGGTCCAGCCCCCGTATCTCTTCAACCTCTCAAGGTCCCCGGTAGATGCGAAGAAAGCCGTGGCCCCCCCTTTGCGGAGTGAATGAGACCCTGCAAGTTCCCCTGGGTATCCCGCAGCCAGTGCTGCCACCTTAATTAGGTGGGCTATCCCCTCTCGGTCGAGACCGGATCGGTCCGCGTACCGAAACAGCGGCTTTTCAAGCTCCGCACCTCTCCAGCGATGAGGTTGTAGTGCTTGCAGTGTAGCCAAAGCCTCGACCGGACACAGATCTCCACCGGATCGGTGGTGTGAACGAGCTTGCCCACGACCGAACTGGTCTGTCTTGGAGGACCTGACTTGGATCACCACTTCATCTGCTACTGTCCCCAAACAGGCTTGACCCCCCTTATAGAAGGCAACATCGGCTGGGCGGATCGCCCGATCTAGCGGGTCTGATCCATCGCCATGCGGCAAGAGTTCACTGGCTCTCAGCATGAACCCCGGAGCCTGGGCCCACATGCTGGTCCTCTGTGGCTATGCACCAGGTGTCTCTCCCCGGTGGACTTCTCAAGGAGGTGTCCTACTGGTTTAGGGAGCCAAGGCTCCCCGGTGGTCACGATATTTGGATCCCGAGTGAAGATAAATTCCGGGGGTTGGAGTAAATTGGTGGCTTGGTTGAAGGGTTTCAAGGGCAGCAACCAGCAGGCGTTGACCTCCCGGATTCGCATCGCCTCGACTTCCCCTTCAACTGGTTTGGCTTCACCCCACCAGCACGCGACCCGTTTCCTCGCTGCGAACGCTCCCAAATGGGTGGTCTGGTAGTGTGCTGTCATGAAGTTCCCCAGCTCGGAGATGAGCTCTTCAGGGAACTGAAGGTGGGAGTCCCCTGGACAGTCAAGCAGGACGCCTCTGGGAGGATTTTTCCTTCTGCCCTGCAAAACTTCGATTAACCGTGAGATCTCAGCTCTTCTTGGATCATGGCTGAGTGAACAGGCTAGCCATTCAGCCTCACCTTCACCGGCGACCGACCCCCCGCCCCGGGCCCATGCGACCTCAAACGAGGCTAACATGGTCGGAGCGACCTTCACTTGTGCTAGGGTCCCCACAAAACTGCCGCTTTGTGCTGGCACCTCGAACGAACGGGGCACCGATGTGCTTGTTGCCAGCTGCGTGGCGAGGTTAGCACTGTCCCCAATTTCCCCTGGTAACCGGAGCGATGGTCGCTGTGCGGAGCGCAGGAGCTCTTCCCAGTTCTCGACCAGGGCAAGCTTCTCCCACCCGGATCGTGCCATGGACTGTTCGACTTGGATCTGATCTTCCCGGGTAAGCCAGTCGTTGAGAGTATTGTGATAGGTTCTTACATAAACTCCTTCTACCGTGAAGCTGAATTCCGCCTCGAGTCTTTGGAGAAGGAGCAGTAGGGCCCTCACATACCTGTTTCTGGCTCGACGGGTTGAGAGCCATGATTTCACATTGGCGTTGTCCGTCACGTACAGGATCATTTCATTCCTCCAGGTGGCCGATTGGGCCGAAGCTAGCACCACGAAAGTCAACAGTTCCAACACGGCTATAATTCCCAGGTTGTCTCCTGATCCTACCACTTCTTCGATGGCCGCTACATACCTCTGGCACGGTTCTGAGTGGTACTTCAGGGCTTTCCAGTCTGCTGCACCCAGTCGATCTAGCGTGGCATCACCGCCGACGAACCTGGTTGACCTTGCCATGCCTGGAAGAGCGAGCCTCTCCCGGATCGGGAGCAGTTTCCCAAAAGCAACCCTAAAACTGGCCCCCCATGGTTTTTCCATTTGAAGCCTGATCCAGTCGAGGGCATCCCAGAACTCCTCCCACACAAGTCTCAAATCCTCAGCACTGCCTCTCGGTTGGACCAACCGGTGGTCACCTGGCTCTTGCTGCAACAGTCGATACAGGATGGGTAGATAAGGGGATATTTCGGGCGAGGACACAGCCCAGTACTGGGCAGAGCCTGCTAGCTCCCTGAGCACCTTGACGGGGACCTCAACGCACCCCCTCTGCAAGCACTGCTCGCGGAGCAGGTATTTTGCTTTGATCCTTTTGGGCTCTGGTAGTGTGACGGTTTGGGCATCGAAGTCAAGGTGGAGGCCCCACAGCAGCTGGCATGCTTGGGGGGAACCTTCTTCTGCAAGTTTGTCCAAGTTGATGGCACCTGGTCCCCAAACTGCTTCCATAGCCTGGTCCATGTTGGCCAGTGACCTGGTTATCCGAATGCCGACCTTAGGTTCGACAACTACCCCGTCATCCATCAGCCACCGGCTAGTATAGGGAACAACGTCATTGAACTCGGGCCACGCCGGTCGGAACGACCCGTGGTGCTTCTGTGCTGCGGTTGCCCAAATGACGAACTCCCCAGGGGCCCCCACCCAACCGAACACCATGACCAGACTGATAATAACCAGGCCCATCAATCGTGTGCAGAACTCGGGGACATCTAGACTCCTCAGAAAATGCCACTTGAACGCTCGTGGTACGTCGCGCTTAGCGCATTGCTGCGGGATGCCTGGGTGCCTCGCTTTCCACCACAAGCTCTGCCTCACCACTGCCCTGTGTCTCGGTTGAGCGGCGGGGGGGTGGTCGTATTTGGATCCCATGGCGTTTCGACCCCGCATGTCATTGATGGGACGCCCCTCCTTGGACAATGTCCTGTCCGGGTTTTGTTTTGGTACGCGGCCCATGGGGCTCTCTGAGATGCCACTGATAGTCAGAACTTCTTCAACTTTACTGTCGACGGAGGGATCCCCCGTTTCTGCTGAGCAAAGAAGCACTGCTCCATAGGACGCATCCTTCCAGGCTTTCTGCAGCATCTCTTGTTCGTAGCCCCTGACCGAACCGTGATTTTTGGCCTTCTCCCTATTTGGGGGTTTAGTGGACCGGCTGGGCACTCCCTCATCTACGCACATTTTGAGATACTTGGAGTGTTCCTCGGAGAGTCCCCGGAGCCGCCCCTCTTGGGCCTCAGCAAGATGCTCCCCGTCCCGCCGGATCCTGGCTTTGTTCACTTGTCTCGCTGCTTCAGCAACTGACGCGGTGCATAAGAGGAGCTGGTTCCCCCTCTTGGCTGCCTCTTCTGCTGCTTCTTTCGAAAATGGTGCTTGGCATGCTTCCAAGTATTCTTTCGCCAGTCTTTCTTTCTCTTCCCCGGCCCATCCAGCCTTGGTGTCCTCCGCTCCAACCTGACCGCTCGGGCTTTCGCTTTCAGTGCGGTTGGATGGGGGGGTGTCGTGTTTGGCTGGTGCGGCCGTGCTTCTGAGAGTTTCGGCGTCAGCGGAAAGATCTGCCCCCCCCCTTGTTGAGTGTTCTCCGCAAAAGGGGCACTCAGCCTCCATGTTGGGCTGGATCAGCCCACATCCACCGCAGGGCTGGTAGTGGGGGCATTCCCCGGTCTGTGGCCCCGGTGGTTTGTCCGCGGTTGTCGTACCAAGGGAACGTTCAACACTCTTTGCACCGTCTGAGGGCCAGGCGGGGCATTGAAGGTCTTGCCAGCAGACCTCCAGGGCGTGGAGAGCGGAACGCTCTTGGAGGTATTTCTCCCAATGCCATTCCTGGAAAGCCGCTTTCACCGTGAGACCCCATGCCGCGCACAGGGCTGGGGCATACTGTTGGGCAATCCGAGTTAGGGGCACGCCGGGAATGGGACTGCTGCCCTTAAGTGGAGCGTGCGTGTGTTTAGCACTTACCCCAGGGCAAGCCCGTGCTAGGAAGAGTAATGCCCAGGGATAGAGCTCGGGGGAAACTAACCACCAAGACTTCTTCCTATGGTACTCGGCATCACTACCTGCTGGTGG
The DNA here is from genome assembly GCA_963970005.1 of Durusdinium trenchii. Lineage (NCBI taxonomy): Eukaryota > Dinophyceae > Suessiales > Symbiodiniaceae > Durusdinium > Durusdinium trenchii. The sequence continues at coordinate 369,724 of CAXAMN010025217.1, forward strand.
GCCCAAGCCCCACGCGCACATGGCCATTGGGACGATTCGGGCGCCTGTCTGCTGGCGTAACTTCTTCATGCAAGGCAGGTCCCAAAGCTTTGGATATCTGCCTGAAGGTGCGCTACTTTCAATGGCAAACAGTCTTCCGTTTTCACTAAGAATGGTTGCCAACTCGGCGGCGAAGGCAGCATCTTCATTCCCCTGGATTTCATTAGGGATGATCCCTTCCCCTTCTGGATGCTCCCAAGTTCTAGTTCCCCCGTTTTTCAGCTGATGATCGCAGAAGGAGGTGCAAACCACACCCAGCTGCCAGACGTTCGGGACGTCCGGCCCAGGCGGAGCGCCTGCGAGACCTTTCAATCGGCTTTGGATGTCTGGATTCCGCAGATCGTGATCGGGTTTGTACCCTTGTTGGCGAAGGGGGTCTTCAAAGTATTCAAGTGGTTCCCCACATGGAATCCCCTGGTACTCCAGCCCTTTGGTCCATCCAGCACATCCAGCGTACACTTCCTGTCCCACTGGGCCATACGCGAACGCCGGCCGGTGCCGTAGAGGTGTACCGCCTCGGGTCAGGGCTTGGGGGTCTTCCTCAAGGCAAGACTCCAGAGATGCCGGGGGTTGTGACACAGGTTCTCCTACTCGGTAGGGACGTTTCTGCTGTTGTTGGCATCTGGCCCATGTGGGGAGCTTCGCCGGGACCAGCTGGTCTTCCAGCCTGCTGTTGTCCAACGCTTCTGCCCAGGGTTCCACCGTCAGTTCACGGGATATTTTCTGTTCCCGCCTGAGCGATTGGATCAGCCTCGTGGGTGATTCTGGTTGGAGCAACCTCATATGCCCTCGATGAATGCTAACGAAGACTGAAATGCTGCCATCCGACCCCTCTCCATGCAACAGGTCAACCTCCATACGTCCGAAGTAGGAAATCCGCATGACCACCAGTGTCACCCCTTTGAGTTCGTCCCGTGACAAAGTTTGGAGTGTACGGTAATCCTTTTCATGGTGGGGGTAGACACAGTCATGTATGTTCTGCCTCAGGAAGTGTTCTGTCTCTGTGATCCAAGCGGGCGGATCGCCCAGATGCGCTTGGGCAGCCACGCCCTCCTCCCAGAGTGTCCTGCGCAAGGTGCAGGCCCTTTGAACACATGTGTCCTGTTTGGCTTGTGGATGTGCGGCCAGTGCGATTCCAATGCCAACATGGAGGGGGAGACATTGCCTTTCTTCAAACTCCTGAGGGTTCCCTAGGGGGACACCGGTGTCGGCGGCCCTCAACTTGTCTTGAAAGTCTAGACATGCAATAGCACCAGCTTCGTGCAGTCTTCCAAACAATTTGAGGCTACCTCGGCCAACCTCCCCTTCCCAGACCAATGGTTCGAACTCCGCATCAGCTTTATGCCCAGCCTTTGGTGTGTGTTTCAACCCTTCGAGCTGGCGACACGCCTCCTCGGCGAGGGTCGGATGACCTTGTTCGGCGGCCTCCTCAAGAATGGTCGGCAGGTCGACGTCTTGCTGTGCATCCTCTGCTGCCATGAGCCTAGCGATGACATGGGATCGTAGATAATCGGAGGGGTCCTTGAGAGTCTGCAGTACGCCACTGGCCTCCAAAGTTTCCCATCTTTGGATCCGTGATCTCTCTTCATCAGAGAGCGCTTCCTCATCCCTGGGTTCGGAGCAGAGGGGTTCCCTTCTAGGGACTTCTAGCCAGCCCGGATCGGGCCCTTTCACAGCTTCTTCAAGATCCGCCTCAAGTTGGGTCAGCGGGACTCGGTAATCCTCTGGGACCTCCCAATCGGGCTCACCCGCCTTGTCTTCATCATCGCCGCCTCCTTCCGGTTCATGGCCAGCCTTAGCTTTGGATTTTGGTTTACCCTTTCCTTTGGCTTTTGGGGTTGGCTGCATTTTCTCGGCTTTCTCAGCCGCTGCCTGAGCTCTCAGTTGTGCGACCCTCCCATCGACTTCCTTGGGATCGATTTTGGGTCCCCCTTTCAAGCCGCCTCTCCTAATGACTTGCATGGCAACTGTATAGTCTAGCTTTCCAAGTCCCGGCAACGGCTCATGGGCGTGCTGACACTTGGAGCCTCGGCTACACCCCATGTGGGTCGCTGCATCCCAGCAGATTGGTTTTCCCGACTTTGAGTCCTTGGGTGCATGTTCAACTGACCGGGATGCCTCAGACTGGAGCAGTCTCTTCCCCGCCGGATAAGCGGGCTTGTTTCCAGAAGGGAGGGCTCCCCCCGAAGTGGGCGGAACATCTTTGAGAACGAGCTTTGGTGCCTTCCCGGGTTTATCATCATCTCCCCCTTCGACTGACTCTGCACCTCCGGCAATTTTGCGAGTGTTCTTCAGGTTCTGATCATGAAGCTGCTTATGGAGGAGTCTTGACATCTGCCTCTGTTGCCTAGGAATGACCACTGTCTGGTAATACCCGGCTGGGTCGGCCAAATCCCAAATCCTGGGGAATTGAAAGTTGGCTTGACCGTCCGCTCCTGGGGCAAGGGCAAGCAATTTGAGGTCTTCCAGCCTGGGATTCTCCGTTCCGCAAATTGAGCACAGCTTCCTACGACTTTCTCGCAAGTCCTCCCCCCAGGCCGCCACCAATTCCTCGTAGAGTTCGATGCAGTAAGCGGCTGGGAAGGCATGTTCATCTTCTTCATGGGCTTCTTTGAGGGCGGTAAGGCATTCCATCCTTTCTGCGACATGCTCGGTTCCGTAACATGATCCGAAGACCCTGACGGAATTTTCGGCATACCGGAGCCAGGTGTTGAAAACCCCAGGTGGTTTCACTCGACCCTCAATTTTGTTGTCGCTGGGGGGGTGCCAGTTGTCCAGCTGCTCGGAGCGAGCTGTAACGCAATCACTGGCGTGTACCGTGTATGGCTCCACTCCTCCCCACCAGAAACCTGCAATGCCCAGCATGAGACGATTTGTCATAAGGACTGGCCATTTGATGAGATGCAACATGTGACGAGAATGCATAGCGATGCGTTTGCAAGCATGGTAAAGTTCCTTGCCATAGACCCCGGGGGCTATCTCCACCGTCAGGGTCCCGCATCCTCTGGCGAGGAAAACATTAATGTTTTCGGCTTCCCGAACTGAAGTCAGCGATCCTTTTGTGAGGTTCTTCTCCTCGTCCTGTGCTTTACGCAAGCCATCAATGGCATGGATAATCCTATCAGCGTTCTGAACTTGGGTGGCTTCTCCTAGACTCTCCCCGAAGGTAGCTCCTGCTCTTTCTTCCCCAAACTGGTGGCCTCCCACCGCCGGCTTTACCAAGCCTTTGGAGCCGCTTGACCTCTTTGGAAAAAGGGACATCCCTCCCCCTCCTTGCCCCGGCATGGTAGCCCCCAGCAGGGGGTTTGGGATTCTCTTGGATCCTGGGATAACGAGGACATGGCCCGAGGCGGGTTCACTTGGAGCAGGGGCAGGAATTTGCGGGGTCATCACTTTGAACGGCCCTTCCAACCCTGGTGGGGTACGTGATGGGGCCGGAGCAGCAGGTCGAATGGCACTTTCTAGTGGCTTCTTTGGGATCCCGAACGGCTGCATGAGGGTGGTCGGATCGACCTCAAAAGCAGTGGCTACCGTTTGCACTGTTTCAGCGCTCAAATCTCCTGGTGAGTGTGCTAACAATGTGTCTCGTGCTGCATTGAGACGCGCTCCGGTATCCACTTCATCATCAACTGGGAAAGGGGGAATGTCAGGTAAATCTTCTCCCGTACCATCTTCTACAGCTGTCGGTCTCGGAGGTGTCATGAATTCCTTCTTCTTGTGTTGATGTGTGACAACATAAGCTTCAGCATGAGGGAGAACCTCCTGTTGAAGATGACTACAAATCCATGTCTTGCCCGATTGGAACGAGGGAGACTCGCCATCAGTCACCTGGCCGTCCCATGCTTGGAGCAAGAGGGCTTGCTCTTCGGTGACCTGACTACACAGGAATGAAATCCCTTTCCCGACGGACTCTTCATGGGAGGCTTGAAGGAAGTCATCAATCCATTCCCTACAAATCCGTCCGTGTCCATCATCCCTGGGGGGGGGGCGCAACTGCGAGAGGTGGACCACCCCTTGAACTTTGAGGGCAGGGATGTCAATTTCAACCTTCTCCTGAGCTCGGCTAGATGTAGCGACTCCAGTAACCCGCCCCAAAAACGCGACCCATCTTGGCGGACCTTCCCCGTTCTGGAGGGACTTGAATCTGATTAGTGAGATGCATGGGCCTTGAAGAAGCCTGCCTTCCGCTTGATGCTGGAACTGAGATTGGGGCCCTGCTGAGGAAGCGCGTGCCTTGGGCTGGCTAGTGGCAGCTCTACGCTTTGGGCGGCTACTGCGGGCTTGAGGAGAGACCCCCCGTTGATCCCCAAAGTGACCTTCAACTCCTGAGGATGGTTCTTCTGCTTCTGGATTGCTCCCGTCGCTCTCCCAGGTAACCTTGCGTTTGCTGCGCACCGAGCTACCAACATCCATCAGGTGATGCTTGCATAGGGGGACCCCTTGTTTGGCTCCATCGTGTGATTCATAACATGAGAGTACGCTACACTTGCGTCCGGAACATGCTGCCACATACAACTGTCGATGGTGATCACACAAGCGGACCGCTTGCCTGCCCTTGACATCGGAAAGACCCTTGTCACATTCAAGGAGTCGGACCGACTCCCCAGCCGCTTGATCCCGACATGGTTCATTGGCTAAGGCTCGCGGCTTGCCACCATGGGTCAATCCAACTAGGACGGCCTTGCAAGGATCTTCCAGGACCTCAGCTTCAGATTCCGACTCAGGGTCAAGGGGACGGAGACCTCCATGGTCCTGGATGGTACGGGTTGGTTGAGGGGTATCCATCAGATATCGAAGGAGCGTCCACCCAGAGAGTACCCCGACCATCTTCCAGACGGATCGTCCGACACTTCTGAAACGTCTGGTAAAGAGCACCATCAGTCGCCTGGTGGACCACCCGGCGTACGCTCCCAAATCTACCACACTGTTGGCATCCACCACTGCGTAGGTTTTGCAGTGTATACCCGGTGTAGGGTGGTTCTCAAGACTACACTGCATTTCCCGGCAAAGGTGGACTTTACTCTCTCCTTCCAAAACCTGCCTCAGATTTCGATGGGAAACACCTCGAACTTCTCTCAGCCGAACCCAAAGCCCATTCCGATCAACGCGTGCCCAGTGGTCGCAATCGGGTTTGACCCTCGCTGCCTGGCCATTGAGCAGAAGCACCACATCGTTGGGCTTTCTCTCAGTCCCTCGACCCTTGACTCCTTTTTGTAGGAAGTCATTATCAACACTTTCCCTGGAGCCGGGGCCTCGGATGGCTAAGGATTCGTAAGTGTGGGTTGCCTGCAACTCAGGCAGAAGATCACTTACCTCCCGTGCAACAGCTTGAGTATGACGGGTGCAGCAATCAAAGAGTAGCCGGATCGGCCGGAAGACCCAAGTCAACGCACAGATTACCCCAATGGTCAAAACTGTAATCAGCGCTAGTAGGGTTCCCCAGGCAATCCATGGCCAAAATTCTCCGCAGGTAGCGAGTCCAAATCGATCAAGAAAGTAAAGTCCCCAGCCCCCGGAGGAGCTAAGACTTCCCTTCTGTTGTGGGGTGCTAAACCATGCCGGTCCCATCCAGGACCTGATGTCAAAATGGAAAACTGAGTGACCCCACACATGAGCGAAAGTGTTCGCATCTCCCGCGTGAGGAGCGGAACGCTCACCTTCCTCAGGGGCCATCCTGGGAGGGGCGGTCTCGCCCACGGTCGCGTCTGGGAAAATCTCCTCCCCCTCATCCGAGGAGTTGGAAGAAAACCACCAGACCCAATCAGCCGGGGGGGCCTTGAACAAGCTCCAGGGTCAATGAGAGGCCCAGCACCGATAGCCATGGCCCACCCAACATTATGACACCTGTCCTATTCAAAGCAGTCCCTAGGCTGCAATCACTTGAGCCAGTGAAAGCAGCAACCCAAGCTAACCCTACGTTCTGGCGAACACACGAATAAACAGCCTTTACTCCAAATAGGAGATGGTCGATGTATATATTCGATTATATTGGATGTTGTGGTAAAGGATAAGCAGCCTTTCATTGCCTTACTGGCCAGACATGACTTGGCGGAGCGAGAATCAACCACTGGTTGATCGTGTTCCTGTGGATGGATTGGTGTGTTTTTGTGTTAAACAAAGCAGGCCTCCGCTATCGAAAGACGTGAACGGACGGGGTTTGGGAGGTGTAGATGATCTAATCTGAGGCAGGTGGGTCCTTGTTGTTTTGCTGATCATTGTCCCAAAAAACCCAGCCGGACATGAACAGTGGACTGGTCCAGAAGTCCACCTTCTTTCTCGTGATCTGATAGTAGCATGGGCAGCTTCCATGCCTAGGCATTGGTGCGAGACCTGAAGCACCAAGCGCAGCAGGACGTCCAAAAACGCGGCCCCGGCCCAAACGCCCAAGCAGCGGCCAGTTGCACCAGGAAACGTCACACGCAATGACCATCTGCCCGCCCCTTCCGGCGCCAGTCCACGTGTCCCGCTCGCCGTCCACTCCGCGCCGCACAAGTCGCGGCAGGAACTCCGACAAGGCATTTCTCACTTGGTGCGCGCGGACGGTGAACTCTTGTGCTCCACGTCCACTCTGGCAGAGGCGGTTGGAGTTGAAGGTTGGAGGAGGTGAGTGCCTAGTTCCAAAGATTTCCAAAGATTCAATATCGATTCAATACAGAGGTTTGGTTGCTAGGAGAACATTGGGATCTCATAGCACACCGAATCTCCGCTTGTATTTCATACGAGATCCCACATCTTAACCATACTGTCAGGCAGTCCAAGGACTAAGCCGACATGAATTGACCAGACAGGAAACATTTTTTTGATCAGCTCTCTCAGGCCTTGCGGAAGTTCACATCAAGGCTTCGAAGTCTGCCCACTAATCACCTAGGAAAGTTGGTGTCGTGACCCTTGAGCCATCATTTAAGTACGTTCACGCTACAGGCTCTCCCACTTTCAGCTGGGTCGGCCTCGTTCACCGCCTCCGGACCCTCCCCACCGCCGGCGCCAGGCAGGGCTCGAGGAGCACGCGCCCGTCATGGCCACCCTGAGCCGCGCGAAGCTGGTCTCGAGCCGACGCTCCGTGGCGTTTGCACAGGGCGATGGCCGTGTGGTCACCTGGGGTGCTTTCCACTCCGGAGGCTGGGGCTAGGGCAGATGGTGATGGTCCACTAGGTTTAAGCGCTTCGGCTGTGAGCAAAATCACTAAAAGGAAAATAAGGAAACAACTAACAACTAAGAACAATCTGAATCAGATTGTGTCGATCAAGTGGCAAACAGGATTGCTTTTTTGTTGCCGCTGGCTGAGGCGACAGCGAGTACGTTCAGGAGGAGATGGTCAGAAGCTGTCAGAAGTCTCTTTCACGATTAAACACCCTGCAAATCGGATTCATTCTTCTGCCTTCATATCCTTAAGCCGGTGCCGCCAAATAGAATTGACCTGGCCTTCTTGTACCCAACCCTTCCATGAAAGAAGTGAACCATGCAGCTCCGGGCTCCGCGATGTTCTGATTCAAACGCTCCGCGTTGACTCCTCAGGAGCTGCAGAACGTTCGTGAGATCGTGGCTTCGGGCGACGCCTTCGCAGCCATCCTCGACGACGGCCGCGTCACGACCTGGGGCAAACCAGAGGTGCAGCCGAACCATTCGGCGAGTTTCTTGTGTGGGGAAGCCCTGCTGGTAGCATTCGATGTATTGTCAGGCGTTGAAGTCTATTTGATGGTATTGGTTTATGAATGTTTACGATAAAACTAATATTGGAATGGTTTAATATGTGATCTTCCTTGTTGAAGATGAGGCATACACCTGGCGAACCAGCGGGGAAGTCCTTGCCGCAAAAACGGGTCAGGCCGGCGGTGATTGTTCGGCGGTGCAGTCAGAGCTTTTTGAGGTCGAGTCGAGCCTGGTCAGCAAGAGAGTGGAGGGATCTGGGATCTTCCAATCGTGCAATGTTTTTTTAAATCTTTCGCACCAGGCAGAAAATTGCGAAAATTTGAAGATCCAGGTATGACTCACATGTGTTAGAACGGTTTGAATTCCGCTTCCTGCTAGGTATGCTTGGAAGTGTGCCGCGCTGGGATTGTATTCCGGGGCTACCGATGATGGGTGCGATTGTTCATGAATTTTTCCTTCAGGTGACGTTTTCATCACCGGCAAGCGCAGCCCAGACCAATCTCCGGCTATGCCCTACTAACCCACCCACACCTACAGCACAGCACCAAGGATTGCGGCCACGTCCACGGCTTTCGCGGCCCGCCGTGCTGATGGGCATGTAGTGTGCTGGGGTGACGCTGAGGAAGGCGGCGACAGCCAGCGGGTGCAGGCGGCGGTCGGGTTTTTGGACCTTCCAAGCGGTGAACAAGGTAGCCGACGCCTACATGTCGACGGTTGATTCATATTATATCAACCGGGGGGGCTTTGAATCGAAGGTGAGCTGACCCATAGCTGACCCATACCACACGACTTTGTTCTCCTTTTGGGGGGTGTATATTCCTGTACCAGATTCTTCGACTCGTTGTGGTTGGATAAGCTGAGTGCACCCTTCGTGTCCCCCTCGGCCCGGCCCCGGTCGGAGGCCGGGCCTCCGGCCCCGGTCGCCCGACCTGGGCAACGAACAAGGTGAAAACCACCACTCCAAGGCACCTGGCCCAAACCACTCGATCAAACTCAGGGCAACAAGTTAAACAAAGCTGTAATGCACACCCTCAACAACCCCAGGGTTGCACACAATGACATAAGCATGTAAAGGGCACAAAGGTAGAACAACGAGCTTTTGCGTACATGTAACACAACCTACAGCCAGACATATCCTCCACAAACTCACTTATATAACCCATGTCAAAAAGGAGCCAAACGCATCACCACACACACACACATCTCATCTAACTTATAGCACCTCTAGCCGCCACTCAGATGGCCACCAGGCACAGCTCTATGACATCCAGCTGCTCAGTGCCTCGGCCAAGGCCTTTGCCGCAGTGCGCGGGGACGGGCAGCTGATCACCTGGGGCCATCCAAGTTCCGGTGGATGGGCCCCACCTACCGTGGTGAAGACGCTGCATGGCCAGGCGGGGTGGCGGAGTGGTGTGGAGTCTGCGGTTTGGACCAGATGGGCCTTCTTCACCCTTGCTCTGTAGAACCTCTCCGCTGTTCGCATCCTGCGATCCAGCGCGTTCGCACCTACTTCGCCGCGCCCGGGGCGGATGTTCCGCAACCGAAGGTCAAGGAGATTGCCGCCTCGGAGAATGCCTTCGTGGCGATTTGCCCCAGCGGCCGCGTCGTAGCCTGGGGCGACCCCGATTCCGGCGGCGACCTGGGTGGTGCTGCTACCCAGCTGGCAGCAGCACGGGTGCGGGCGATCACCGCGACAGACCATGCATTTGCTGCATTGCTGATGGATGGCGGAGTCGTGGCCTGGGGGCATAGCTATTCTGGGGGAGATTGCAAGTCGGTACAGAAGAAGCTGTACAACATCTCCCAAATTTCGGCGTCGATGAGCCTTCGATGGGTTCAGTAATGATGTGATATTTTCTGTGTTTTTTTTTCATAAAAAATACTATGTATAATTGCATTTCGAGAAGACCACCTTGGTCAAAAGCTGATGCCATAAACGTTGGCTCAAGCCGAGCACGCAATGGTCAAAAGTGACCGCAGAAACCCCAGGTTCCAGCTACCACTGTGCATGCAGTGGTAGCGGAGCCGGTTTCGTCCAGGGACCGCGTGATAGGCGCCATGGATCATCCTGCTCCTCCTCCTGGTTTTGCTCCCGAGGATGCCAACTGGCAGACCACGGCCAACAGGCCTACCGGCCCTGCGGCCACCGAAGGCCATTCGGCCGGTGCTGGATCACTGTCCTCTGATGGGAGTGACCCTTGGGTTCGTCGCGACCCGTGGACACGACTGCCCGCCCAGGAGAACGTGAACACGGACTACTTGCAGTTCCTGCAATGGCGACAAGGCCTTGAGGCTGGACCGGCGACACCTCCCACCGGAGCACAAGTGACACCTCCGGTACGACACGATTTTGTTCGCCTTGGAGCCCAACCAGAACTGCATCCACTACATTGGGGACAGGCTGCACGAGAGGAAGCCGAACGTACCACCGCAGGTCCTCCTCCAGAATGGGATGGGGCTAAGATGGAGTTCCGCGACTACAAGATCAAGGCGAAGCTTTGGCTGCGGACGACTCGAACTCCACCTACCGCCAGAGGACCTATGTTGCTCAAGGGCCTAACCGGCCCCCCTTGGGAGCATATGAAATTCCTTGCAGCCGACGATGGTTGGTTGGATAATCCCGATAACGGTCGAATCCTCATCAACCTGATGGACACCAAGGAGTACTATGGAGAAGAGGAGAGGGAATCCATGCTGGCGGCGTGCAGCCGCATCACTTTTCATCTTCGCCGAGCCAAAGGGGAGAAGGCTCAGGCCTTTATGCTGCGTTGGGATGACGCAGAACGCAGGGTGAAAGAGAAGGGCGTTAACCTTCCGGGAGAATATCAGGGCTTTCTCCTGGTAACAGCTCTTCAGTTGACAAGTGACCAAATCAAATTGCTGCTCAACTACACTCGTGGCTCCCTTCAGGTCTCGGATGTCAAGGCCTGGCTACGGATCCACGAGACGGACCTCGACATCACCACCCTCGGAAATGATAAGAAGAAGTCCACCAATGAGGTCCACACCATCTATGAGGAGACGGTCCAGGAAGAGGGAGACGTTCTGGACATCGAGGGCGACCTGGTCCAGGACGAAGACACGGAGATGTTGCTAACCACCTTGGCCGAGATGTCCGATGGAGAAAACGATGGACAGACCACCACGGAGATCAGCGAGGGCGAGGCTAAAGAGGTCCTTCTGACTATGCTGAAGGAGCGCCCTCGTACCAGATCTTTTCAAGGGGCGATGAAGGCCAAGAAGAACCGTGATCTAGCTCGAGGTTTTGGAGCTGGCCGTGACGGAGCCCTTCGACCAGGAACTTACAAAGTGTCAATCGAAGAACTGAAACGTCGGACGAAGTGTCACCGATGCCAGGAGGTGGGTCACTGGAGTCGAGAATGTCCCAACAAGGGACAGGGCAAAGGAGACGGAAAACCCAAAGACATCCACTACATCACGGCGGAGACCTCCGACGAGATTGAGTTCCTCTACCTGGATGCTGACGCGGCTAGCCATTCCGACCCGACCGCCAAGGACACTCAAGCGGAGTTTGTATACATGAGCGTGCCGCCGATCATCACCCATGAGATTCTTACTATGGAAACCTCTGTTGAAGCTGGTTGTGCTACAATAGATACGGGGTGCCAACGGATGGCCATCGGTCTTGATGCTCTAGAAAGGTACCAAAACCTTCTGCCCCCGGAACTGTTCATTCGATTTCGTCGAGAACGACACCAGTTTCGAAGTGTTCATCAAACGTCGTGCACAGAAAGGGTGGCAATTATGCCCAATTCACTTGGCCCCCGAGGGAGCTACCTCAAGCCTGCCATTTTTGAAGATGAACCATGTCGTAGTGCACCCTTTTTGATCAGCTTGCCCTTCCTCCTGCATTGTGGCATTCAACTACATTTAGACCCCACTTTTGGACTTCTGTTGAGATCGAAGAAACTGGGTTTTTCAGCCAGATGTCATTTGGGTCCGACGGGTGCCTTGAGAGTCTTTTTACAAGATTTTTCAGAAGATCAAATTCGGCGATTGGCAGGGACACAGGACAGCAAACATGTCGAGTATGAGCTATTACGAACGGAGCATTCAGCTGGCTCAACAGAGACCGCTCGGTCGTCCCATCCAGCTCGTCCGGCGAGTGAACATGCAGAGCCGCCCCAAAATAACCGCACCGAGGCAGAGGAGAGCATTTCTATGATTCGAGCGTGGTACCGGATGGTACTACGTCTTTTCGTCATGATCACCCAAGCTCTTCGACACCAAGCTCTCTCTCAGATCCGCATCCCAGGACCACGGGGCATGAGGTCCCGACAGATCATCCAGTCTGCCGATCTCTTAGAGGTGGAGGAGTTGGACGAGATCGTCAACCACTTGGGGGAGAAGCTGCAGGAACGAAGCCTCCAGGAGGCACGAGCCCGATATCCATCTCCGATGACGGAGGCATCCCAGTCCACCGACACCGACACACCGACCGAGTGGAGCAAGGTCACCGCAGCAATCCCCACGGGACCGGAAGCCAATATGTGGCAGATCCCCCAGGGACTGGATCTCCGATCAGCCCCGCAGTGCCACTGCCAGCTCAAGACCAAGCTGTACACCTCCATGACGCAGAAGAACCACCAGCGGCTCTTCTGGCGTTGCCCCCGAGGACGAGATCAACAATGCCGCTTTTTCCAGTGGTTGGACCTTCCCAAGAACTTGAAAAACCCGCCAGTCGACTTCCGGGACGATCCGACCTTGGAGGAGCTGCGACTACTGTTTCAGTCACAGTGTCCACACAAGAAGACCACCAAACAGGGGAGCAACGGATTCCGGGTGAGGGAGACCTGCAAGGAGTGTGGCAAGGTGCTCATCGACGAGATCACCGAGACGGGGAAGATGCACAATCAGTCCAAGGATCAGAAGGCAGCATCCACCTCATCAAGGAGCTACACACCCTCGCTGGCTCCAGGGACCCCGTCGCCAGTGGAGGAGTACGATTACCAGGAATTTCTTCAATGGAGGAGTCAACAAAGGGGAACAGCTTCCGGCACACCATGTCAGTCGTGGAAACCACCAGTCCCGGTAGATCCAATCGAGATGATCGAACCGGAGGACTTCCAGGCATGGCAGAGGTTCAAGCGTCTCCAAGCGGGGAGCAAGGAGCGTCGCCAACACCGCTGAGTGAGCGCAGCCTGACAAATGGACTAAGACACAACATGGTGGGCAGGTTGAAGCAAACCGAACGACTCTGGCATGAGCTGGACTCATTACTTAGCATGGACCACTCAGAACCCATGGGAACACCATTAGCAGAAGTTTATTCTCGAATCCGGAAGGCCGCCCACCATGACAGTCACCAGCTCAAGACTTATAAGGAGCTTTTCAGCATGGATGCAAAACAGTTGAGCACGGTGATGGAGATTTGCAACCCGGGGTGTTTCAATAAGCAAGCGGACAATTTTGGATTGCGGTGTGGCCAAGTTTTCGACATTGTGTTGGGTTGGGATTTGTTGAACACTCAATCACAGCAACATGTGGTACAGTACATCAAGTCGGAGCGACCGGGACTAGTGCTGTTAGCGCCACCTTGCACCATGTTCAGCACATTGCAACATCTCTCCATTCGGACGCGGCATGCCAATTCCAGGCTGTTCGATGATCATTTGAGAGAACTACGCCGCGCTCGCAACCTGCTCAAGTTTTGTGTGGAAGTTTGTCAACTATGCAGAGAGCTCAATCTGACCTACGTATTTGAACACCCATGGGGAGCAACGTCATGGAGTGAACCATGCCTAAAACGACTGGTGCAACAACCGGACAGTTACCTAGCTAGAGTGGACCAATGTCAATTTGGACTGGTTAGCAGCCAAGGCAACCCCATGAGAAAACGATCAGGCTTCCTCACCAACCTTTTAGATCTTGCGACGAGCCTCAACCGGACGTGCCATGGAGATCATCAGCATGAGCACATAGTCGGCCGTGCACCAGGAGATACGGACAACCGATCACGGATGGCTCAACGCTATCCCAAACTTCTCATCCAGTGCATCCTCGGCACCTACGCTGCTAGCATTGGGCTGAACGCTTCGGAACTTCACCACGTTCAAGCATCCCACATCATCATGATTGACGAGCAGCTCACTCAGAAGTTCCAATTGAATTCGCGTGCTGTGGGAGATGCAGTACGAACCTGGGTGGCAGAAGCAGTACCCCTTGGCGTGGGAGTTGCAGAATGCCACGCCATCGATTCTCAAGAACCTGAAGGTGATCACGATGATGAAGACCATGGAGGAAAGGGAGACTTTCCAGGCAGTCATCCTTTGTCACTGCCGGCATTGGTCAAGAGAGCACACGAAGGACTTGGACACCCGGGACAAGAGCGCTTCATCAGAATCTTGAAGAGCAATAAGGCCTCACCTCAAGTCTTGGAGATCGCCCGCAACCTCAAATGCTCAGTGTGTGAGAAATTCAAGAGGCCTAAACCTTCTAGAGCTGGAGCCCCACCAAAAGAAGTCGGCCTCAATGAAATCGTTGGAGTAGACTCCATACAAATGAGGACGGGTTTCTCGCAGAAGACAAAATACTGCTTGAATATTTGTGACTATGCCTCACATTTCCAAATGGTAGTCCCACTCAGTGATCACACCGCTCTGGCAGCCAGACAGGGTTACCGGCAGTGGATTAAAGTATTCGGCCCACCTCGCAAACTGCTCTGTGACCTTGGAAGAGAATTTCAAAAACAATTTGAAGACTACGCAGAGGCAGACGGCACCGAACTACTACCCTCTTCCTTGGAAACCCCAGAACAGAGGGGTTTCGTGGAGCGACAGGGACAACTCTTCAAGGAGATGGCTTATAAAGTCATGGAGCAAATCCTGGGACACCTGGAAGGAAGTCATTGACATTACTTGCCACACCAAAAACAGACTACTGAGTCGGGGTGGCTTCTCACCAGCTCAGCGGGTCTTCGGGTACCAACAGCGAATCCCAGGAGGACTCATGTCTGAAGGAAGTGACGACCTGGCAGTCCAGAGTCGCTGTGCAGCCGGAGACTTAGGCATTCAACAAGCCATGGACATCCGCGAGAGTGCCTTGAAAGCATTTCATGAAATTGATTGCCGGCAAGCAGTTCGTGCTGCAGCCACACATGGACCTCGACCTCACTACGACTATCAACCCGGTCAGGCAGTCTTCTTCTGGAGACGAGGTACAGATCCCGCCCGAAGATCAGCGAATGCCTTTTCGCATGGACCAGCCCGTGTTATCGCAGTTCAACTGCCTACCACAGTGTGGCTATCCTACAATCACTATCTCATCAAGGCCGCGCCGGAGAAGCTTCGTCCCGCATCAGAAGAAGAACACCTGTCGCTCTCCGGATGGCTTGAAGGGATTGGACACGCGAAGCGACAATTCGAGACTGACCAGGTCAAGGGCATGATCGACTTGAAGAAAGAACAGGACACCCCGCCGGAGGATTCGGAAAGTAACAATGACTACTGGACTAAGCTGGGGAGCTATTGGGTTCGAGTACATGAGAGCCCAAGGTCCACCTACTTCCATCCAGCAGATCCGTCCGGACAGCCACTGCCCTTCAACATCGAGGACCTTGATGACTGGTGCCGCCACGAAATGATCCTCCCTGACAGAAGCGTCCAGGTCGAAGAAACTACGTGGCAGGATTCCTCTGACTTGGCCAGGTCACCGCCAGTGAAGTCATGGACTGGAAAGACATGGTTTCGACTTCAAGAAGTACTACCAGCTCAGGGGATCAAGAGAACAGACATGTTGCCACCTCCGCTCCGACGAGTGCGACAAAAGGCAACTATGGATTCAGATGGCAATGAGATTAAGGAGGAACAGGCGGCCAAACCGACGGGAGAGACGCCAGCTGAATCCAACGCTTCACTGGACAACACGCCCGAATTGGAACTTTCACCAGTTCTAGAAGATGAAGAAGCAATAATGGAACCACCTCCTGGACTCCTCCCTCATCAAGTGGGACTACCCAGCGATGCATCGGCGGGGCTGACTACCTATACCCCGTCATTGGCTCCTTCCCAGACCTTGTCACGTGACGAGGCCGAGAAACGACCAGGTAGTGAACACACTGAGGACCGCTGGGAGAACATTCCACCGATGAAGAAATCCCGGCTGGAACTTCTCGAGGCTCTACACCTTCAACTTGGACCTCGTGGAAACACTCGACCGGGCAAAAATCGGGAATGCTCCCTGAAAGACTTCACGGGAAAGGACCTGGAGAGATTCAAACAAGCAATCCACAAGGAGATCAACAACAACCTTGGAACTGGGGCTTACGAGATCTTGTCACCAACCGAATCCGCTCAGGTCCGAAGAAATAAATCCGACAAGATCATGAAGTCGCGCTATGTCTTCACGTGCAAGCCCATCGAGGACTTCGCCCTGGAGGATGCCAAGTCGTCCGACATCATCCTAGACTCCAACGCCAGTGAGGGTCCAACAAAAGCAAAATGTCGACACGTAATGATGGGGTTCAGCGAGCCAGATCTTCTCAGCCTGGAGACCAGCACTCCACAAGTTCATCGTGACTCGGTCGTGTTCGCCACACAGATCCTGGCATCCAAGGGTTGGCAACCAGGATATGCAGATTTCACCCAGGCATTTCATAGTGGAGATGCCATCAACAGAGAACTCTATGCCGAACTACCACGAGAAGGAATTCCTGGGGTGGAACCCAATCAGTTGATCAGACTGAAGAAGACTTGCTATGGGCTCACAGATGGTCCATCCGCCTGGTTCAAGCATATCGTGAAGTACCTCACCAAAGAACTGGGATATCGTCAGTCCATTGTTGACCCATGTCTCTTCTTCCTGGACCAGGAGAACATTGTGGAGAACCACGAGGAAGAGGACCTGAACTCCATCGAGGGCATCGTCGCTCTGGCTACAGATGATCTACTTCATGGAGGAACCCAACGACACATGGAACGGATGGAAACCCTCCGGAAGAGGTATACCCTGGGGAAATACACCTGGGGACAAGGAAGATTCGTCGGTAAGGACTTCACACCTCTTACCGACGGCTCTATCAGGATCGACCAGGAGTTCTACGTCAAAGCAAGAGTACAAGAAGTGCCCATCACCAAAGAACGAAAACGCAGAAAGTACTCCCAATGCACCCCGGTGGAGATTGAACAACTACGGGCACTACTGGGCACTTTGGCCTGGGTAGCCAAGGAGACGAGAGCGGACCTTGCAGGAAAGATAGCACTGGTGCAACAATCCTTTCCGAGACCTCTGATCCGGGACATTCTCATGGCCAACGTCATCGCCAAGGAAGCTCTGGACAACCCACAATTGGGCATTCGAGTGATGCCGATCCCTCTTGAACGGCTCCACGCCGGAGTCGTCGCAGACGCAGCCTGGGGAAATGCCAGAGAATTTGGACAATACCTCGAGGACTCCAAGACAGACTGGTGGGAGGAGTTGCCGGACCGATGGATACGACACCATCAAATTCCTAGAGTCACGGGATTTCACCCGGCAGCGGCGCCAAATGGACCAGATCTTCATGATCTACTACCTGATCGATATACTGAGATCCAGATCAATGACAACAAGAACGTCCTCCAGGACGAGTGGACATCTTCATCAAGTATAACCTCATTGGCACCTTCGCCGTGGACGGGGTCGACCACCTTCAAGAAACAACCACAAGGACACCATCTAGAAGCAAAGCTGATCCATGGGGGCTACGAGCAGCTCTTGAAGTTGTACAGCCAAGGGGGAGAGATCACTTTCTTCTACGACCGAGACCTACCAGAGTCTCAATCCTTGCAGAATGTCACCCTGGCAGCTTGGAAAAGCTACCGCCTAAAAAGGCGAACGGTCAACACGCTCAGCTCCGAGACCCAGGCATTGGTTCGAGGTCTAGGTTCAGTTCACTGGTACAGGGTCCTGATCCTTGAAGCCAAGGGATTGACCCTTTCAGCTCGCCAGTGGCAAACCGAGGTGGCACGCCTTCCATTCATCTGCGTGACTGATTCCAAGTCCTTACTTGACACCATCAATAAGGACACCAACCCGGCATCACAATGTGAGGACAAACGCACGTCCATCGACATCTCACTCATCAAGCAGGAGGTCCACGAGATGAACGGCCGAGTTCGATGGGTGGATGGACGAACCATGTTAGCTGACTCCCTCACGAAAGACACCAGAGGTGACTTTCTGAGAGAAGTGATGTCCTCCGGAAAATGGAGCATTTTGGAAGAGGGGGCCGCGCTACAGCGCAAACTCGCAGAGCGAGGAGGTGGCCACGAAGTTTTCATGATTGCAAGCACCTTTTGACCAACATAATATGTGGTCGGTGCATTTCGAGAAGACCACCTTGGTCAAAAGCTGATGCCATAAACGTTGGCTCAAGCCGAGCACGCAATGGTCAAAAGTGACCGCAGAAACCCCAGGTTCCAGCTACCACTGTGCATGCAATAATATATCATGTATAATATATATAATAGTGATTAATATATATATATATATTTGCTATTACACACAGATACACAGCATATATATATATATATTTTGTATTGGTGAGTGTATGGGCATGGCCAAGCGGTCCTGCCACCCTGAAGTTCCATGTCGAACCCCTAACTCCCCCGCGATCACCACCTCTTCAGAGCCCAGGAACAGTTTCGTGGCGTTGAGAAAGGATGGAGTCGTTGTGGCATGGGGGAACACAGAAGTCTCCGATCTGAGGGATGTCGTTGAGGTCAGTGCCTCTTCAGGAGCTCCGTGTCTTGCTTTGTTTTGATTGGACAGTTCTGAGCAGAACTCTCGAGTATCCAAAGCCGAGGATGCTCTCGCTTGGCGACTAGGTGAACAGGGGGGTGATCTTTGCAATTTCTGCAGCATTCTGCAGCAAGTTGCGACAGCAACCACCTCCAGACGGAAGCTTAACTTGGAATGCATGAACTGGTTGTTGATTCATGGGCTTGGATTGCCATGTTTGTCCCCGCTGCTAGCAGACAGGAACAGTATGGTGATCACGGACTGGTGAAACATGTTAATTGATTGATTTGTTTGATATGTTTAGTCGTTGAGTCGTTGTATGTGTTGCCGCCCCATCCGCCGTGCAGGAGCCTTCGCTGCGTTGAAGTCACTCAGTGATCAGCAAGTCTTGAGCCATTGTGGATCACCACCGTCCACTTTTGAATATTCTGTTATGTTTATTTGTGGGTTGTGGTGTTTCATTTAGATACTGTATCCGAAATGGTCCTGAATGTTCATCCAACCGTTAGCTCGCAAACGCGGCAAGACACCCTGAACACCTCTCATGGGAGTCTGACCTCGCGCGGAGTCTGCGGGACCTCGGGTGTTCACCCATGTTCACACCGAAGTGTCCGGGCCGCTGGGGGCCGCCCCGTGGTGTTTCTCGAGACCGCGGTGGTTTTCGTTCGAACGAAACCGACACACCGGACTGCTCGTTGGCCGATAGGGTTTGTCCTGTTCTGACCTGTAGGACCTGTACACAAGGATCATTTTGGAACAAGGCCTGCAACCTAACCATCATCATCCACGGGGCCCAGGTAATAGGATAGATAGACCCAATTCATTGATATAGATCCACTTCTTGATAGCTCTCCTCAGGGAGCTTCCCACAGCATGAATGCACAGGATGAATTTGTTCACAAAGTTTTGTGCGGGGACTTTGGACCTATTGCTCCCACCTCCACCGCAACGAGGTCTGATGGAAGTGTGGTGACCTGGGGTACTGAGCTCTATGGGGGCAACAGCTGTCCAGTAGCTCGGAAGCATTCTGCATCTGAACCCAGTCATCAAGTGGGACTGGCTCGGTCAGGTCTAGGACACCTGGTCCTGGGGCTCCTGGCGGTCGGGCCAGCGGGCAACCCATTTGCGCCATCGCGCGCGAGGCGCTGCTCGCGGCCAGTGGAAGTGACGAAAGTGACGAAACTCGGACACTCCCATGGCTGTGGGGAACTCACGCCATGCTAGTGTGACACCCACAAAATAGAGGAATCGGTTCATTTCAGGGGTCAAGCAGGGTGCCCCAACCTTTAACCCACTGCCATATTTGTCTACATTGGGGTGACCATACATGTAGTGTGGAAAGAGACCAGCGTTGGTGGAGGGCTCCCGGCCGCAGGAACAGCTGGATGGTTTCAGTTATGTTGATCACTCAACCTTTACTATCTTCACCTTGGGGTGAGACCACTGACATCCCCCAACCGGGAAGTTTCGTTGCATCCGCGGCGATGTGAACTGCTACCTGTGGCTACAGGGATCGTCTGGAGGCACTGGACCGCGCGGCTGAAACGCGCCGCAGAACGGGCGTGTCTTTCTTCGCGCGTTCGACGCAACCCCGAGGCCGATCTGCAGCAGGTCTTGCAGGTCTGCGGTTCAGCGAGCGCCTTTGCAGCACTGACACTGAATGGATCCCTCATCGCTTGGGGCCATCCCTTTGGGGGTGGCCTGGCACCGTCGCTGCACGATGTCTTCGCGACGTGTCCGAGAAGTGGGCCACCCTGGGCGGCGTTGAAGGAAGGACCAATCATCCAACGGGGGTGATGATGCTGAACAATTCTTCTATTCTGCGTGATGGCCAGGAAGGGCCTTACTTCTTGGGTGCCTTGCCATTTTGGCCTTGGCCATGGCCGTGTGACGAAGCATGGTTGCGCAGGTGCCAGGTGCCAGCGAATCCATGCGAATCCGCCAGCGAATCCGATCAAGCTAGGCTACAGTGTGCACAGTGTACAGATGCCAGCAGCAATGAAGCAAAAGACCTTCATGGGATGAGATGTTTTTTGGGAGAAGTGCCACCCAAAAACCATCCAGCACCCGAAGCGTGGGTGGTAGTTTAGGCCCTTGTTAAGGGTGCACTCCACAGGTGGTGGGCGGTTTTTCGAGGTTTGTTTGTTCCACAGTTGGTCCCTCCCGGCTTGACTACTGCTCGGATCTTCTGGTCGGTCTTTGCAATAAGTGGGGTTCCAGCAAGCAACAGCTTTTGACCCCAAGATGATCAGTGTTCCCTCACGTTCTTACCATTTCCTACTATCTCTCACATCGGACGCTCACTGTGAAACAGTGTCCGACATGTGCAAGACACTCTGATCTACTGTATGCACAAAAGATGAACCCACCAAAAGACATGCAGCACCAGTTCTTACCATTTTTTACCCCCCTGTCTCAGTTGGTTGAGGGCGACCAGCGTTCTTCACCCCATTGGTTGCAGACATGTTTTTAGTCCGTTTCAAGCATTGGCATTGGCCGGAATCCATCAACAAAAGAAATTCAATTGGCACTTTTGGACAGATATGGGCAGGTGAAGTACTGGTCTTTGGTGAGAATGTCACGTACGGGTCTCCCATCGTCCGCAGCCGCGCCCTGCAGGCCGCTCGCGGCCTCTCTTTGGGTGGACTTGAATGGCCAGGTGGGCTTCACGCAGGGAAATGAAGAGCATGGAATGGAACTTGGAACATCCTTGTTCAGGACGTAGGACCCTGGCAGATACTTTTTTGGAGTAGAATATCGAAGATCATGAATGCAAAACTATGCAAAAGACCAGAAGATGTGACGCCTGGATCACAGTGCAAGGTGATTGACCACAGCGAGGACCAACATGGTTGCTACAAGACAGCAGCTATCCTTGGCAAGGACTTGTGGATCAGCTCCACTTGCGAAGCGAAAAATGGCGTGAGGTGTATGGGGTTGGCGGTTGGAGGCAAGCTTGCAGAGGAGAAGAACTTGAGGATCCCCATCATTGTGGATCTTGTGGGCACCCCAGTGATAAAAGGAAAGAAGCCCATGCAGGATGACTCACTAGCGGCGGTCGCGGCCGCCATCGCCATCCAGGGGTTGCGGCTACAATGAACCGTTCAACATCCATTCACCCACCTCCAGCGACTCGACTTACGTGAAAACGACCGCCGTGGTTTGGACGGCATGCGTTCGTTTCTCAGGTTTCCGAGCGCTGAGCTTCGAGAGGTGGCAGATGGCAGAGAGGAGAGCGGAGGGGAAGGTCTGGCAAAAATTGGAGTTCTGGAAACGGTCGACCTTGTACGTGTTCACGGAGGGGTGCAAGGATGAAGCATGATCAAACACCCAGCAGTGGGAGTCAAGGTCTGGCAGCCATAGACGGATGTAGATCCAAACTTCGTGTCACGAGCTTTCAAACGGACGTCAAAGAGGAACATGCTCTTCAAAGGCGTTCACGTTAGCGGTTTGCCCCCCAAAGTGAAATGTCAGTTTTTTTTCTGGGCATGCCAGGTATGTTCCAGGCATCTATATACTGCCCAACGCCACTAATTACTTGGTGTAACATATAGCTGAGGGTCCCCTAGTTACAGTTAGATGATGTTAGATGCCTCCTCCCAAATGTGAACTGCTGCAACGTCCCACGTGAGGCACGCTTTTCCCAGCGCCGGGCAACCTCCACCGGCGCTTATCGCCTCACGCCAACTGCTGCGCGCCTTGGTGGATTTGAGATAGGACTCACAGCTGCACCAAAAGTCTGGTTTCAAATCGTAATCGTGATCAAGCAAGAACACAGTGAAACCATCAGTCAGGCACCAGTACGCGTTTGCACATTGTGTTAGGATGTAGCATCGCTCACGGGACGCAATTCTCGGCTGCTCCCACCGGAATGAAATCTGTACCTCCAGCACTGTCACACACACACACACTTAGATGCATAGTTCCAATGAAGGAACATGATTTTCAGTAAGTGGTCCGCGGTGTGATTACCTATATAGCACTTGACTTGCAGGATTTCAATGGCGATAAGTCCGCAAAAAGTATGGTTTGAAGTTTGAACATCTGCTCGTCAGTGGCTATGGAAGATTGGGGTAACAGCTCGTTCAGGGGTTCAAAACAGCGCAGGTACGCCAGGATGGCCAATCCTGGTACCCCATCCGATCCACACAATATTCGAACCATGTTATACCAGCATTTCCGCCACAGTTTCGTTCATGGAGACTGCTGGGCGCCAGACCAACGAACCCTCCAAAAAAGGCACCGGTATTCTTCATGAAAGCTAGCACCAGCTGGAGTTTGCCCTAGCTTTTGTCATCCACCCTTTTCCGCCTCAGATGCGGTGAGAGAACTCAAGACGGTCACAAGGGTCAACGCCACGAGGTGGGCCACCTGCTTCCTGGTGGGCACAGGCGTGAAATCACGGGCTAAGAGTGAAGCGGGTGAGACGGGAAGGGAGGCGCCAGGTCGAGGGGAAGGGGAGTAGTTGAAGGTGTGAGCATGTGGTGCCAGCCCATTGGGTTTGATGAAGGCTAAGGCAGCTAAGGGATGCTGAGATAGGCATCGTCCAGATATGGAGCAGCTAGCAGCAAGAGAACAGGTAGAGCCACAACAAATTAATTTCAATAGACTTCCTTGTTTGCAAGGACCAGATTTCTGCAACATAAACCCGACTTTTGACCTTCAACGGAGGCAGGGCCCAAGTAGGAACCCACCATGTTGTGACGATGTGCAGTGCTGGCATCATGCAAATGGACGTCCTGTAAGTAGGCACATTCCAGTTAAAAGTAGGCGGTCCACGGGATGGCGCCGATTCGGCCCTGCGAGAACCGGTCCAAAGGGACTGACTGGTCCAGTGCCATCCATGTAATGGTCATCCAGTGTGCAGTGGGTTTTCTCGAGGTGAGAGATCGCACCCCAAGCTTGGTGGTTTATATGAATATGGACCCCATCTGTCTAAGACTAAGACATGTAGGGGTTGTAGGGGGGCCGAAACCACTGAGATGGCATGTTCATTCGGTCCGCACTGCGAGGCCGCACTTCGATCCGACGTTTCAGAAGAGCTTGGAGGGTGGGGCGGGGCGCGCGGTCCGGGAGGGATGAGGAGCACGAGAGGCTTACAAAGAGTTGAAGCCACTTGAAGCCATGCAACCGTGGTTTGGTTGCGGGGTGATGGTCCAACAGTCCAACATTTAGGAGGTTTCTGCATGAATGCTTGATTGATGTAGCTTCATGCATCAGGAAGCATAGGAGCCCGGATAGTTCTTGAACACCCGCATTTCAGGGGTGTGTCCCAGTACAGTAAGAGTCAGTCAACAAGGAAAATCACTCTTTTAGAGATGTCGGCCTGCAACCAGGCCCCATGATGAAACCTGGTCATAGGATATAATGTGTATACATGTATCATATATATATATATATATTTTTTATAGACCCCCAGTCATAGATGGTGGCAGGTCGATCCCCACATCTATATAGATGTATTGAATTGGAAACTATGCCTCCATCTACCAGGGCCCCCTGTTTGGGGTGGCCCCTTGACCTCTGGGGGGGCCCATTATTGGACACCCCATGGCCCGGAGGCCCTGATTCTTTTTTATCACTACAGAATGATCCGTATACCACCCTGTGAATGTATAGCTAGGGGGGATACCCCCCTGTTTATATACATGACTCTGCCTGTTTGTAACGATTTTTTTAAAACACCCTACGCATCTCGACTCCTCCCACACCGACGGAGACGCACGGCTCGTCCACCGACGCGCAGCTCAGAACGACTCGGCAGCGGTCGCCCCCGAGGCGGTGAGAGGCGCTGCGTCGACGTCGACTTCCGTGTATCCTGCGGATGCTTTGCTACCGGTGAATGGGATCCATGTGGGGCGAAGCCCGAGCAAGAAAGGGGACGAAGACACTTTAAAGAATAACGCCTGGGGGACTATGACCCAAAACTCTCCCGGCCAACGCACTCTCTCCGTTGGGCTCCAAGGAGTCCGTCGTGGGCGAAAAGGACGCCTGTGGCGTAGGCCGGGTCGGGTCGCGGGGGTCGCGATACCTAGCCTATGAAAAACATTTTGTTTCCTATCAACAAGAACATTAATCCGGTCCACCTAATAAAAAACACGTACCCCCCCCGCCCCTAATAAGGAAACCTCGGTCGCATTTTTTCTAATAGGGGGTCCCTGAAATCGGGGGGCCCAAAATAGGGTCACCTGGGAAGAGCTTCAAAACCAAAAAGTAAATCCGTAAAGTTTTATATAAAATCCTCTATTAAACTCGTATCAAAAATGCAAAAAAGCTCCAGATCGAAGGGTCTTCCTTTTCTCCATTAGAATAGTTATTCTTCAGTAGACTAACAGCTAAAGCTTTCGAAAGGTGATGTCGCTGTGCCATGCGGTGTTGCATGACCTCGGTGGCAAGTGCGTTTGCGTGAGTCCGTGCCATTGGGGGAAGGAAAGCCTGCTGGTGTAAGCGCGGCGTGTCATGGTGGATAGACAGGGCGGACAGAGGTGGGCAGTTACGGTTGTTTTTGGAGCCTAATTAAAAAAACTACCCCCAAAATCGACCATGTTGGTAGTTTAGTAGCGGCTTGAAAGGGCGGCAATTTAAAACCACATATAAACCGAATTTGGGGGATCCGGCATGACTTTTTTTAAATTGGGGTCCGTTTTTTAATAGGTACTCGGGATTAATTCGTATCAAAAAAAAACATGTTGCTCCCTTTGTCCTGGTCCCTTGGTCCTGTGGTCCATTGGTACTTTGGTCTTCTGGTTTTTTGGTCCTTCGGTCCCTTGGTCCTTTGGTCCCTTGGTCCTCTGGTCCCTTGGTCCTTTGGTTTCTTGGTCCTCTGGTCCTTGGTCCTCTGTCCTGGTCTTCGGGTTCTTGGGTCTTTTCTTTCGAGGCAAGGCGCGTTAAGGGTGATTTGGAAATCTCCTGGTCATACATCCTGTGAAGCATTAGACCTTTTACCGCCAGACATAGCAGACCTTTTGTGAGCCACCCAACGGTAAATTTAGATGAGGAAGGTTGCATTCCAAGGTAGCAAACCTTTTGTGAGCCACGCGAGGGTAAAATTTAGAAGCGGAAGGAGCCATTCCAACGTAGCAGGCTTTGTGTTAGCCTTGCGAGGGCAAAATTTAGAGGAAGAAGTTGCCGTTCCAATGTAGCAGGGCCTTTGTTTTGTGAGCAGCCCGGCCATCCGAGGATACAATTTAGAGGAGGAAGGTGCCACGCCAAGGCAGCAGACCTTTGCTGAGGAAAATTTAGAGGAGTAGACCTTGTGTGAGCGGGCCATGCGGGGGGTAAAATTTAGGAGAGGAAGGAGTCATTCTAGGTATATCTTGCAACTTATGAGATCTACAGGCCTGGAGATTCAGGAGATCACCGTTGAGAAGCAGGGAGGTCTACATCTACAAAGGTCCAAAGGCCTGGACATCCAGACAGGTGTAGAGGTCTAGAAACCCAAAGATCCTGCAGAGGTTCAGAGGTCGATCTAGACAGGTCCTAGAGGTTTCACGGTCTAGAAGGAGTAAAGCCCGAGATGAGGTCCAGAGGTCTTCAGATCCAGAGATATAGAGCCCCTTTTAAGGTCTTGAGATCCACAGGAATGTTGCGCCTGCCACGCAATCTGCACTTCGAGGTTCACAATCGCTGCGCCTGCCACAAAATCTGCGTTTTGAGGTTCACCCAGCGCCGCGCCTGCCACGAAATCTGCACTTCGAGGTTCACAAAGTGCTGCCCTGCGAGGTTCTCGAAGTGCTGCACCTGCCAGGAAATCTCCACTTCCAGTGCGCAAAGTGCTGCGCCTGCCGCGAAATCTGCAACTGAAGGTGCTCAAAGTGCTGCGCTTGCCACGAAATCTGCAACTGAAGGTGCTCAACGTGCTGTGCCTGCCACGAAATCTGCACATCAAGGTCCACATCGCGCAGCCCTGCCAATGCGGTTCGCAGTGGCAGGCGCAGCTCTTTGTGAAAGGGTAACCTCATGGATGATATATGGGGCTTGATCTCAAAAATAGTTTCTTTTGACCTTCGGGGGTAATTTAGGTCCAGATGATATGTGACAAAGGGTCCTCGTACCTTTGTCACTTTCGGACACGTCTCTTTCTTCTTGATATGTGGTACATAAACATCGCCTGCCAAATTGAGAGGTTTGACGCCCCAAATGGGGGTCTATGGGGGTTGAAAAACGCACACAAACACACATGTCACACACATATTTATCTTTATATTATATATATATATACACACCTACATACATACGGTTTTTATATGTCTATTTAAGATATATGTAGATATATAACACACACACACATATACATAAATATACAGTATATATATATTAAGGGTGTATACATGACATGATTTACTCCCTGCATCTACGAAGGGCTCTGCATGACTACATCATACAATAATGACGCGCGACATGATCGACACTACGTGGCCTGCAGGCATGATTGCCAACATGGACAAGCCAGCAAGCCACGAACTTTTAGAAGACCCTTGTCTGAGACTTGAGCATGCTTTCATGCGGACATGATTTCCGCCCAAAAACATGTTAGCTAAGGCTTTATTTGAACGTGAGATTTCCTCATCAGTTGCTACCCTTTTGCTCAGTAAGTGTTGGCGGATCATGAGAGCCACTCCATTTCAACTGTGGAACCCGCGCGCTCCAGGTCCTGAGGTGTCGGGAGGGATCTGATGAATCAGGTGTTAACAAAACAATCAAAAAATGCCAAAACATCTCGTTGAGATATCACTATCTGTGTCCTCTAACAACCTGGGTGCCAAGTGGTTTCGCTTCGGCTCGGTGCCCCACCGCCAGACCGAACGGCCGAAACGGCCCAGCCGAATGGCCCCGGCCGAAGCCCAGGTCGCTCTTCGCGCGCTGTCGTGCATGGAGCACCGGGGCGCTTGCAGCGGCGGCATGGATAGTGGCTTGGGCGGGCGAGGTTAGGGGCCGGTTAGGGGCGCCCGCTGGATGGTGGAGAGGAGGATGGTGGTGGTCTGACAGGTTCTTTGTTGAGCTTCCCAGGCAGGCAAAAGGAAAAAGGACAATTAGTGGGTGGAATAGCATAGTTTTCAGGTTTTTGACCGGAACATTGTGGTTTATGTTTGGAAACCCTTAGCCTTAGTCTGTGGAGGCTTGCATCTCCACTTGTGGATGTGTCAGTCAAACGCTGCTGGCTCAAGCCCCGAACAGCCGCGATGCTGGCGATGTGGGACGGAGAATGGAATCTGAGCTGGAAACTTGATCATGCAGAGACAGCCACACTGGCCAGACAAAAGTTGCGTTTCTGGAAACCAAAAGTACATCTCGTATACATCTCGTTAAAAACCCTTACCCCCTAGAATCCTACACTGGGCAGCTGACCCTACGGCGTTTTATGCACATGTTATTTAACAAACATAAACTTTTGTTTGCCTGAAGTAGTCTTATGATTTTCTTGAGTGTGTGACACATTTCCACTGGTCAGCAGAGATCACGCCGTTAGTTGTTATTAGTGGCCAATTAGTGGCGGTGATGAGAGCAACCCAGTGCAATCCAACTGATTCCGCTGCTTGTATTGAAGTTCTTGGAAACAAAAGGACGTACAGTAGGCTATGCCCCAGTGAAGTCAAGGAAGTCCCTCTTTCTGGCCACATGAAGACCATATCCATTCGCACTCTTTGACTCCTGTTTGATGATGTTTGGGACGTCCTGCCAACCAACACGTTCACTTGAGACTGAGAGTCTTGGTTTGCTTTTTTTTTTTCTCCTTCTTGCCTGTTCAACACCAGGGGCCTTTTTCCCAAGTTATGCGAGTCAGCCAGCACCAAGCCGACCGCAGATTGCAGTGCACTGCGCCTCCCCATGTCACGTGATCGCGTGACCTGATGAATGGGAAGGCTTCCACTGAAGAAACCAGGTGGATTTATGCAATTTTCTGCACATGTCACATGGAATCTTACGGTGGGGGTGGGGAATTTGAGCTATAGTTCTGGTGAGTTCGGGAACCTCAAGAAGCAGTTAGCTAGCAAAGTTCCCCGTGAATCGTCTCGTCACATGGGAAGGACCCACCGGCCCCGGCTCGCCCGAGGAGTTGATCTGGGAGAATGTGCGGGATGCGTCTCTCCACGAAACGGCCTTAAAGCGCACCTGGCAGGCGTTGGAGCTCGGAGAACTGCATCGTTTGGAGCGTTTTGAGAACTGCATCGTTCGTCGATGTTGTGCGGGTTTGCTTTCCAGCGATCATGGGGTGTTGTGTTTGGGATGTTCCTGGTCGAGCCGTGGAGCACGATGGAGCCACGGTGCTTGCATTTCTTCACCCCAACGGCCTAAATGGCTTGATCCGTCAGCGACACCAATCGGAGGTGCAAGTGCTGTTGCTGTCGAACCTCCCTCGCACTGCGAGCGTGGTCTGGTACACGACTCTCCGTGAGTCCGCCGTGGCGCGCCTCGGTCCTGAGTGGATGGGCCATGGGCAGTGGATTTGAGCCCCAACCGAAGAACTGAGCTGCGCCCTTCAGGGCAGAGATGGAGGATGTTCAAACTCGACAGGAAAGGGACGCCTCAATATTTCTGGAGTGATAGTGGGTGGGAAGTAGATGGCACAATCCTTGGAAAGGTGATTTGGTATGGACTCCCTAAGAGTCTTGATGTTTGTGCCATGTGCTCTGAGAGCAATGCATTTTGTTGTTTTTTCTAGCGGCGCTGATGTATCAACCAGTCTTCCGCTAGGTCGCATCGACTCCAAGTGGCTTTCGCTTCTGGCTGCCTCTTCCTCCTAAGCCTGGCCCTGCTGTGCTTCCATAAGCTGTGTCGCACGCGCCCGGGGCTGGTGCTGACGCTGGAGATGGTCACTGCGGCTTACACCGCCCTGGAGTCAATCGTTTGGAGCCATGGGCAACAAGAGATGATGGCCTCAGTGCTGTTGGTTTATATTGCCCCTAGGTCAAAGGAGGAGAAAGGACATGAAACGACCACGCCGCTGGGAGGTTTGGCAGCATTGAGAACCCCCAAACTGGAATAGATGGACATGTCGTATGGACATACATCACATGAACAGTCAGATGAAATCACATGGGACCCTGAGGCGGTTGACCTCAAGTGATGACCCTCAAGTTGCACCCTACTGCCGATTCGAAGGCACTTGAAGTTTACATGTGTGGCCCTTCTATGCCTGCAGCATGTGGATGGGATTCTCAACCTTCTTCTTTCTTCCTCGGAGCATGGTTCGGGGCACCCCGGAAGAGGTCCCGCGGTCGACCCGCCCAGACCTGTGAAGTCTCTCAGGTGTGCTTCTTCATCTTGAGGACGCATCCTGTTCCCATCTTGTTGCTTGGTATTTATGTAGGCCACTGGCACGGCCCTATGGCTGCGTAAAAAGAGCTTGGCATAAGTTCTCTTGGGAAGTGAGAGTTCCCATCAACTTCATTCACGTCCTGGGTATCTTGAGTCATTGAGTCTCTTGGCAACCTGGCTACCCTTTGTTGCCCAGTACGTCGCTCCTGAAGCCCTGGAGACGGACATTTCATGGGCCGATGGGCTGCACGAGATCGTGATATATAATGGCTAGACCCCCGTATCATAGATAGCAGTTCATAGATCGTAGATCCCCACGTCGAAAAATGCAGGTGGACGGGATCATGACCTAACGAGATGAAAGGGATTGGATTCGCGGGAGCCAAAATCCCTTTCCACCAAAAAAAGGGGCTTGCTGTTGTATATAGAACTTTGTTCGCACCGAAGAACATGCCAATATCAGCTTGTCCGTGTGATTTTGTTTCTGCGGATGCACGGTGATTTGTTTCTGTGTCGTCGTCGTTGTTGTTGTTGTTGTTCTTCTTCTTGTTCTTCGGGCGAGCGTTTGCGAGTTAGTTTTTTGATGTTTTTTGTATAGGACTAAAAGCACTGCAAATACTGTTGCCATTGAACCTTGGCAAGCCAAAACATGAGGTATTTATATGCATGTATTTACCACAATCCCGTGTATTCGGAGCCAAGCTCACATTCATCGTTGGTCGGCCGGGGGCAGAGTGTTCTACTACCGCTCGGTCTGTCTCGGAGTGCTCAGGTTGCAGGTGGTCTCCTTCAACTTGCTCCTCTATATGCCCTGGACGAGTCAATCAAGCGAAAAGGGACGCATACGCATGCCCACTTGGTGGGATTTGGAAGGAGGAGCCTTAGTGGCGGAATTGAGGTGGATTGTTGGGGGGGGGCAGGTGGTTCGAGTTGGAGCTATGTCGAACATCTAAGCCCATAGATGCACCCAAAAATCGCAGGTGCCGCAGGAGCCTTCGCTGAAGCATATGTTTGCTGAGCAACGTGTCAATACCTAGGACTGAGCTGCTGCTCGTGACGAATCTCTTTGGATCTATAGTCTGTAGTTCAATTAAACTTAAAACAACACTTTTGGCACCTGGATTTGCACATCATTTGATTCCATATTCTTTATGTTTGTCACCTGGATTTTCATAGCCAAGGCATGCTAATATCCAACCCCTTCCGAGTGAAGCTCTTGCTCTTCAGCCTCTGGCTCTTGTTCGCGTCCACGGGCTACCTCACCTCCTTCATGCGGAAGATCCACGCGGTGAAGACGGGCGCGGTGGGTGAGGCTGGGTGAGTTTGACGCGTGGGGAGGATGAAGTATGACGCACCATTCGGGTCCTAAAAAGCAATCCCATATGGTGCGTCCTCTTCAACTTGCTCGTTCAGCAAGTGAATGCGCTTGAAGAAACTTCTGGACCTGTGGCTGTCGACTTCTACCTCCAGTTGTTGAGGTGAGAGGTTGTACCAGCTCACTACCAGCAGTTCTTACTCTGCCAACAGTTCACCCCCCCGGCGCAGTCGCCCCGTTCCACCTCACTCGCTTAGGCCCGGACCGGGCCGCGCGGCTGTTGGCCGCGGCTGGCGAGTTCGATGGATCCTGCGGTGCACGGCGCCGAGATCATGGCACGGTCGTTCCGGAGGGCCTGGAGCAACGCGGGGTGCTTGTGGGTGGGACATTTGAAGCTTGGCAATCGCTAGTTGGGGGCAGGGGTGAAAGAAGGTGAAAGGCAATGGGTTGAGATGTTGGTGCTTTTTTGATGGATGTGCTATAAGTCTGGCTGCGACCTGCGACCTGCGGCGGTCTCGCATGGTCCGAGGGAGGTTGGTTTCTCCGACCGCCCTGACGTTCGGGACCGGACGGAGGACCACCCGGTCGTTGCTCGATTCGCTGGGGATCGATCAGGATATGCTTAGACCTTTTGGGCGAGATGCGCGATGAACAGCTCTGGAATTGCAGTACTGAGCTCATGGCTCCCGCCATTAGCTGCGGCGCCTGCTTATTCACCGTGATCTGGGGATTGGAAGGTCGGCGCTCGCAAAGACGCCTGGGCCTTTTGTGGGGTGAAGATGTGCCACTGGTGATGTTCAGCTCTCTACCTCCGCTGCTCACTGCCAGCTATGCCTTTTGGATTCGCTCTGCGCAGTGTTTCTCGGGCGACAAGACCGAGGACGACAGAAAGTTCGAACCAGTGGCATTTGCTGTGTACGCTGTGTCTTGTCTGCCAATCCAGTGTAGGAATCCTACTAACGCCCCTAAGAGTCTTCACCGGCGAGAGCCTCAACTAAGGTGAAGAGTCTGCGGAAGACTTGGGGAAGATTTGCATGGTATCTTGCATAACCTCACTCTAGCTGCAATGAAAACCCTTGATATGGCATGGAACATGCTCGCCCAGATGCGGGAGGTTCTTTCCCCCAGTGGAGAGATCAATGGTACCGATGCTCTGAGGATGCCTTGCTATGGCTGACCCTGGTCCAGTGCTTGATGGCAGCCGCCACCATCACCTTAGCTTCGACACATCCGCTCTGCGCGCTGCTGGGCGCTGCTGCCCTGCTGGCGGGCGCCAGCCTGGTGGCAGTGATAAATAGCAGGTTTGATGTGAAGGTGGGCACATGGAAGACATCCGGAGTGTTCCAGCATTCCGAAGCATCCCCGACACTACCAGGCCACTGATATCCAATCAAGTCCTTTAAAAGGCCCATAGTAGTGTGCAGGTTTTTCCCGATCTTGGATGGTGCACAGGGGATTTGAGCAGCTTCCAACCGAACAAACATGATCCACAAGCATCACCTGGCTGGACGACCCATTCGGTGGGTATCTCCAGACAGGCGCAGGTAAGCTATGGGTTCCAACATATTCCAACTGGTCATCGCAGGTTGGAGGCCATCGCTCTTCCGATGAGGAGTGAACCATGCGGAACCCCCCGAAGAAAACCCATGTTAAGGATTTGGGACCCACCTTTCTGAGATGCACCCTCCCGAATACTAAACTGGACCCTGAGAATGGCACCCTGAAAGACTGTCTTCCTCTAGCTGCGCCAGTGGTTTTCAATGTTCGATTGAGCAGGCAGTGCCTCAGTCGTTTGAGCGCTGCGACATGCTCAGCCGCGACCCGCTTGTGCAGGTCCTCATAGCATGGGTCCTGATCATCGCGGTGGTCACCGCGCAGATGGTTTGCCATACCTTGGACTACCTGCATCTCAGACATCCTTAGATATCACAAGAAAAATTTTAGGGAGTATATTAATGCATGTATATAATATAAAAGTATATTTTGTCCATATATAGTCCCAAGTTTAGGCTGAAGAATGAATCCTCATGTGACATTTGACGGCAACTTCATCACACAAATAGATGACATAGTGGAAGTTTTTGAAGAATCATTGAGAAGTTTCAAAAATTCCACTACTGGTGCCATGGTTTCGAGGACAAGGTGTTGCTTTTTGGACCCACCAGTTGAACTGGTAACAAGATCCACTCAAAAGTATTTATCTCAACTTCTCTGTTGAAACTTGGAAAATGCATTAGAACAAAGTCAAGGGCCAAACCGCGCACACAACATGTCCAAAACTACCTCATTTGAGTTTCTGTGTCGGCTGCATAGGCACCAACCTGTTCTTGCTGTGGTCATGTCTCTTTTCTTCAGGATCCAAGGCCTGCAGGGCCTACAGACTTTGGGATGAGAACTCCAACCCTACGGGGTTTTCTAGCTTCAATTTGTTTCACTGTAGATGTCCAGTTTCCCTCAGAGAAAAGCATGAAGAACCACAAGGCCACACCGAAAATGGGCGGAACAAACACCACCCCCCTCTACTCCTCAGTCGGCCTTGTGCTTCTTCCCTCCACACCGCCTCCAACTCGCTCCACACCGCTTCGACCCGAGGCACTTGTTCCAGCTCTTGAGGCCTTCCGCCCGCGACCACGCGCCCCGTCGTGAAGCCTTTGACCCGGGGCGCGAAGCGAAGAGCACGGCGCTGGGAGGGTCGAGGTTCGAGCTGGGAGCCATGCCGGAGGCCGGAGGAAAGCAGAGTATCCAAATGTGCAAGAGTGAATGAGAGACGAGAGTCTTGCTGATGCCGTTGATGTATTATGTGTGTGCTGGTCGTGTGTGGTCTGGAGTCCAAGACCACACGGATGGGGGGGGTACTCCAAACTGGAAGAGATCATGTTCAGTCCTGCTACCTGCCGAGGTTAGACAGGCACGAGGTTAGCTCAGGTCAGCTGTCACTTCAAGACAACTACAGCAAAACCATGCAAAACCCATGTAACATCTCACCTGGTTCAGATTCGTTAGACCTGAAGGAATCGTTTGGCGTGGGTTGATTTGGGTTTGCGCAAAGGTCTGATTCCGCTGATGACTCGGTGCAGTTGGAACCCACCTTAACGGCAGACCTCTAAGGCGCAAAGCTTGGAACTGAGCACGCCCAGCAGCCACGAATTGGAAGGACACCAGACCCGCATGGAGCCTGGGATGCCAGCTCGCTGGCCCCAGGATTCCGCACAGATGATGAAGCTTTCACTGAAGCTTTCACGTCACGTAAAGTTCAGTTAAGCAATAGCAGAATTACGACCTGGAGGGTGCGTTGGATGGGTTCCTTGGGTTCGCTGGCGGAGTGACGCTCGGTGCTCGTGTGCCGAGGGACCCCTTCAGGTCCACATCGAACTTGAGTGGCATGAATGACAGCATATGTTGCAGACACGGTTCTTTGGAACAAATATGTTGCAAAGTTGTAAGATTTTGCGTTCGACACGCTGAAGACACTATATACACTCGGGAAAATTAACATGGAACCTGAAAACCATTGGGTTGTAGAGGAAAATAGTCTTCCAAAGGTACATTTTCAGGTTCCATGTTAGTTTTCGGGAGCGTATATATAACAGTCTTTTTGGGGGGAGGAGATTCGTTCCAACGTTCCAGGAAGCCACCTGGACGGAAGCCGCATGAGCCGCATTGGCTCGCTGCCGATCTTCGAGAAGGTTACGACAGAAGCATGGAGCGAAATGAGACGGACAGTTGTAGGCAGAGGCACGGTTTCCAATAGATTTTTGGTGGGTATCTACTTTTCTATCTTTTCGGGGGGTCTATGTAGCTGTGAATTTAGGATCATATGTTGTAGGCTCAATGGAAGTGACATTTGGGATTGGGGGTGTCCGAGCTTATCTGTAGAGCCGTCGGTAATCAAGCAAGACCACTATTTTAGAGGAAGGCCTGCAACCAGGCCCCATTAAATCATTATGATCCACTGGGCCCAGGGAATAGGATACACCCAAGGCAGTTCGTAGCTCTTGATTTGAGATGATTTGTCTCTTGATCAAACGCCCCCCATATAACACGGAAGATATTTTACAATCCATGCCTAGGGGGTGATATGAATCGAGGTCAAAGAAAAAGTGGATCAGCTGGTGACGTCGATGCTGAGAGTAAGGGTCCAGAGTAAGGGTCTGTACCGGGCACCGTCAGAGAATCCACACTGGGACTGATGAGGCTGCCGATGGAGTCTTCACACGGCCGAAGTCTGCACTTTCGAAAAAGACCTCATGATAGGATCTGCGAATCTCCATTTGTAGATGTTGAAAGAATTTGCAGGGGTGTGTCCCAGCTTCGGTTTTTCTTCCATAGTGGGTGTCTCCCTGGTTGTTTGGAGGGCTTATGTAGGCATCAGCACCTTTCTCATTCCAATTCAAGGCGCGCCTGTGCGAGTGGTGGGGCCCCCCAAAAGCTGGAAGCTGGTGTGAACACAGGACAGCTCTAGAAAGCGAATTCCACGGGGCGTTGTGAAGAACGTAGGCGCCTAATGCTTTCCAGTAGAAGGTGCATGATGTTTTCCAAGAAGTCTTAGATCATCAGAAGGGCACAAGGATGCGTGTGGGTAAGGGATCAAAAAAAAACTAAAAATAGAATCAAAAAAAAATATTCTAGCCCACTGAGGGTGGTTGGGGTAGTAGTAGTAGTAGTCGTCGTCGTCGTCGTCGTCGTCGTCGTCGTCGTCGTAGTAGCAGTAGCACCAGCAGCAGCGCAGCAGCAGCAGGAGGAGGAGTAGTAGGAGTAGTAGTGGTAGCAGTAGCAGTAGTCACGGCGTTCACACGAAGTTAGGCCCTACATGGCGTTGTCAGAGCGCTCAGAGCAGAGAAGTGTTTGGAATGGGTGTAGCAGCATCGGCAGGTGCCTGGATGGGAATCTCCTCAGGAAAAAGATGTGGTGGACCACTCTATTTCTAATGGGTGCATTGCGGTGCAGGACTTTGTGGGCCTTGGATGAGAGTGCAGAGTTTGTGGCAGGCGCAGGACTTTTTGTGGGCCTTGAAGTGCAGATTTCGTGGCAGGTGTAGTACTTTGTGGCGCTTGGAGTGCAGATTTTGTGGCAGGCGCAGGACTTTGTGGACCTTGAAGTGCAGATTTCGTGGCAGGTGCAGTACTTTGTGGACCTTGAAGTGCAGATTTCGTGGCAGGTGCAGTACTTTGTGGACCTTGAAGTGCAGATTTCGTGGCAGGTGCAGTACTTTGTGGCTGTTGAACTGCAGAAAGATAGAAAAATAGACAGATAAATTGATAGATAGATTAGATAAGATTAGATTAGATAAGATAAGAAGATAGATAGATAGATAGATAGGTAGATAGATAGATAGATAGATATTTGCTTGGTTAGAAAGTTTTGCACCGGGGAGTTCACCTTAAAATATTGATTTCGTGGCAGGCGCGGGTGTCGGGGATGAAGTGCAGATTTCGTGGCGCGGGGGGGGTTGGGGGGGGCGCAGCGCCCCCCCCAGCAGCACACCAGATCCAAAGGTGAGCAGCTCGTGCTTGCTTGCTTGCTTGCTTCCTTGTTTGGTTTCGTCTCTGCAACGAAAACAACAGGAAAATGCAAATACAAAAAGAGAAAGGAGAACAGCTGCCAAAAGAAAGAAAGAAAGATAGATAGATAAATAGATAGGTATAGACAGATAGATGGATAGGCCAAAAAGCCAAAAGCCACAAAAGCCAAAAGCCACAGAAGCCACGAAAGCCACGAAAGCCAAAAGCCACAAAAGCCAGAAGCCACAGAAGCCAAAAGCCACAAAAGCCAGAAGCCACAGAAGCCAGAAGCCAGAAGCCACGAAAAACAAAAAAAACAAAAAAAGAAACAAAAAAAATCCAAAAATAAATACCCTCCCTAGGAGAGTGTACCTCCCCAGGAGCTCCCTCCTAGTAGGGAGCTATTTCCACTGGTGAACCATTTTTCGAGTAGGGCTACTCAATGACTGGACGGCGACCTTATCGTTGGGTACCTACTTTCTTCCCAGGGAGCTGCCTCTAGTAGAAAGCAATCAAGCCTCTATTTGCGCAAGCAGGGGACCAGGAGATCGACAGACGAGCGCCGTAGGAGAGCAAAAGACCAGCGGACCAGGAGACAGAAGGACTAGGATACCAGGGGACCAGCGGACCACAGGACCAGAGGACCAGGAGACCGGAGGACTAGGGGACCAGTGGACTAAAGGACCAAGGGACCAGGGGACCAAAGGACCAGTGGACCAGAGGACCAAGGGACCAAAGGACCAAGGGACCACATTACCAGAGGACCCGCAGACCACAAGGCCAGGAGAGCAGCAAAAGAGGCCTATCAAAGAATATTTATTTTTTGATTCGCTTTTTATTTTTTTTGATCCTGTTTTTATTTCTTTTTTGATGCTCTTTTTATTTTTTTTGATACCTATGCCCGAGTCCTGTCATGTGACTCTTCTTCTAGGCGGGTTTGACCTTGGGATCTCGACCGGAGCACGCTCAGGCGCGGATGCCAGCACCAACATCAAAGGCCACATCCAGTGGAACCTTGGGAGGATAACGAATTCGGATTCCTTGGGGGTGCTGTCCAAGGTCATCAAGAAGCCTTCATCAGAGAGCATGGGTTCAATCAAGGTTCGAGAGAAGCTGCATTTGTGCCACAGAAGGAACATCAGAAGAACACCTCACAAACGGCTCAGCTTTGTTCCTGTCATTGCCCATAATGTGGACCCTTGTTTTGCCATGTTCTGCCTAATGTTTGTTGCATTTTTTGGCAGACTTAGATCCTATTCGTCTCAACTTTTCCAAGCTCCAAGAGTCACCCAAATCGGAGTGGCCGGTAGCCAGTAACCGAATTCAAAGGCGGCGGTCCCAGTTCTTGTTTCTATTTGTGTGCAGTTGTATGTTTTGTTTTGCCATTCCCATCTGCAGCGATGGCGTTCTGCCGTGCACGGTGTGAAACCCATGGTTTCCTTGGTTCAGGACTGCCAGAGGGCTCGCAGCAGCCCTTTTGTGACACCAGCTGGTTGTGCCCTCCTTTTTATAGCTCATCACTGGAAGTGACATTTGGATCCTTGAAGTGGTTGCTTGCAAGCAAAACCTGTCCAAAAACCCACGGGCTCACCAGTCTAACAGCAGCTTGTCAACCCGTGACCCTCCAACCATGGCCGGGGTTGTACGTTGGTTTGATCCTATCCAGTTCGGAGATGCTTGTTTTTGTCCTGTAAATAGATGTTCAGGATCATTTGATCAGTTTGCTCCACGAACAGGTTGTGTTTCCACGTACCTCTTCTTAGTATCGTTGACATATTAATCATTAGTAGCTGGCAGGGGTCTGGGGTTTTTGTGTGTCTAGTTGTCTTCAGTGGCGTTACTCTGAACGGTGGGAGTGCACCAAGGACTCGGGCCGAGCAGCGGAAGCCGGTCATCTGGCCCTTCAAGCGAAGGCGAGCCCTGCGGAAACGCTTTGAGCCATACCCTACTTCATGTCGAACAAAAAATTCGGCGTGATTCCTTGAGAATTCTGGAGAATGGACGAACGCGCCAAAAGTGCTGCTGACTATGACCTGATCGCAACCTCGAAGCCACCCCGTCGCCACGCCACTGGCCGCTCAACTGGTCCGAACTCCAGGTCCCACGGAGGTCCACATGCCCAACGGTCGACGGTCCACGTCCAAGGCGGCAGGCCTTCGGGGTGGTTGGGGTGGTTGGGCTGCTGCGAGAGTGGGAGGGGTATGAGTCTGCTGGGATTGGGTGGTGTGTCGGACTTGTATTAAAACCAGCCACCCACCAGTTCAATCCAAAGTTACCTAATTCGTAATCAAGGGTCTGCATAATGGAGCTTGTTTGGGAAGCTCGGGACCTTGGGTGTTCCATGTGCAGAAGCTTTTCGGTACATTACCGGTATAATTGTAATTGTAGATCGTCGTGGCCCTCATTGACGATCCTTTTCAAGGGTTGGCAGGTCCCACAGAGAAATACCAAGCACCACGATTCCCCCTATGAGATCAATCTGGAGGCAACTGGATCAAGCCTTCAAGAATCCATGTCGCAGCCACCACCTTTAGGAGCTTCCTTAGCGCCCCTGGTCCCTCCGTGGCCACAAGGACCTGAGAGCCCATGGCCGGAAGAGTGCCCGGTTAGTCTCCCGTCCGAGGTGCAGATGGACCGGATGGGACCCTGAGACTCATCGTCTGACAACGTTTTCTTTTGACCCATGCGTTTGAACACATATATGTGGATTTACCAATGGTTTTGAAGTAGAGAGGTGGTTCTAGCATATGGATCAGTTGGATTCCTCATCATCTCCCATTCTTTGAAGACATCCTCGTGGTGGCCAGTGCCATCTACTCTGAAAGCACTCGATGGGGTTCGTGGTCGGCGCCGCTGTTTTCACTCCAGGCACCATCCTCGCCGGCTCGGCAGGTGACTCGGCAGGTGGGCAAGGTCTTAGGGGATCCAACGGTGGAGATGATCTGGGGTGTTCCAATGGCTCGATGGCTCTCAACATCTCGAAAGATTTATGGTTTTGTGTGGAGCCATGGCCTTTGTGAGTCATTTTTTGTTCCTTTTCCGGACGCTGGTGGGCCAGAAAGGAGCCGCGCATGGCGGTGAGCCAGTAGTTTTTGGATGTTTTGGGGGTTCTACAAGAAGTCAAGTGAAGTACTATAGACGAGGCCGAGGAGGTTGGCTGATGTTCCATGTTCGTTCGTGCTACTCCATGGCTTCCTTTTTCAGGTGTCATTCCACACTCCAAGGTTTCGTGCGACCACCTCGGCCAGATCATCAGTAAGAAATACATACACCCAACCCCCCCCCCCCGCAACTCAGCAGTGGGGGTACACGACATCATCGATGCCTGCGGCTGGCCTCAGTTGCGGTGGTGCGGCATGGAGAGCGCGAAGATACCGTTTGGAACTCTTTGTGGTACCAGTCAGATGATGCGCAGCCTGGTGGTGTTTATGCTGTGGCATCTAGCACTCAAAGGCGGTCAATTCAAAACAATCCTCAAGTAGATGAAAAGATGGAACTCTTGGCAAAAGATGATCATGCAAGCTGCAAGTATTTGCAATAAATGTTTGGAACTGATTTGCATTGCCTTATTTTGTTGGGGGAAGAATGATGATAGAGGCTTTTCATTTGTTGACCAGCCGTGATCAGCCGACCGAGGAAACAGCACCCCTATGACTGCCCAATCACTGCTGAGGGCGTTCGACAAGCCCGAGATATCGCAAAGAGCCACTTGATAGGTTCTGATCGGACATGCTTCACTGCCCCTTTTTTTTAAATGCATGGCATGGTAGGTAGTGGCAGTCATTCAATCGTTGCCCATTCGCTCAAATCCTTCCGTCGTGGTTGAGTATTGCAATGATTCCATGACTGGCGCTTAGCATGGGATGAAGGAATGACCCTCCACTATAATCCGTTCCCCCATTCTCTACTAGGCACGAGTCAGCTGTGGGTCAAGCCTTAAACCTCCCTTTAAACCGCCGACCCAAGTGGACGTTTTTTTTTTACAACAACAGTTAAGAACTCTGCACCTGTCTACGGTGACGCGAAAACGTCGCCCCGTTGGACGTCCTGGTCACAGGTTCGACCCAGGCTGCCCTGGATAAAGGATGTCCTTTATGTTCCACTGGGGGCGCTTCTTTTTTTGTCCTTCACGGCACGCGCAGGATGGATGAACCGACTTAATATGGGCATATATGGGCAAAATGAGACAAGCGCGTTTGGCCGCCAGGCGCTTTGTCGCGCAAACACGCGACCAATGGGGCAACCTTCCTCTCCATTCGCATTCTTCGGAGTCCGGAGAGGAGGACCACTCCGGACTGCCGGACTCGTCTCCCATTTCCCCCATGGCTATCCCTACTTCCGCCGGGAGTGAGTCGCCCAGTCGCCGAGGCCTCCATGCCTGCAGCAACTTCGGCATCGTGGTCTCTTCGCCGTACCTGCGGTGTGTGCAGACCGCCGTGGCCTGGAGGAAGAAGTAAGACCCGGACGGATGTTTGTGACGGGGATGTGACAACATGAGAAGGTGGGAAGGTTTGGAGGTAAAGGTTTACGGTTTTAGGATGTTTTAGGGTCTTAGGGTTTAGGGTTTTAGATGGTTTTAGGGCTTTAGGGATGTTTTAGGTTTCAAGTTTCAAGAGGGTTTCAAGGAGATGGTGACTTCTTCATGCTTTGCTTCAGTTCTTAGTAAGGCCGTTTTTTTGTGGCAGTGGAAGTGGAAGGGGGGTAATTCCTCGATGTGTCCGCCCAGAGCAGGGAGAGTCCACAGGGTACGCTGAAAGAGCCTTGGATTTCCGATAGGAATCACAAAAATAATTACCAAGTCAAGGAACAGTAATTATAATGATATTTGTACCCAATCCAAAAATACTCACAACATT
The DNA here is from genome assembly GCA_963970005.1 of Durusdinium trenchii. NCBI lineage: Eukaryota > Dinophyceae > Suessiales > Symbiodiniaceae > Durusdinium > Durusdinium trenchii. The sequence continues at coordinate 411,084 of CAXAMN010025217.1, forward strand.
GACGCGAAATCCGCTGTTCCCTTGGTCCTGCTGGTCCTGCTGGTTCTTTGGTCGGGTCCCCCTCCCCTTGGTTTGGTCGACGGTGAAAGGCGACAGCGTGGACGGGAGGAGTGTTTCGAAGGTGAGCCACCTCCAATGTGCCCATGCCAATGTATATAAAGCATACCTGTACGTGTGAGCTATGAGCAGCGCCGATAGAAGAGTTGAGAGAGGAAGAAGATGGAAAAAGGATGAAAAAGGCTATTCCAACGTAACATGCCTTTTGTGACTCACCTGAGGGTAAGATTTAGACTATCATTCTTTTTGGGAGGCTGCTGAGGGCAAAATTTAAAGGAGAAAGGTGACACATACCTTTTGTGAGCCACCCAGAGGGAAAATTTAGAGAAGGAAAAGGTCATTCCAAGTCAGCATACCGTTGTTGAGCCACCCGAAGTCCACCACCACGACGACGACGACGACTACGACTACGACTACTACTAGTACGATTGCTAGTACTACTATGACTACGACTACGACGACAACGACGACGACGACGACTACTACTACTACTATTACTACTACTTATACTTATACTTATACTTATATACTTTACTTATTATACTTAGTACTGGTACTAGCACTAGTGCGACGACGACGACAACTACTACTAGACTATGTTTTTTTTGTTCGCTAGATTTATTGATTTGACGCGTGGACGTTGTTTTCTATGCGTCGATCTTTTTGATAGTTCACCCCTTTTTGGTGGCTCCATGAAGTCTGAGGGACCAGCCACTGCACGACGGAATGACGGAGAGCCGGAGCACTGCTACGTGCATGTTCCAAGAGAAAGAGGGGTAAAGGACGTTTGCCGCGAGAATTCTTCATGACGATGGCGAACTTCCCATTTTTCCCGCTCATGACGGACCGACAGAAGAATGATGCAAACAAAAAATCTATATAACTGAGTCTCAGTCTAACAGGGTCAGGTTTTCGAGCAGCCATCCGTTTTTTGGGCTCGTGCGTTAGGTGATTATTGCAGAGCGTTTGGGCTTGATGGTCTTGCTAGACCACGAGCTGGGCGAAGTCTTCGGAAGGTGCCAATGGGTGGCCTGCGAAAGCCGTGGGGGCCAGTTTCAGGATGGCAGAGCAAACGCACCTCACCGAACTTCATGCGTTGGTGGGTAGGGGGATGTAGGGGGATGCGTCTCCTCGGTCCTCGGTCCGAAGTCAATCCGAGACTTGGAGAATTTCGGTGCTGCGGTCTCCAAGCGGTATGGTTTTTCTGCCTGTAGGGGGTCAAGAATGGTCAAGACAAACGAAGCATGATGTGCATGGCAGAGTGCTTCGTCCACTCAGCTGAAGAAGCTTGTGGTCGCTTCAGACTGCTCCACCAGTCTGTCTCATTGAATTCGTGGCTCACCGTCGTTTTTTCGCTTCTGAAGAGCGCCCCCCCCCCCCGTACGCAGGTCCGATCGACCTGCCGAGCGCCCGGTGTTCGGCAGGTCGGTCTTCTCTGACATGTCCATGTTCCAGGATGGGGTGATCACGCCATGGCGTTCCAGAAGGACCCTCTACGAGACCATGAAGCAATGGAAACCTGAAGGCTGCATGAACTGCAAGACGCCTGTCCCTTGACAGAGCAATCAAAGACGGATGAAGACCTTTTCTTGCCTGGACCACGTGGGCGGCGGGTGTGCGCACCAGAGTTGAAGAGCTTGTGGAAGATGTGTAACGGTTGTGTAGGTTGTTCATGGTTGTTCTTGGGGAAGCTTTGCAGGCCCCTGGATGTTCGGAAGTGAGGGGTGGGGACTTCCAAAACAATGCGGTCGAAATCCCATTGGATCTCTTTCTTGGGGATCTTGGTTCAGGCCGACAAAAGAACGACGCGTCGAATGCCTACAGGAGAGAAGTTATTCTGCAATATCGAGCATTCCTCAATGTACTTGCTGTGTTTCTTCCAAGAGCATGCTGGCGTAGCATGTCTTTTCATGTCTTTTGCCCAGCCAACTCAGTGCCCACTTTTCCTGAAAGCCTTACATCCTCTCCTAGCGCAAATGCCAATTTGATCCAATTTGGCGATTAGAGTATTCTTTGATCAGCACTCAGCACCTGTCAGTGTTGGCGAACAAACGCCAGTCCACCATGCCGATGACATGTCTTGTTAGTCGTTTTCAGCATTTTGGAGCCACCGAAAACATGCGCAGCTTTGGTCTTGCCGTACCATCGTGCCATCCTCGGATTCTGCCCGTTCTCCACGTTGGAAGGTCGCCACCGGCCTGAGGTGCAGCATGTTTGTTGGAAGCGAATCTTGGGGCAGCCCCCCGTAGCTGGGGAAAGCCTCTCCGATGCGCGAAAGCGGTACGCCAGGAGGCGCCACACTGAGCTGAGTGAGCCGGTGGGTGATGTTCGGTTGGATGGGATTTTCACCCAGCGTGCGCGCTATTACAACAGCAAGTTTATGCAAGTTTGGGGAACCTATTTTTATATAATATATATATATACACTAGTAGGTGTTATATATATATACACACATATATACATATACTTAATTGTGGGATGGCATCTTCCGCGTTCATTCTTCAAGCGCCCTGCTTGTCACCTCCCCAGCCCCTCTCGCTCCCTTGGAGGTTCTTGACGTACTTGGCTCGCAGCCGCCGCGCGGAGAAGAATGTGGTGGTGGTCTCGCATGGGCACATGATGGAAGCGTGTGCCTTGGCACAGCGGTGAGAGATTCTTCGATCGCTCCGGAGCTGGAACGGGCGCCCGTCCAAAACACCGAGCCTTCGGGGGCTTTAATCAAACATGTGCCATGGCGGGCCAGCACTTTCTTTTTTGAGTCTTTATATAAACGATACTTTATATTATTACTGTATTGGAGTTAAATTGATGTTTATTTCTTTTAGTTCTCTTTTCCTCCTTGATGCGGTCTGTGGTTGCGGATCTCCTCCACCTGGCCCTCCTGATTGTGTGGGCATTGCCAAACTCACTAGAGCAGCTAGATTCTGTGGCTGTGGCGTCGCGGCAAAGTAGCATCAGCCCCCAAACTTCCAACTTATATAATGGATCAGAGCAGAAACCATCCGCCAATATAATCTAATATAGCATCCAATAATCCAATAGTTTGTGCAGAACAATGCAACTGCAATCCCCCAACACCATGCAAATTGCAAGCAGTGGACCAATATCATACGGTTACCAATTGATATGTAGCTACTGTATTTGGAGGCGCAATTGACAGCTCTCTGATGAACCCAAACACCCTCAAAGATAGGCGCAGGTTGTTGCACGCCACTTCTTTGTGCTGATTTGTATCCTCCTCCTCCTCCTCCTCCTCCACGGCTTTCATCCATCCCAGTGGCAAGTTCTCCTCACACACATGTGGCAAATCAAACCGAGCTGAACGTTTTGCAGACGCCTCTGGTCCTCTCCGCTCCGCTCCGCTCCCGCTCAGCCTCCAGCCGCGCCCCTCCGGCCGTCCAGCGGTGTGGCCGCCATGGAGTTCCGGCCCGAGCGGCGGGCGCCGGGGGACTTCGGTGACATGAAGGGCATCACGCAGGACGAGATCTCCAAGCTGCAGAAGGCGTGAAGGGACCCCAAAATGATGAAGTATACCAATTGTATACCATATTATGAGCCCAAAAATTGGGTGTAATCAGCCCAGTCCAGCCAATAGAGAGCCGTTGAGTTCGGTGTTCTTCACTTCGCGGATCCCGCTTCCCGTCGACGTCGACCTGTCCCAGGCGATGAAGCAGAAGGAGTTCCGAGACCACATCGATGAATATACCCGAGAGGTCTCAGACCCCGCCCATCGCCAGGAGACGGGCCCGTCCAGCCGACCCGCCCAGCCTCGTCCTCGTCCCGTTCCTGGGGTTGTTATTCCGGTCAAGGAGGGTTTGTGGGGGTTTCCCTTTTGCACCCCCGAGGCTGGAAGGGGTAATTCTTCTTTGCCTTCTTTGTCTTGTCCAATGGACCCAACTCTTCCCCAACGGGTCTTCGGAAAACCACCGATTCCGCTGGAAGGCCGTAGTCCCTTCGGTCGACAGGAGTACTTGGACTACTTGAGCCAGATCGAGGCAAAGGGAGAGATGCCCGAAGGGCAGCAACTCCTGAGATGTCAACCTGGTCTTTGTGTGACTCAGTCTGAAGATCCCCTAGTTATTAGACGTAGGCTAAGGAGGGTTGGATGCCCTTGGATCTAGGCTTTTTAAGGTGGTAGGGAAAGAGTTGAGGCATGTTCAAGGGGACCCATGTGAGAGACATATTGACCATTGACTTGATTGGCTTTCCGGTTTTGGGTTCCAGTGTTCGTAGAAATCCGCCAGGGTTGAGCCGGGCTGTTTCCGGATGCTTTCTTTTTTCAACTAATTGAGGTGAAGACAAGCATTAGCTTCAAGACGGGCCAGAAGCAGAAGTGCTTCATCAATATTGTGCATACCGACCGGCTGGATGACATACAGCTCGTGAAGGCGGAGGGTGGTGGCCAACAAGCCCATTTACCCTATAGTCTTTCACCACCACGACCGGACCGGGACCAGACGCTCGGTTTTTGCGCTCCACCCCGTCACCATCAGTCTAAGCTCATGGCGGTTGGGACCGGTCCTTTTTTCTCGGGGTCACTCTACTGGACATGTCACTTTACCAGCACTATTTCTGGCAAACCCCCAAGTAAATCACCACTTGGGATATGAACCACAAGAATCGAGCTGGCTACTGTAAACATGGAGCAGAAGAACTTTCTTTTCAGGGCCCCTATCGAATGGTACCCAAAGAAAACAGCGCCTTCTTTGGGTCAGGTCCCGGCAAATCTAAGGAAAGATGAGTACTGCATGACTTGCGACTTTGCAGTGAGCACAGGCACCTTCCAGCGTGCAGCTCAAAACTCTCAGATTCTCAAGTTGTTGATCGACACTGCATCAGATGGCCTGTCACAGCAGTTCTTGAAGGGCCATGAGGAGGTCAGCAAGGACTACAAGGTCATGCAGCGGATGGCCTGCAAGGCAGGGTTCATCGTTTTGTTTTTTTTCTACTCACTCCCCCCTGACTTCAATGGGGGCTCAAAGACTTGAAGGGGGCGACATGCTCCGCCGTTGAGTCTCGCGATCCCAGGGCGGTCAGCCCATGCCGATGTCGGTGCGTGCGGAGCTCCTCAAGGGCCAACACCGAGCGCCCAAGAAGGCGCCCAGCAGAGATGCCATTACACCAGCCGAACTGAAGGAGATGCGAGAAAATAGTCATCTATAATTGATATATATATATATGTATATGTACAGTACTTGTTAATTTTGTCATAAAGTAATTTTAAGTACTTTATATAAATCCACAGTACTTGTTAATCTTGTTATAAGTAATTTATAGTACTTGTTTTTGCATTTTTTCGTGTGTTTTGAATATATTTTGTCCTTGGTGTCCTTTTTGAAGTTCCGCATCGTGTTATTTCCTGAAGGAGATGCGACAAGAAGCTAAGCGCAAGAAGAAGACTCTGTCTGGCGTGCCGAAGGAGGAGGAAGAAGACGAAAGCAAGGTACGGCGCAGAACGACACACACACACACACACCACCACCAACAACAACAACAACACCAACAGCAACAACAACAACAGCAACAACAGCAACAACAACAGCAACAGCAACAACAACAACAAGAAGGGTCGAGGTGTCTGGATCCGAACTCCGAGAACAGCTGGTGAAGACTAATATCCGTCTTTGATTGTTTGGTTAAAACGGGGCGTGTTCAGCTCTGTTCGGGAGCAAATTTCAGTGTTTTCAGCATCACACCTCAGTATGCTTGGATCCAATCTGATGGTTCCTTCTGCCTCAGGTGGAGAAGAAGAAAGCTTCGCCACTGGAGCCTGGGCGGATTCGCGTGCCGGCGCACCGGCTGATCCATTCAGGGCATTTGGACTTGTCTGACTTCATGGAGGTTCTCCCGGGACATCGAATCCGTGGGATCGGGGGCGGCGGGGGGGCGGTGAGATGGGGTGACCCAGGCGCTGTGGGACATGGGAATTGGGAGATCAGCTGGTCTGAAAAGGGTATAGGCACCTGCAGGCTCGTGGTCTTTGACAGAGGGGAAGGGTAAGAAGATGATGTTCCTCAGGAGGGGCGGTAGATGTTGGTAGTTCAATCAATCGCAATGTGACACTTTCCTTGGAACGAACATGGAAGCGGAAAACCCACTGTGTAGAGGAAAATGGTCTTCCCAGGGGCCGTGCCATCTACTTCCATGTTACTTCCGGGGACTCTGGTTCTTTTGGCCAGACACGCCAGGACAGCAGAACGAAACGAATGGAGGTCTTCGAACAAAACGGATTTGACATCGACACCTGGATGCAACCCTAAAACCAGAATCATTTGGAAGGAGCGGCTATCTTCCAGGACCATTTGTTTCAGCGTGCCAGAGGCTACTACAGATGCACGTGGGTTTTGTAAGTCCTGTTTCTGGCTCAGAATCCACGTCTTGGGGGAAAGCAAGAGGTCACACAGAAGTTCTGGACAAGCAAAACTTTGCTGTCTAAACTGCAGACCCAAGGATTCTTCTGCTCAAGCTTTCATGTGTGGTTTCTCTTCGAATGACTGGTGTTGCTTTGTGTTTGCTCAACAGCGTCTTTGTTTCAGCTTGGTACCAGTGCTGGCGGCTTGTTGTGTAGGTCAACGGCCGGGCAGATCCCAATCTGGTGAACTCCATCCCGCGCTTCTTGCGCCTGGTGGTGGAGCTGCCAACTGTGAAGCGCAGCAGCGGCTTGGGTCCAAAAACCCACATGGGGAAGTGACATGTTGGGAGAGGCAGGGTGCCTTCAAAGGAGCCGTCCCAAGTCCCTAGCGGAGCCCAAGAGTTTGGACCTCTGGGGCGGGTTGAGTCTGGATTTCAGCCTTTTTCAAGATCTGTGCCTCTTATGATTCTAGACGGAGTGCGGAAGGCTCAACCTCTTGGTTTCAGGCCTCCTTTCGTGGATTGAGGTGAGATCAAGATGGAGGTCACATCTGACAATGTGGTAGTGGAGGTGGATGGGAAATTCTACTTGGACATGCCCTTACCCTATGAGGCGACTTCGATCTCTCAGTGATGCCGTTGCCAGAAACTTCAAGCACAAAGAAGGGTTTGCCTGCATTCTACATGTTTCAATCACGGAAAGCTGAGTGGACTTGTTTTCTTTTTTCCCGGTGAGCTTTGCAATAGCTGGAAGACCCCAATGATGCCTGTAAGATCTTCGAGTTCACTTGTATACCCAAAGACTTATACCAAGACCACTTCATGAACCTTTTGAACACGATACTTTTTCACACTTTCTTCTCGGAAAGGGGCACCTGTTCACAGCAGTTTCAACATGTTTCAACTGGGAGGTCAACGAAAGCAGTGGCAGTGCCAAGTTCGACAAGGCCAAGCAGACCTTGACCTTGGAACTGCCAGTGGTGCCCAAAATGCCCAAGCCGGAGGCCTTGGCGGCTGCCAGACGGCTTCAAGGTTTACATGGAAATCTGGTGGAGGAGGAGAAGGATTTGGAGGGCCTTGAAGAGTTGGAGGACTCAAGAGCAAACAGTTTCTTTTTCTTGAATGGTTTTTGTTGCTCCAACTAGGTGTGCGCAGGGCCCTCACGCTAAGAGGCAGGCTGACAGGCTGACCACGTGGGAGATCAGGATGACCACGTGACCGGACCTGAGAGCCCAACAACCCGGCACCTCAGACCTCAAGAAGTCCGAAGCATGGGTGTGTATTTCAAGAGGGGTTGGTGGTTGGAGACCCCCGGTTCCGGGTAGACTGGTCTGCGCAAACCTTCCAGAGTGTGCCGGGAAGGTCTCCCTATTTCACCCTGAGAGTCCAAGTTTGACTTGGGGCATACGCCCTGGCCTCAGTGGTGGGTGGAGCGACCCTCCTTTCGCGCTGGGCTCGGAGGACCTGGACCCAGCAGTTGAGGAGGACCTTGGCACGAAAACGTCCGAAGTGGATGAGACGGTGGACGAGACACCGGAAGAGGAGCCCGAAAGATCACAGGAAGAGGCGCGATGGACCGATGTTTCTATCGAACCATTTTTGGGAATAGAGTGTGAGAAAGGTTGATTCTATGTTGTCGATATTATATATCTATAATTATCTATATATTATTATATAAGTGTTTAAAAGGTTTATTCAATGGTCAGAGGCTACGGATTGGATTACCATCATTGTTTCTTCGATGTTTTTCTTTGATCCTCAGGCCTCACTGGACCAGCTGGACGAGGTTGCACCACAAAGAGAGCTTTTGGAGTTGGGAACCTCTTTGAGGATCGCTGCCCCGGGGGCTGTGGAAGAACTGCCTGAGATGGGTGTGGAAGAGCTGGAGGATGAGGACCGTGGGGCCGCGGGGTGGACAGGTGGGGCCACGGTGGCTTTAGCGGAACGGGCTCGGGTGGTGTGGAGATCCACATGAAACGAAGGGTGGTTGGTTGCAGATTGGATCACGCAGCAAGCATGTTCAATCTTTTGACTCTATGGCAGGACCCAACGCCATCAAACTATCACGGATTGATGGATTAATGTTGACGTCGGATTAATCAACGGCCCCCCCCCCCCTAGAAGGTCAACAAGGTCAACAAGGTCTGAGATTGGAGGTTTTGGAGATCACATCCCCCTAATAGTGGGGATGACCTGATGATGACAGGAGGAGGAGATGAGATGGGATGGAATGATGAGATCCATGAGAGCCCAAATACTAATTCCCTTTCATCATGAGATCCATGAGAGCTTATTGGCACAAATTTGATTTCTGAGATGATGAAAGGGAATTTGATTTGGAAGAATTGGAATGAAAGGGAATTTTTTATTTGGAAGAATTGAGATGAAAGGGAATTAGTAATTGGAAGAATTGGAATGAAAGGGAATTAGTATTTGGAAGAATTGGAATGAAAGGGATTTAGTATTTGGAAGGGTTGGGATGAAAGGGGTTAGTATTTGGAAGAATTGGAATGAAAGGGAATTAGTATTTGCAAGAGCTGGGATGGATTGATGAGATCCATGAGAGCCCAAATACTAATTCCCTTTCATCATGAGGTCCATGAGAGCTCATCATGGATGGGGTTGACTAATAGGGGGGGTACCCCACTATTAGAGGGGGGTAGGGGGTGTATGGGGGGTACCCTTTCTGAGCTTCTCAAATTGCAGATTTTGATAGAGTTTTAATAAGGGAAAACGAAAGAATTTTCCTAGAGAGTTTTTGGAAATTCTAGGAAAGCCGTTGCTTTGGGAGAGCATTGGTAATCAATCAGAAGATCAGTTTCACCATGGTAAAACAAGAAAATATTGAAAAGGCAAAAAGAACAAAACTAATTAAACACACATATATATTTGAATAATTGTATGTTTCCTGGGGGGACAGGGGGTAGACTAATAGGGGGGGGTTTCAGCCAAACAAATTTTTTATTAGAGGGTGGTGACTGTGGAAATTCATAGTTCAAATTAGTTTATTATAGGGGCCTGAACGCTGGGTAGACTAATAGGGGGGGGGGTTCCCTAATCCTAGGTTGACATTACTTCCTTTGCTATTAGCAGCCCTGCAATGGGTGAAAGACATCCTACTGTAAGAGGCTTTCGAGTACTTAAATGTACTTAAGATGCAACATGCAAGCAGTGTGGAAGTCGACGCCCATTCAACAAGCTGGTGTTGATGTCCTGGCCACCGTATTTGCTATTGACGTGGTTCATTCTTGTGGAGGACAAAGGAGAAAGCGGTGGACATTCCCACCTCTATGATTTACAAACCCACTATTGCAGTTCTTGCATTCATGTCGTCCGATTCCAATTTTTTTTCCAGTTATCCTTTTTTTTGAAAGGGTTCCCAACAGCTTCATTGGGCTTCACCCTGCATTTTCACCACAAAGCCAGTGGAGGTTCTCATGTTGCCGCAGGCTGCTTTGGTAGACTTCCCCAGCTTCATTGCGGTGGACAGCTTCCAGGGTGCCCGAGAAGGCTATTTCTTCGGAACTGGCAGTGAAGGCTGGAGCCGCTCTTTGCGGTGATTTTGAGGCTTCTTATTATACTTTTCGGGTGGGTAACGGTTTGAAAACATGCTGCCCCCCAAAAATATAATCATATCCATATCCTTTTCTAAAGAACATGACCATGGATACATCTACTGTAAACCCTTGGAGGACCAGGTTGTTTTCCACTTCTGTGTTTCTTCAATAGGGGGGGTCATGTTCGTGGAGCGTGGGTAGTTTGAAAGGGTTGCTTATTTTGTTGAGGAGAAAGGACTCTCACATGGCAGGTCTTGGATACTATCGAGACCTGCGGCAGCCGCGGCAAAGGCCAAGACCAAGACCTCCTCCTCAGGAGGTTTTGGACCTTCCGTTAGTCGAGGAGGTGGTCATTGTACCTGCACCACTGCCCGAGTATGCAAGAGATTTCATGGAGACCTCTTCAGCCCTTACCACGCGTCTTCCAGCTGATGAGGTGGAGGTGGAACAGGAAGAACCTGAGCTTCTTCATCAGCTCGGGCGGCAAAATCTGCTGCTGCGGATCCCTTTGCCTCATCAAAGCTTTGCAGATCTGCGTTTGAGCGCAGTGGGACGTCGCCTCACCATCTCCTTTTGCACCAGATCTGCCAGCGCAAGCACAGCAAGCACGGCAAGCCGCTGGCGTCGACGGTCGTTGCGGCGTACGCTCGGAGGGCAAGTGGACCTCCAGCAGAGCTATGCTGATGTGATCGGCTCGAAGGAGACTTCTGAGCTGCAGGTGGGGGAAGGCCAAAGCTTCTTCGATTAAGCGTGGATCCCTGAATGGAGGGGCTGTATAAAGCAGGGCTTTACTTGGGCAGGTGTTGCAAGAGATTGATATTGGATGATCTTGGATAGGCATGCATGAAGGCGGTGAAAGGGCTCAGGCTGGATTTGTCACGCAACAGGGCTCAGACTCAATCACCATATGAGATCTCAAAGATAGTAGACATGATGATGCAAGGAGTGCAGTGTATTTCCCACGGATTTGGCGGAACATCATCAAAACATCTCAAGACATATGACACACATCATGCAGTGTATAATGTATATACATACACATACATACAGTATACAAAAATACATATATATATATATAATATAGACATAGATGATTATAATTGGATGGTCTTACTGCAGGTGGTCTTGCGAAAGGCCATCAAGGAGGAATCTTGGGAGTCTGCCTTCTTTCGGACCAACGAGCCCGACCGCGCTGAAGCGGATGAAGCTGTGGCTTTAGGCCTCGCCGCCGCGCCGGAGACCGAGGATGCGCCGACCTCGACCCCCAGCGTTGCACCGGAGGACTCGGCGCCCAGAGCGCCGGAGGTGGACGCCGCGGACGACGCGGCGCCGGTGGAAGACTCGGCGGAGTTGGATGTGGCACAGCCGATGGTGCAGGACACCACCGAGGCCAGTGCCTTACGGCAAGTGGATGCCTCTGCTGCGGTGCAAAGCGCCATGGTCATGGGACAGGCAGTGCTGCTTCAGAATCGGCTCATGTACCAATTGTTGTGAGTGCAGGGAATCTTCTGCGCTGAGCCGATCGTGCATGATGCACGTCTCGTGAGCATTTCCAAGGCTCCAATGGGTGCCATTTGCAGGTCGAATCCAGTGATGCAAATTGCATGCAAAATGGTGTGGGTACCCTTAGGCCCTTTGGCCTATGTGCCAGCAAGATTAGGAAGGATGCATAATTGCCAGTCAAAGACTCTCGAGGCGTTGAGGTACTTGCAAAATCTGGCAAATTGGAAGAGAAATGCCCGGCAAACGCTGATGTGTATCTAGTTTCTTCTACCACCACCAGCCAACCAGCCTTTTCGTTCCTCCAGCGGCTCGCCAGGGCCGCCAGGCCCCTCCCAGGTTGCACCTCCAAGACCTCCCACTCCAAAGCCCCTGCGTGGCGTGGCTCTGTCCATGTCGTTCCAGGTCTCAAGGTGTTGCCCAGCACCTGTTCCGAACGTGTGAACCACGTGCCCTTCTGCGGCGGCTTCCTGGCACAGCTCACCTCCCGGGATGGAGCCGAGGAGGGAGGCGTGCGGAGCGTGGCTGGGGATGCGGAGGGTGGAAGATTCTCTTCTGGGGGGGGAAGGATGAGATGTGACGGGTGTCATGTAGACCATTGCGATTGTTTACATCCCCAGGTTTAGAAGAAGTTTTACCATCCATGGGGGGGTTGATTCATCAAGAGACTATATATATATATATATTAGGCCACTGGGCCTAGGGATCCACCGTTCAAGCATCGGAAGAGTTGACCTTGAGATCCTTGGGTTCTGGATTGAGCCACCTTTCAACGGGCTCACTGACCGTAATTGTTCACTTGGTGCCATTGTTTTCGCTTGGGGAAGGAAGGACACGCGCCTCAGCTCAGATAGAGCTGAGGCACGACAGCGCCATACAGTTTCTTCATGATGATTACTGCGCCACGCAGTAATTCAATGCTGCAAACTTCAATCCAACCTGCAAACCACAACAAACCCTAACAATAACTAGAAGTTTGAAGGTTAAACCTGAAACGCTCTTGCATACAGCCACATCTTCATGGTGATGATGAGAGTGGTTGGGAGTGGTTGGGGTGAGTGAGAAGACATTGTTTTTTTGAATTCTCATTGACCGTGCTGTTTTTACTCAGTCACTGCCCTGAACTCACTCCTTTGTTCTACAGGCCTGGATTCGGCCCAAGAAGAAAAGCTGAAGTCGGATGCTTCATCCTGGGAGTCAGAGGAGAAGGAGCTGAATGAACGTGTCAAGAATTGGGGGGGAAACAGGTGGTGAATCTGAATGGAGGATCTCCATGATGCGTTTCCATGATGGCATCCCATGGCATCCCATGGCTCCGAATGGCTCCTCCCTGCAACACAGCCGCATCGCCGAAAACGAACTTCCAGCATACATTCTGCTCAGGATTCTTGGACCCTGGCACGACAAGTCATCAAACAAGATCAATGACTACGACTAGCAGCTTCATCGCTTTAGTGAGCACTGCCGGGGATTCGGTCCATTTTTTGGTGAATAAATAAGGGAAGACGCAGGGATCGATTCAAGCAGGCCAGAGACGATAGGCCAGAACAGGTTTTGGAAGGGCCTGTTCTACTTCCATGCTATTCATGTTTGAGGCATCTGAGAGATAGATAGGGAGAGAGAGAGAGAGGGAGCAGCACCATCCCCCTTTTTCGGATTTCAACTCTCCCTCCTTCCCACTCTTCCAAAACCCACTCCTCCTCCCCCCACTCTCCGAGAATGCACACTCTCCTCATCCACGGCTTGACCCAGACGCCGTAGTAGACGCCGTGCAGGACGCCACGGACAAGGACATCCACTCGGCCGAGTTGGCCTCCTGGATCGTGAAGCTCTTCGGTATCGACCTGCGGCCGACGGCGGAGTGGGCTCCGAATCAGGAGCGGTGGCGGTTTCGATTTAAATTCTCAGATGAATCAAGCCAAGACCTTTCGAAGCATTTGGAAGATTCATTTAAGAGGAGAGTGGCTGACCTTCCGATGTGGGGGATTTTTCATACCTTTTCCCCCGATGCCTGCCGAGACTCCTGGGGATCAGCTCTCCGCCATGGATCAGAGGTGGTCAAAGGGATGTGCATTTGATGTGCATTGATCACCTCTGATGTGTTTAGAGAAGCACATCACCACCTCCACGGTGAGTCGGAAGCACCAACCTTTGGAGGAGAAGCGGAAGAAGTTCTTGACGCAGCTGAAGGTGGACAGGCGGAAGTTCGTGACAAAAAGCCATCCGAAAACGGAAGAGATGCTTGGGGTGCTGATGCTGGGGGGGCAGAGGAACGATCCAGTAGCAGCCTTGATTTTTTCTTGGTACACGAGAGCGCTCACCGAATCATCACTTCTTGCGGCCGTTTTTGTGGGAGGTCATTTGGGATTGTGGAAGCTGGGTGCACAGCTTTGGCGTTGCTTCGTTTGTTTCTGTTCTTTTTTGGAGGGGTTCCGACCCACTCACGAGCCTCGATGGCTTGGGGGGGCCCTGAAGAAGGTCCCAAACCCACCAAACCACGTGGCTCGCGTGGTTCCGTGGCTCGATGCCACCGACGATCGGAGACGGACGTCGGACGTCAGGCTCACCTGGGAATACATCCAGCATTTATTGGGCGAGCTCCCTGACACGGTGCCACGGCAGGAACTCAGCAGCCTCCGAACGCTTCGTGAAAGGGCGGAGGGTTTGGCACACCGAAAAAGGAGAGACGACGCTTTGAACATCCACCACTCACTGTGTTGTTTAGCTGCAGCCCATGTAAAGCTACGCATGTTGTACCATAGTCCCTTTTGGTTCAGTTTGTGAAGAGCCCGCCTTGCTGTGAGAAAGAGAGAGGTTACTTTGCACTCTGTGATAGAGAGGGTGGCCTTCAAACTTTACGCTTGCATGGTAGCGGAGCGCCAGTACACTGTAAATGCGCCAGGGATTGATCCAAGGTGCAACCCAGTTCATTTTGGGCTTGAGGTCCAGGCTGAGTGCTGATTCAGCACGGGCCACCGTTGCTACCAAGTGTACCCCAGGCCAGGTCATTGCTCGATAGGCTGCCTCGTGAGCTTTCTGGAGTAAATGGGCCATTTGGAATTAGTTTGATGTAGGCACTGGCCAAGCAGAGGCCATGTCAAGGCGTTGGAAAGCCTGACGCCCCCCAAGGGCGCGCGTGTGATTCACTTGTTTCCACATCTTTTTCACTTTGGTTTGCAGATCTGCAGATCATGCAGGACGTCTAAGATCTAGAAAGGGCACGGCAGGGACAGTCTTGCAATTGGGCAAGTGCACAATTCGCACAATGTGCAAGTGACAGGCAGTCATTGCATTGAGCATGGAGGGGCCGAGTGCTACAGTCTGGTAAGTGGTTCATGCCGGGCATCAGGTGAGCAGTCAGCTTAAGGATTGGGGCATGCTCCACGGGTAGATGGTTTGGCTATAGGAAGCCGACATGGCATTGGAAAGGTCAAGCATAGATATTGTATGGCCATGGGCGCAGCAAGCAGTACTTTCAGGACGTATAAAGCCGCATAAGATATCCACAGTGGATATGCTCAAAGGATGAAATTCCAGCAAGACAGGCTCAGGCACGGCTTTGCTGAGGGCCTCACCCACTTGCCACTGTTTGAGGCTGGAATATGTGGCACTTTGCTCAGGCTTCGCGCTCGAACTTCAGATGGGATTCCTCCCTTTGGACGCGTGCAGACATGTGTCACCCATGTAATGCTACCCATGTCGTACCATAGCCCCTTTTGGTTCACTTTGTGAAGGGCCTACTGCGCTGTGAAAAAGAGAGAGGTTACCTCGCACTCTGTGATAGGGAGGGGCTACTTTCAAACTTCACGTTTGCACAAGTGAGTGGTGTCCGTGACTGACCCTTGCGGTGGGCGCTCTAAGCTAGCAATTTTCAAAGCAGCTCATACATTTTTGCAGCCTTAATTCGGATGGGTATGGAGATCCGTTTCCCAGAAAACTCCCACAAAGTCCTGCAACTGCAGCCCCGCCTCGGCCCCGGACCCTTCTTGCTTCCCCCCTCCAGGCAATGGTTGGGCGTGCCCGCAGCGACTCCGCCGGCACCGCCATGACGGCGCGCACAGACGCCTCAGACCCTCGGACCGGTGCACGGCGTGTGGTTCAGGGTCGGTAGCCACATTCCATCATACAGGTTTCTGGTATGTTACATTCAGGTGTCACCATGTTACAGTCAGGTCAGGTCTTACGGATATTTATGGGTTCTGTCCCTTTATTCTTGAGCGGCCGGAGATTCCCCATGCAACGCTGGCTAGGCACAAAGACGTGTGCAGAGTGGGAGGGTGGAGGCTGCCAACTGCCAGGAAGAAGCACGAGTTTCAACCGCCAGCATGGGTCAAACCATGTCAAAACCCGTTACTGTAGGTTTACTCGTGGATCATGACATGCCTGTAAGGCCATGATTTTTCATGTGCAATTGTTTGAGGTTGCCTACTCCGCCATCCTTCAGCTTGGGTTGACAAAGGGAGGACACGTTGTGGTCATGCATCAGCATGGCTCGTCAGAAAGGATTATAATGTCATGAAAGTGAACCATTTGGCCAAAGGGAACAACCAGAGGGAACACACAAGTACTGACTGTAGTCTCACCTAGAATCCAAAAAAAAGACACGTCCCGAACACCCAAACACCCCAACGATCCGGAGAGAGATCACAAACCCTGGAAAGACCATCAAGGAGTATGAAGGACCATTGATTTTACAAACAGAGGCCCAAGACTAAGACACACTTCCTGTTTTTGTTGGAGGGATGATGTCTCCAACAAAATCCGCCCAGGACAACTCCATGTACTTGTTCCGACGTCCCAGCTTTTCGGAGTCCGTGGCGTTTTCGGACACCACCGACGAGCGGATGGAACACGCGAGGCGACAACAGGCTGAGCATGCCGCCTTTGCAAAAAACATGTTTTTTTTGAAGGTTTTTTTTGTTTGTTCCCCTCCCTAGTTTGTCAGTGACTGTCTTACATGTAGAATCAAGATGTGATGCGCTACATCTATATATTTGCACAGTGCACGCCCCCCAACAACTTTTGTTTCGTTTTGTGGTGTTTTTGGGGGGGGCGGGGTGCAGCTCAAGATCTTTGGGCAACTCTCCACGCACCCTGGATTTGTTGCATTGGATCCTAGCAAAAAAAAAGTGAAGGGAACTCTCGTTGAGCTTACCCATAGACTCCATAGGCTCCATGGGACTGCCATATATGCCTACATGGACCCCCCAAACCGCCCCAACTGATCGGCATATATATATATATATATCATACATGGAGTGTCTGGGTTTTGAGCTTATGGACCTGGCAAGTCGTTGGTTTTCCACTGGACCCGAAATACTAAGGCGTGCGGCGACGCTGGAAAAGGCCAATCCCATCTCTTTGCAGAGCAATCCGCTGCTGAGCCGCCGCCAGCGGATGGGGCGACTGGGCGAGGAGGAGGCGGTGGACACCGCGCCGGCGCCGGTGCGAGGGCGCCTCCCGCTGCAGAACAATCCCTTGCTGAATCGACGGCCCAAACTGGCGAGCCCAGCTGCGGATGGAGCCGAGCAGAAGGGGGTCTCTTTGCAAAGCAACCCCTTGCTGAATCGAAGACCGAAGGCGGACGAGGCCGGTGTCTCTTTGCAAGGCAACTCCTTGAGGCAAAATCTGGCGGCTCAGGCGGATGCAGATGGAAGAGATCGCCCTCCGGTGCCGTTGCAGAGCAATCCGCTGCTGATGAGACGACAGAAGTTGTCCGAGAAGAATGCAGATGCCGGAGCTAGCACTTCAGGCCGGGTTCGTGAGGTGTCCAACTCTTGAGCTGCACATTGCATGTTGCTAGCCATGGTACTGGTAGCGTGAGATAGCATGAGGATTTTGTTGATCACACGTCAGAAAGGCTATTGAATTTGTTAAATCAAATCTATATGAATCCATCCACGATGCTTGGCGGCAATGTAATCGGCTTTAAAGACCTCTAATTGCCGGGTTGCATGATCCAAGTGCATAATGGGCATGTAATATATGATTATGTATTTATATATGATAACATATAATAACTAGACTATATAGGAATTAGCAGCACCTAGGAATGTAGTGTAGCGAATGAGTAGGGATGCGATGTTATATCATAGTTAGTTAGCTAGTTAGTTTCTCGTTTGTCTCTAGTGTTTTGCTATCAAGCCTTGCCCACCCTCCCCTGGGGGGAGGGGGTGTAGGGACATGCCTGGAAAATGGCATGGGAGAAAGTCCCTCGAAGGTCCCACGAAGGGGACCTATATAGAGGGCGAGGTTTACGACGATGGAGGCGACCCACAAGGCACAGTGGTCTTGTGGGTGAAGCGCCTGTTCGCCCCGGGAGAGACCGGGAGGACTTTGCATGGGGACGTGGTGACTGCTACCGATCCATATTACAGATGGTGGCTTGCGAGTCCAGACGGGGCAGTCACCACGGTGGACGGAGCATATCATATATGCAAAGGTCCTCCCGCCGAATGTAAGGGCGGAACAGGAGAACATGTGGTCCACTTAGGCAAGTGGCGACAGTGGAAGGAAGAAGAGCTCGTTGACAACAGCGGAGGGATCCTAGATGAGGATACGCATGGACATGTGCAGGCATATTTCAAAAGAGTCCCAAAGGAAGGGCCAGGCGCTGGAGGAGCTGGTGATTTGCCCTGGGATGACCCAGGTGATGATGAAGAGGATGGAGAGGAAGAGAAAGGGAAGAGCGCGCCAGGGCCGTCCGGGAAGGAAAAGGCTGCAATGAAGAGAACGACAGAGAGGAAAGGGTCGGAAGAAGAATTGGTGAAGAAAAAGAAAAGGCTGACAGAGTTGGCCAGAGACCTCAAAGCCCTGAAGGCGGAGGTGAAAGCAGCTGAAGTCACCGAGGAAGAGAAGAAAGGTGCAGGCAAGAAGGAGAAGAAGGGACGGAAAAGAACGAAGAGTGGAAAGGGAAGCCCTCCCTTTTCAGGTGAGATGCGAGGAAGCGCGCGGAAGGTGAAGACTAGCCCGGAACCCGGTGGATCGTCTTCGGAGCCGGATTCCGATGAGGGCTCATCCTCTGACAAGAGTTCAGGGCGCAACCAAAAGCGAACTTCAAGAAGCAGGGGAAAGAAGAAGCAGAGGAGCAAAGGACGGAGTTCTCCTTCAGATCCCTCCAGGTCACGGAGCCGAAGGAGGCAAAGCCACAAGAAAAAAGAAGAGAGGCAAAAAGAAGAACAAAAGGCCGAAAGACAGAGGGCCCTTTGGAGTGGCCGAATCAGATGAAGATCCCGACAGATCGGAAGCCGAGGATGATTCGGAATCGGATTTTCAAAAGGCCCCCGCGGGGATGACGCTGTTTCTGAAGTTGCAGCGTTACGCTCAGCGGCACCCCGGCCGGCTCGCGGCCCGTCTCCTCCATACCATGGGGGTAGCGGGGCGCGTCCCCGTGGGGGCCTTGCGACAAAAGGGGAAGAGCATTCTCAAAAACATCGAGGCAAACGCAGTGTCCTACTACAACGTGGCCTTGGTCCCGAACCTGAAGGCGAAATGGACTCCACGATCCGGGAGAGAATTGAAGTACCTCACAATTCTCCTGGACCTACTGGTCGAGAACAAG
This sequence comes from Durusdinium trenchii, assembly GCA_963970005.1. Lineage (NCBI taxonomy): Eukaryota > Dinophyceae > Suessiales > Symbiodiniaceae > Durusdinium > Durusdinium trenchii. The sequence goes on from CAXAMN010025217.1 coordinate 430,110, forward strand.
TCAGCGCAGGCTGCCGACATCATTGCCCAGAGGATCAAGGCTCTGGAGAAAAGCGTGCAAGACAACAACAGTTGGGTGAGGGCACGCTTCCTCGAGCTGGTGGAGCCAGACGACGTAGCCCTTCTGGACAGGGGGGAGGAGGCAATGATCCAGAAGGAATTGGAGCGGGAGGAAAAGCTCCGAGGACCATCCGAATGGAAAGGAAAAGGCCATTGGAAGGGCAAAGGGGAGCACGAATTCGGAGCCAAGGGCCAAGGCAAGGGGAAAGGAAAGAGCAAGGAGAAGGGAAAGGGGAAGACGCCGGCCGAGGACGCTGCCGAGAGGAAGTAGATGGTGGCGCCTTGGCAAACCGAATCCCAGCGGAACCCAGTGAACCCCCAGACCCCAGAGGGGAGCTTCAGCGGAAGCGAAAGTCCGAAAAGGATGTTGAGTCGCCCGAAGGTGAAGTGGCATCTTCGGAGGAATATGAAATTGAAGAGGAGGCCTTGAACAGGTTGTGGAAGAAGCGTAGACAAAAGTTTGAAAGAAAAATGGCAGGGTTTCTTGCAGAGGAACGGGATGCATTGGAAGTGGCCTGGCATGTGCTGGAAAATGCTGGGCATCTCAGGACAAAGTTTGGCAGGTTTCGGACGACTTTGGGTCAAAAGGCCACAGCCCAAGATGCCCCTGAGGGCCCCGATCTCCTGCCTATCTCGTTAGATGCCCTAGAGCTACGCCGGGACATTCAGTCGGAAGTTCGGGCGTGGGTCATATTGATGGCTTGGGCATTGAACTTCTTGTACTGCACAGGCTGGGAGCAACCACGCCACATGGATCATCCCGGGAAGCTGACTACGGCGCAAACCAAGATGGTTGATCAGCACTTGGTGCCCGCGGTGAGGCGCATGTGCCCGAAGGGATTGAAGATCCCATCTTATCAGAAACTAAAGGAGCAGCTTCAGAAGAAAGGCTACGGTTATGATGGATCTAGTTGGGTGGTGATGGAAGACCTTGCAGCCGACAAAGTGATTCCATGTTGGCCAAACAAGGGGGAAGCTGCCGTTCAGCCCATCACCAAGTTTTTACATGGTGACACAAAGGAGATGGTAAACAAACCACTGCTCACCATCCTTCCGGCGGAAGAATGGCCAGAGACGGTACCCCAGTCGTATGTGCGGGCCTCGGATGCCGAGTGGGAGAGGCTCGTGGCAGAGGGGTATCAGCTAGGTCTTTTTCAGCCTTGCCCGGAGGAAGAGATCTTGAGAAGCCCCTCCGGTGAAATGATCCTGAATGGGGCCGGAGCAGTCCCAAAAGAGAAGAATGGCAAGATCTTGCAAAGATTTATATCTATTTTATGTCCATTGAATGCGGTGAGCCGCAAAATTGAAGGAGATGAGTCGACCTTGCCCTATGTGGGCCAGGTGGGGCTTTGTGAATTGGAGGCCGAAGGAGCCATAGTTATAGACAGTGAGGATTTGCAGTCGGCCTTCAATTTGTTTGAGATGCCACGGGGATGGCGTGGCATGTTCGTGTACCGCAAGCAGGTGAGAGGAGGAGTCCTTGGCTTGCCTCACGATGAGATGACATGGGTGTCGCTGAGGACGGTGCCTATGGGATGGCTCTCCGCAGTGGGGATTGTTCAACAAGCCATCAGGACTCTCGCATTTGAGGAAGCTGGACTCCCCAGACAGTTTGAAATTCAAAAGAACAAGGAGCTCCCTGAGGGAGAACGCTTCTTACTTTACTTGGACTCGGTGGATCAGTTGAGGCCGGTCAGCCAAGCAATGAGAAAGGTAGTGGAAGGACAGGCGAGCCCTGAGCACCAGCGTTTTGAAGAGGCATGCCGGCGGTGCGGATTGCCTACCAATATGAGCAAGCGTTTGGCGGGGGCCCTAAGAGGAACCCTACAGGGGGGTCTCCTTGATGGAGAAGCAGGGGTGTTCATGCTGCACCCGGACAAAGGGGCCTTTACAATCGGAGCTTGCATGTGCCTGCTGGGATCCCGGACATGGGAAACTAGAGTGGTGGCAGGGCTCACAGGGCGATTGGTTTTCGCCGGTGCATTTCGAAGGCCAGCCATGTCACTGATGAGCGAGGTGTTCCATTACTTCGGCAGCAAGCCTACATCCAAAGTGGCAAAAGATGATGCCTACGATGAGGTCTTGCTGGCGATGGCCTTGCTGCCCTTGAGTTTCACAAACCTCAAGGCCTCAATCTGTGGAAGAATCTATGCCACTGACGCCAGTCCAATGGGGGCCGGGTCGTGCGTAGCCGAGCGCTTCAAGCGCCCGTTTGGGACCACAAGCCCAAATGACCTGGTGTGTGGGGTGTGCCGGACAGAGCTCACGGATGAGACAGCCCGTGGAGAAGACTTGGCCTGCCCCGCGATGTGCGGGTGCAAACTTTGCTCTTTGGAGTGCTGCTTGAGGCACGCGCCTTATTGCCCGCATCAAGCGGTAGGAGTTCCATTGTTTTCGGAGAGGTACAGTGGTCCAGAGGCCAGATTGTCGAGAACCATGTTTAAGGCTGGATTCAGAGTGGTTGACCCCATAGATTACAAGTGGGACAGCACTATGGATGTATTCACGGAGAGAGGAAAAGAATGGTGGGCCCATGCCGATGCATCAGACCCAACCCTTGAGCATCACGCTCCGGACAGCAAAACCTTTTCAAGGGCGCGAGGTAGGCCCTATCAGTTTGCCGGAAAATGGTATGAGGGGCCAGTGGCACTGAGGGATGAAAGCCACGTGATGGGGTTCACTTACCTAGCAGCGCATGACGCAGCAGCGGTGAGGAAAGGAAACAAGATGGCAATGAGATCCATCGCGAGGTGCAGGACCCTCCACGAAGAAGGTCGCTTCTTCACCTTGGATCACCCCCGGCGCTCTTGGATGTGGTATACCAAGCCAGCCATAGACCTGGCAGGTCTTCCAGGAGTGAGGATGGCGATCTTCTCCCATTGCTGTTATGGGGGAAGGCGCAAAAAGTGGACGAGCTTACTGACCAACAGCGAGACCATCTACCAAGCCCTTCACAAGCCTGTTTGCCCCCACGGAGATGGGGAGGATTTCCCGCCGTACTGGGATCAGCAGCTTGGCCAGGTGGTGTTCCCAATGGAGCAGGAAGCAACATACCCCTGGGGTTTGTGTGAGGAGTACGCCAAAGCAGCCGTCAACCTCATGAACCTGAGTGAGCACAGGGAAGAAGCCCTTGCCGAAGTGCGCAAGGTGAAGATCAGAGAAGACCTCATGAAATATGACCGGCTGCAAAGTCCGGGCTTGCAGGAAAAGGTGGTCAGTGGCATCTTGCATATGGAGAGGACCATGCAAATTGGGTTCGAAAAAGCTCATCTACAGCAACTTCTTCGCCTGGGTCACTATCGTGGCACAGATGTCAGGTTGGCCGTCGAGGAACAGGGAGGACGGCAACTGTTTCCGTACCCAGCCTATAGATGGCTGTGGCGTGACGTGCTGTCATTCAGATGGCGACAGGAAGGGCATATCAATGAGTTGGAATTTCAGGCCTTTTTGGCCCACATTCGCCGAGTGCTGCGGGAGCCTGACATGCGCCACAAAAGGGTGTTTGTGGTCGTGGACAGTCAGGTACTCTACTATGCGCTCGGCAAAGGGCGCTCTCCATCCACTAGACTCAATCGAGTCCTGCGACGTTTGGCGGCTATATCCCTGGCAGGCGACCTGTATACTTTACCGATTTGGACTCTGTCAGCATGGAACTTTGCTGACAGACCTTCCAGACGGTGAGGTGATGCCTAAGGCCCCACAGACACTTCGCTATGCCGGGTTAGCCAAAAAGACAGTTGCAGCCTATCGTCGCGCCCTATCAGCTTTCTTTTCGTATCTTGAAGATGAAGAGATTGAAATGCCCTCAAAGTTTCACCACCTTGATCGCTTGATTGCCCAATATCTGGAGTCCCTATACTTGGACGATACCCCAATTTCTTACGCAGGGCATTTGTTGAGTGCCTTCCGCCGCTTTGTGCCCCAGTCGCGGTTCAAGATCCCTATTGCCAAACAATGGTTCTCAAACTGGACCTCTGAACACGTGCCCAGGCAGGCAATTCCCATGCCAGCCAATGTGGTATTGGCCCTTGCCGGGGCAGCGCTTGAGGTGCGGGAGCATGCGCTTGCCGCTTTGTTGCTTCTTGGGTACAAAGCCCTCCTGCGAACCAGTGAGATGACCTCCCTTAGGTTTGATCATGTCAGCTGGAAACCAGGGGAGCCCAATGTGGTTATCGCAATTCCGTTTTCGAAGACTTCGCCCAAGCGCCCCCAGAGTATCTTGATTCGTGACCCTTGGCTACCTTTTTTACTTAGCTTCGCCTGGGAGCGCTCTGAATCTGCTTTCATGTGGGATGGTTCGACCCCGGCCTTCCGTCAGGCCCTCCGTTTGCTTTTAGATACTCTAAACCTAGCCTCGGTTGGCTTTACTGCTTACAGCATCAGGCGTGGAGGAGCCTCTCACGCATTTGCCCAGGGAGTTTCTTTCGACTCTCTGGTTGAATTGGGGCGGTGGAACAGCGTCAAGACCGCCCGTTTATATTTGGATTCGGGCCGAGCAGCACTTATTCAAATGCACTTTCCACCTCACGTTAACATGCAGCTAGCTACTTTTGTGGCAAAGGCCACTGTTTTTTGCAAGCAACTTCGTCAGGGGCGCAGGCTCAAAATGGTCTTGTGAGTGCCCGCTAAATTGGGTGTGCCAGCAAGGGGAGGTTAGGTGGTTGGGCGATGCCCTTACCAGGCTCCA